>JARYHS010013631.1:12678301-13051435 GCA_031002005.1 Vandiemenella viatica | reverse complement strand
CCCTTTGAAAAAAGGAAGGAGGAGGGTGAAAAAATTCGACGAAAGTATCCTGATCGAGTTCCAGTAATTGTGGAGAAAGCACCAAAGTCAAGATTGGCCGATTTGGACAAGAAGAAATATCTAGTTCCGTCAGATTTGACGGTGGGCCAGTTCTATTTCCTCATTAGGAAACGGATCCATCTGAGGCCAGAAGACGCATTGTTCTTCTTTGTTAACAACGTAATTCCACCAACTAGTGCTACTATGGGTTCCTTGTATCAGGAACATCATGAAGAAGATTTTTTCTTGTACATTTCGTACAGCGATGAAAATGTCTACGGTTGCTGAATCATATGTGTTTAATTTTGTTGACTTTCTTTGTGTAAATTATATTGCAGAAGTTAGATGAACAGTGTATTTCAACAGTTTGTAAATGCTTATTTCAATTATTAATTTCTTGCTTAACAGTGGCCGTTGAAGTTATTGTAAATCACATTAAATGTTAAAATCACCAATTTGCAAAAATGATGGAATTCGTTTTCATTTTACAATTTCTGTTAGAATCTTAGATTGAATAACTAGAAACACAATTGATCCTTTTGTTTATAAGAAGATAAAAATTGTTTGTTTTTAGCCTCAAACAAATTGAAACTTCACAAACATCCTTTGTCAAAAGGAAAGAAGTTTCCACATTTTATTTTTATTACTTTGTTGCATATTACTAGATTTATGTAGGATTTTGATGTATTATATTATTATTATCTGCTAGTTTGGTTTTATTCTGTTGTATTATAATTCCTTCAGTGCCTGATCCTATGGTTTAAATGTTGTACTAATCTGGTCTTTCCACAGGACATTTCAAATAGTACGGATATTGTTGTACCTTTGGACAGTAGCATTTCCTAATTTTGCATACAGGTTACTACTTTAAGCATATAGATTATTGCTTCATTCAGTTAAGCTTGAATTCAGTCTGAAGTGAAAATTTTGATTTATGTGTAAAATTCCATATGCTGAAAACAATTTAACTTAAAAATAAGATTAAAGTGATGAGTTTATTGGCTAATTGATGGACATTTGAATAGAATGGTGCTTCGTAAGTTTATTATGTAAATTTGTCTTTTTTGCATTGCTACAATATGGTTCAATGAAGTTTTGCTTCTCCTTTTTAATTTTTGAGGGAACATACATCAATTGTAATTTCTTTTATTGGATTTAAGGACAACAGCATTGAAGAGTTGGATAGAAAATAATGTTAACAATAAACTCTGAGCCTGGTGTCCATCATGAGTTCTGGTTAATAAAGTATTTGATTAATAGCTGTTCTCTTAAGTGTGCTTATAAAAATTATTTACAGTCTTATAAGTTAAACTGAATTGCATTAATAAAGATTAATTTTCTTGTTTTGAGCTATCATGGAAATAAAACTAGATCAACAATAGTGTAATGAAACAATTTTTTTAAGCCTTCCCCCATTAGTTATTTACTTGCTCTCATAAGCATTTATGGCATGTTGTGTTAATCCCATTGTTCATTCTTACTGCCGGCCACATTTAAATTGTATTCCTCCTCCTGAATTTTACCGTAAAAGGAGAGAGTAATAACAAGCAGTGTATCAGCCAGTGCTAGAAATTCGTTTGTAAATCCAGGTGTATTTGTTACTCCTAACTTTCAGACTCCTGCAAAAAATGAAAAACTTCAGGTGTAATTATATTATAATTATGAAAATACGTATTTTATAGCGTACAACCTACTCCTAACAAAATTTGAAACTAAGTCTAAATGTGCCAATATAATTCTTGATTTTATTGTATTTATTACAATAACTTTTGAATTTTACACAATGATCTTCATCTTCAGTAGGCACAGTAGCTTATGAGTTACTGTTTTTGATTGTTTACTTGCTTGTTGATTCCCCTTGGTTGTGTGAAGTCTGAGCAGGCCTATTGGTAGTAGCTGAAGAGCCTGATGATTTGTCAGCAGCTTCTTCATTTTCAGGCATTCCTCCTTTACCAGTGCTTGTAATACTTTCTATCACCACTACTTATCTTTACAACTGGTATAAAGTTAAAGTCAGTAATTTTACGAGACATCTTCACTTCCTCTGTCAAACGAAAAACGCACGAACTAGAATTTCTCTTACTTCACGGTACTTTCCCCCATCCCTGTTGCCACATCTTCTGAACTTCAGAAACGTATCATTTGAGACTCTAAAACAGATCAACAATGCGACAGGAATTATAATTGAAAGTAATTATTGGAATTAAGTCTTGAACATTCAAAACTGAAAAAGTACTAACATGTATTTTTTTTAAAAAAATCAATGCCTAGGCATATTTTCTATGTCCTTCCGCCAAACACTTTTAGTGAATCGCGGAGTAATAGTAGTAATAGAGATTGCAGGTGTAAAATGAAAAAATTGAGGCATGATTATGTCTAACTCCCGGTCAATTTCGAGCTCTAGTGTCACCATCTACAGTTCATTGTTATACAGTATAAAGTAATTCTGAAGCATGCCCATTGGTTGCACTGTTTAGAAGTTTTAAACAGGTCTGATCATAAAATAAGATTAATGTATTGTGTAACTGGTTCAGTCTCATTTGATAGTGGGATTTGGAATTCAGTTTTCATTAAAGTATTGAACTGCTATGGAAATTCTACTTGTGGGGCAGTGAGTAAAGTAATTTATAAATAAATCTTCCCTTGTATACTTAGTGCTGCACACTTAACTGATACCATTTGATTAATCCTGGATAAAAAAAAAAAAATATGATCAGAGCATAGGAAAATTGTGCTAAATAATTTCCATTCTGATACACATTAAGTGGCTGATTGTAATTGGCTTATACTATCATCCCATAAACACACAAGTAACTGTTTTAGAACTGGGAGCTATTGATACCTTCCCAGCATGAAGTTAAGTGTTATCAGCTATGTGTCATCCACTCTTATTTATAAGGATGGTCTGATAAGTTTTTATTCTTGAGCATAGGTGGTAATTAGATTTCTATAACACTTTAATTGTAAATTGGCTACTATCTAAAAGTGGCATACTGAGAAGGAATTGTTGATTTGGTCTGAAAATTTGATACACACATTCCTGAGGCAGTAACATTTTAGACGATTCTTTAAACAAGCAATTCTTATGTATTATTACTGTTAGAATGTCCCGATAATGGAGAACGATAGGCAAGTTTTGATTGGATGTGTTCAATTTTTCTTTGGGACGTTCTTCAGTATTTTTTCATTCTTTCACTGATGGTTTTCTTTTCTTCGGCTGATCAGATGTGTTTAGATTTAAACTTTTTTTTCCCCTCTCTGAAATGGCTTCTCAGGAGTTCACTTTCTTTTTAAAAATCTCTCGGTCTGTTACTCCTCCCTTTCCAATGCCTGCAGAGTTTGAGTCTTTCGCCACCTCTTTCTTCCATGTGGGTGGTTGTTTTTGTGTATTCTAAAATTTGTCTTGAGATTCTTTCCTTCGTAAGTCTACTCAGGTGTCCATAAAATTTCAGCCTTTTTTTTTCTCTTCACGTCCTGATTCTATGTTTGAAATTTTCTCTGTAGTTTTTCTAGTTTAAGTTTATACTAGTCCATCTTCATTCACTCTGGATACCACAATTTTTCTTTCTTGGTTTGTTCTGTTGCTTTTTTTTTTGTGTTCATGGCCAATGTCTCACTTGCATATGTGACTGCTGTCCTAATTACTATGTATTTTGTTCTGTGCATTCCTTGAGGATTTCTATTTGCCTGATGGCCAATTCTTTGTCTGTGATGATTGCTAAGTTTTCAGCAAATGCCAGATATGATATGTGTAGTCATGGACACCGGCAGGATTACTTTAAGGCGGGTGCATCCGTTTTATATATATACATTATATATAACACTTATTAACTAAGGATGCTGAATTTATTGACAAGGTATTGAACAAATTTGGACAACAACTAGGTGCCTTAAGTTATTATTCGAACAGTGAATTTAATAATAAATTTTGTTTCTTAATCTTTTTCTGTGTATTTTCTTTCATAGCAGAGAGTGCAGGTGCACTCCCCTCCTGGCTCCTATATGTTTAGTCCTGATTTTATGGGTGCTCACATGTTTTCTGCTTTCAGCTGTTTTTCGCATTCTGTCAATGTTGAAAAGTAGTGGTGAGAATCCATTTCGCTGTCTGAATCTTGTTCCAATTTCGAACGTTTCAGATATTTCATCCACGACTTTAACTTTGATTGTAGTTTCGGTTAGTGTCTGTTCTATCAATCTTCTGGTTTTGTCATCTAAATTCCTTTCTTTTAAGATAGGCAATATTTATTTACTATCTATGGAGTCCTATGCCTTTTTTAAAGTCAACAAACATGCACACTATGGGTCTACGTCAGTGCCATCAATTTCAGTACACTTTTCAGATAATTCTTGTATATGTGTATATCTTGGAAACAGCTCTAACAATTTGAATGAAATTTCATATTTAGATAATGTTTCGCTTTTTAAGTTTATATAAGTAAGTGTCTTCCTTGCTGAAATGCTATTTTACAAAATACAAACATTTTTTTTTTTGTAACAGTTTAACGTCCCTTTTTAACAACGTGGTCTTTAGAGACGAGAAAGGATGGGGGCAAGGAATGGGAAGGAATTCGGCCATGCCCTTTTGAAGGAAGCATCCCGGCATTCGCCTGGAGTGATTTGGGGAAACCATGGAAAACCCAAATCTGGATGCCCGGACGGGGATTCGAACCGCCGTCCTCCCGAATGCGAGGCCAGAACGCTATCCGTTACACCACCACGCTCGGTAAAAAAATACAAACAATTTTTGTATTTGGTATCTCAGAAACGGCCTAACACCATTTTGTAGATGTTTGAGGTACCAGAAAGTCCCTCATATTTAGTTTCTCTTTTGGTTACAACAAGGAACTCTTATATCTTTGAATTAACAGTTTCTGTATACTTGCTGACCCAAACGAATATTTTGCACAGTATCGTGGTCAGTCACCAAATGGTTATATAATAATGTGGAAATAAGTAAATGCAAGTATATTTATTAATGAAAGATATTTCATTTTGAGTAGTAATAATAAATATCAGTCTTATTGTAAAACGTCGTTACCATTAAATGTTCAGTTGTAAAACATTTACAAAGTTGGTTTTAAAAAACATTGATATTGACTTTGGCAAATGTGATCTTTTTTTAAACTTCTTTACTTTACATAACTTCTTTGAAAGCGATATTAACAGTTATAATGATTGCCATTTACTTTTTGACTAATTGTGTCTTTAACATAAATATTAATTAGAAAATATGAACACGTGAAAAAGCACGTACAGGTCCATATGAAAAAATAGGTTCTGGAGAATACAAGTCCTTCACTTTGAAGCATCTGGCCTTCTGCTTTATTAATGACCATCACGAAGGTTACTTTCATTGGGAATTGTTTTCTAATCACTTGGAAAGGCTATGGTCAGGAGGTGTGAGGCTAATGCGAGGTATGAGCATATTTTTATCGGAGAGAATAAATTTAACACTGATGATGTACTCGTCTAAATAAATTCCCACTAATTTTGCACCATTAATTAATGTGTGATTAGTATTAAGATTTTTATTTAACATAATAATAGGATTATTCTTTAAAAGCAAATTAATGAAATGGTAAACGACTGATATCGGAAATGGACACTAGTGATTTGGATGAAATTTCAAATATAGGTAACGTTTCAATTTTCAGTAATAGAAAATAGAGCTATTCTTGTATTTCGTGTCTCACAAAACTGCTCTGATCTCATCTCATAGAAGTTTCAGGTACCAAAAAGCCTACCGATGTCTGTTAAGCTTCTCTTTGGTCAGAGCAAGCAATTATTCTGTTAAAAATGTCTAGGAAGTCTTCAAGAAAAACATTTAACTTTAATCAAACTTCACACAAAATCTTACATGTCGAACAGAAATTATTATTTCAGGGTGGCCACAGACCTGGAACACCTGGAAAATATGGAATTATCAGGGAATTTAAAGCCACCTTGAAATATCATGGAAGTATCAGGGAACCCAAGTAATTTAAAAAATTATCAGGGAATTTTAATTGCAACAACCCAAAATTTGATAATTTTTTAATAATTTATTTTAATTTAATTAGCACAGGATAGGAAGGGATGGAGGATTGCATCAAACCAGTCTAAAGACTGACAACAGCAAAAAATAAATAATAATATTGAACTTTTGCATTAGATAATTCAGCTTATATATTTTTTGACATAAAATAGCCAACAAATACCGCATTTACACTAGCAACTTGCATCTTGTCTTGCACCTCATCGAGATACGACGACGAGATGTTCGTGTGCGAGCGCTAACATGAACTCTCTCTGGAACTCAGCATTTGAAATTATATTTTTTAAAGAAGGCAGATGACATCTAAATCATGTAAACTCAGAAGTTATATTTTTTACTGAATAAAACAGAAATCGTAGAGGAGTAAGTATATAAAGATGTTTTTATGTTTCACTAAACACTTTTACAATTTCAAGCAAAGATGTTCCAAAAAAAAATTGAATTTGTGGAGAGTCTTCAAAATCCTGTAGAATGACACAAGCTGGTTTTGAACTTCTTCCGAGATAAATTGAACCTTTAATATCAAAACAAAAGCCTAGATTGAATATACCAATGCCAGCAAAATGTGAATAACGATAATTATATGGTTTTATAACTTTTTTGTATTAATGATATAAGGCGAATTAAAGCAGGAACAAAATAATATGTAAGATCCCAAATAGGTAGGATTTACAAAGTTTTGCGTAATTCAGAGCTCTTTGAAATGCTGAAGCGATGTGACAGTATAAACATTGTGCTCGTGCCTTTGACTTGCTCCAAATAAACTGCTGCCAAGGCGAGCGGCACAGGCAAGCAACCACACAAAGTGAGCCAACACGATTGTATGGTTTATACAAACTCGTGTTCATGCTATCTTGCGTAGACTTGCGGAAACTTACGCGAAAGTGTTAACTCAGCAACAGAAGAAATTGAAAATGGAACAAAAAAAGCTACAATAACTGAACCAGAAGATTTGAAAAGAAAAGTGTTGCAAATGAAAAAAGGCATAAAAAAGCTAAGCTTTTGAGTGAGTCAAGTTACTGATAAACAATTTAAAAATCTTCAATTACTTTATCCACAAATTATTGAAAGATTACTAATTACTGTAGTTTAAGTTCATATTAGTCATTTGTCCTATCTTATTTTTGTGCTACTCATTTTTAATTATGCTTCATAAGATTACTAAATTAGTTATAAAATTTTCAAATAAACATGAATAAAATGTTCTCGGGTTACACATGCTTCTTTTCTATTTTTTTGAGTTTTATATCAGATTTAATTATTTAGAATCAAAATCTAATTAAAACTTTAAATATCTTAACCATGCAAATAAAGTTTCTAAATCAGGGAAAATTTTTGTAAATTTCTCTGGAAAACCTGGAAATATCACCCTTTATTTGTTTAATTGCGATGGAGCCAACACACTGTTGGCAATTTGAAAGATGCCGAGCAAAGATCAGTCACCCAGGTACTTTTAGAAAATGTGCGTATTAAAGCCAGGAAATAACATCTTTAAAAGGACAATCCTTGTGTGTATTTGCAAAACGGTTCTAACAATTTGGATGAAAGTTTGTATGTAGATAACAATTCATTTTTCTAGTTTGTCTAAACAGGTGTCTTCCTGAAAAAAATGCCAGTTTTACAAGAAAAGAGCAATTCTTATAACATAAGTGACATCCTTGAAAAAATGCAATTTATATGCTTATTATGTAGGTAATTATTTAAAATAAAATGTTGAACTACATGCATTCATGAAGTTACTGATAAGGGGATACAAATATGTAGGCTAAGCAATACTGAATACAGATGCATAGTGGGAGATAGAGTAGTGATAGTGGGAGGTGCAGGGAATAGCATTGACAGAAACTGCAAGTTATAGTATAGAGTGTGACCTGAGGAAAGTGGTGGAGGCGCAGCATACCAATGTGGAACTCATGCAGGTTCTAAGTTGCCATGACCGGCTATAACTGAACTATGCTGTAAGGCGAGTAAACGTGGAAACGGAACACCATTGGTAGGTGGGGTTTCACTAGGCATGGCCTACACCTCGATAGCGAGATCAAGGCGATATTCTAAATTGTTAGCTAAAGCAGTAAGGGAGCCCATTTTCAGTGATGATGGGGTCAGGACTGTGCCTTTTTTTTAGATTAGGGACTGCTGGTGAAGGGATGCAGATAGATGATCAAAGTGATACTGACTGTAGATCCACAACGGGAAAAATTACAGATGTTAAGGAAACAGTTGAAGTTGCTGAAACAATAATTAACTGAGGTAGAACTGGGAAGGAGGAGGTAAATGCTAAAAATATACAGCCAGGAATAAGGGTGTATGATGAACAAAGTAATCAAATCTGCAAACTTAATAGAAATTTACGAATAATGAGTAATAATAGGGGTAGAGAGTTGGTATCACAGAGATAGAGGAGCAATTGGTGGAGGAGTGTATTATAACAGGGAGGTGAGGAGGTTAAAGAGGTTGGTAAGAAGAGAACATAACAGAGTTAAGAGATAGCAGGATAGTAGGGAATATATGAAACAAGGACTTAATAGTAGCTAAGAAGGTGGCCAAAGATTGATTTATGAAGATCATTATCAGTGCAGGGGGACCATTGACTGTTTCATCTAGAAATTTCTATAACTATGTTAGAAAACTGAAAGGAAGGGAGAGTATTGAGATGCTTTTAGATCAGGATGGACAAGAAGTTACGGAAGATTTGAAAAAGGCAGAGATTTTAAGTAACTGGTTCCATGAGAGCATTAGGGACAGTGAATCAGAAACAGGTGGTTCTGAATCAGAAAATGAGCTTAACAAAACAATTAGAAATGAACAGACCATTAAATTTGAAATTCGTCCTGAGGATATCATGAAGGAACTAAGAAAGCTGAAAAAACAAAGGGCCTGGAGTAGATAATATTACTACAGATGTCTTAAAGATAGCAGGATGTGATATTGTACCGTATCTTGAAATATTATTTAAATTGAGTCTTGATACTTGCTGCTTATCAGAGGATTGGTAAAGTGTGATAGTAGTGCCAGTACATGAAGTAGGGGTGAGAAATAGAGTCGAAAATTATAGACCAATTAGCTTGAGATCAGTGGTAGGTAAATTAATGGAGAGATTGATACGCAACCACATCAGAAATATATGTGAGGAGTGTAAGTGGTTTTCAAGTAGGCAACATAGGTTTTAGGCAAGGATATTCATGTTAATCTCAGTTGGTGGGATATACGCAAGATATTTTGGATGAAATGGACAAGGGAGGTCAAATTGATAGTGTAGCACTGGATCTTTCAAAGGATTTTTACAGAGTGAGTTATAAAATAGTAGTAGATAATAAGGTAAAATCTATTGGAGTGGATCAGAAAGTAATTTGCTGGGTAGAGGGATTTTCGAAATGTAGAAAACGGAAAGTTAGGGTAGGAAATGCAGTATCAAAAGAATTGGAAGTAAAAATAGGGAGTGCTACAGAGTAGCTTATTGGGACCATTGTTATTTATTATTCTAATGAATAATTATTTTGCTCGTTTACTATCAGAAATTAGATTCGTTTGCAGATGACATAATGTTATATAAAAGGATCCAAACAGTTGAGGATTGTAAACAGTTGCAGGGTGATCTGCATCAGGATATCTAGTTGGGTTGGTAAACATGGGACGAAGATAAATGCAAAGAAGAGTCAGCTTATTAGATACGCAAATAAAAAACTAAAGGTTTATAAGGTGGGGAAAGAATTGCTTATTGAAGACTTGAAATGTAAATATCTTGGCATTTGATAACAAGCTTAACTGGGCAGAACACATTGGACAGGTAGTAAGAAAAAGTTTCAAAATTCTGCATTTGTTGGAGAAAGTGATGAGGGGATGTACAAGAGAAGTAAAGGAATTGGGTTACAAATCTTTGGTCATACCATTTCGACTATCAAAGGTGCAAAGAAGGGCTGCTAGATTTGTTTCTGGAAATTATTGGACAATTCAATCAGCAACAGATATGATAAAAGAGCTGGAATGGGACTCATTGGAAGACAGGAGGGTGAAGAGGGTCATGGGAGTGTACATGGACATACATTGGTGATGAGACATTGAAAGGCGATATTGGTGTAAGATTTGAAAGTATTGCATGGAAAGGAAAAGATGACCATGACCACAAGCTGGCACTCAATTTCAGGCACAAGGGTGTAGAAAGATTCTCTTTTCTAGGCTAAGGGTGTAAGGGATTGGAATAAGTTACCAGAGAAATGACGAATAATTTGCCAAAAAACCCCAAAAAATTTAAAGTTAAATTTTGTAAAGGGCACATGTTGGTGGGTGCAGAAATGGAGGAAGATGGGTGTTTAGGGAAATTGCCACCGGAGCATGTGCTCCATTGCATTTTAACTAAATCATATACACCAATCAAAGGTTGTAGCTGATAAAACAATAAGAAGTATGAAAATAATGTTTAGAATTTATGATTTATAAGATTGTTACTAGTGAAATATAGGAGTAGAATGAACAAATTTATAGGATTTGTAACTTAACAGAGATGCACAAATCAAATATATTATAGGAGCAGAGTTTTGGCTAAAAGAAAGAATCCTGACAATGAGATATTCCCTGACAGTTGTAAAGTTTTCTGTGGATAAAGAGGACAAATTTGTAGAGAAGGCATTGTTTGGTGGGGAGCCAAGTATGGACTTGGAAGGGAAATTACTAATATGATGGAGTGGAGATCTGTAAATGCCTTAGAGAGGGAAGAAGGTTTCACACAATTGTAGAAAAGAGATCGAGGGTATTAAACATGTCACACTCCCTAATAAAGCCTGGTGACAACTTTGTGGGGTCTTAGGTTACAGAAGGCACTCGTGATCATGAAGCAGTTTCTGATGGTTTCAAGAGAACTTAATAAACCAATAGCGATATAATTGAAGGTGGTTACAGGTACAATTACAAAAGGCCATTTATTTCAGAGTTGAGAAGATATTTAAGGGAAAGGTTCAGTACATGAAAGGACAGCAGGAGCTAATTGATGAGAAGGTGGGAACAGTTAGTAATCCAAGACTTTAACCTTTTATGGTTTATTCTGCCATCACACATTGTGCTGTGTCCACACTTCCTTAGGTGACCTATCTTTCATCTTCCCACCTTATAATTTAGCATCATCGATGTTGGTCTGGTGTCTTCCATGGAGGTTATGAGCTGCCCAATTCTTCCTACTTCTATTTCCTCATTTGTGTTAAAAATTTTCAATTCTTCCTTTCTCTTTTTAATCTAGTAAAGTTTTAATCAAG
Source organism: Vandiemenella viatica (assembly GCA_031002005.1). Taxonomy (NCBI): domain Eukaryota; kingdom Metazoa; phylum Arthropoda; class Insecta; order Orthoptera; family Morabidae; genus Vandiemenella; species Vandiemenella viatica. The sequence continues at coordinate 13,040,116 of JARYHS010013631.1, read as the reverse complement.
AATCTCAACTCTGCTGTTTTTATGAGCTTTATTTTTCCTTTAGTAAATAATCATGATTTGCACCCAAGTTTATGATAGTATAGCCATCAATTTCCAAAATTTCATCTTTGTGTTACGTTTGATTTTTTTTTTTTTTTAATCATTGGTATTGAAATTTTTGTATTTTGGCACAGAGGTCATCAAATTTTCAAATTACAATTGTTTGAAGTAAAGTTAAAGCTCTCATTTGAAAAGCATTTTATCTAATTCAGTGTCATTCATTTTAAAATGGTTACGTACATATATCAACCATTTCCTAATGGCATTATCTGTATGTCTTGAAAAGAATGAGTGATATGGGCAAACTTATCTTACTCCTCAGTTGTTTCAGTTTGCTCATGGTCTCGTGATAAATTAATGTGTGTGTTATAATACAAACTTTGTATTATTATTACAAAATGTAGATGTAGAGGGAGAGGAGGAGGGGAGGGAGGCTGAGTATAGTCTTAATCTAATACAATCCGAAACAATCTAATTCAATTCATTGTGTCACGTTTTTCATAATCGATGAAAATTATGTTTGTCAATATTAAGGATTGAAATGTCTTCAATCCTGCAGTTTTGGATTGTGGGATTGGTCTATCCTGCAGGATCTGGCACAGTTTTTGAAATGTTATCGAATTAAATAATAAACATCTACAGCAGAGTCCCGCTAATCTGAATCCCAGTAATCCGAACGTTCGGTTAATCCAAACATGACAAAAAAATTAGTCCAAGTATGAAAAATGGTAAAAGAATTAAAACACAGTTCATGAAAATACAATTCATACTGTATTTAACTGTGTGGTTAACTGCAGTACATACACACAATTTTAATTTACACAGTACAATACACATGTATTAGAAAAATTAGCAATGCTTACAAGTGCCCATTTTATACCTACTTTTTAGAAAACAAAAAACTCAGTCATTGTTTTTTGGCGTAATGAAGACAGTCTGTTATATGACGCAAAGTTACGCCATCATCTCATAACACATTAAATCAGTAGGTGTAGCAGTGGCCTGTTGCTCCAAATAGTGTGGCGTGAGATCAAGGGCTTCTGCTGCTTCACTGTGTGTTTCCGTTTACTCATGATGACAATACACCATTATACACGAATGCATACAGTACAGCTGTCAAGCATGCCAGCGATCGATATCTAACATTAACTGAGCAATTTGCGAGCTGGCTAACAGTGTACTGACCTCGAACAGTTCAAACGTCTCAACAACAAAGGGAGGGAGTGAGAGTGAGCCATTGTCCCCCGCACTTGTTCCCAATTGTTACTATGGTGTACCTACTTATATGCTTGGTATACTTCATTCTAGAAACTGGTCACTGTAATTCCGGCTAATCCGAACAAATCGGTAACCAATTAGTTCGGTTTACCAGGACTCTACTGTATTTATTGAATTAATAAATCAATTGTTAATAATAGAAATCAATAGTTAACAATATTTTAAGTAGCAAAATACCATTAGTTTAAAAATTTCTAGCCTACTTTAAATATACCTTACACTTTTATTTAAATCTAATTCTAGTTATGAAGTAAATAATCAATTATGGTAAGAATTCAGATTACATCACATGCTTTACAGTAAACCACATCAGTTTGAAAAATAATGTCTACCAAGCAGTTAAAATATCTTGGTGCATGGTAGTGCATCTGCCAAGTCGAGTCAATGGCGGCAATGCCTATCCTTTTCTTGATGTTATTTGGTCCATATTTGTACGTAAATTTCTTACATCCTATTAATGCTACATGACTCAAATTTCTGTTATGTATAGATATCAACAATCTTAGCAAACATTCCAAATGTTATTTCATTACTGTTCTTAGTTCAGATGTTATGAATATGTAAATTTCAGCGATTTTGTCACTCACTCAATCATCAAAACTCTAAGGTACTGTAGAGATCAACGTGAATCACTTGGCTAAAAGCCTCATACTTTTCAAGTCAGTATTCAGGGTGGGTGAACATGAAATAGTAAAGCAATAGCAGAGTGCTATGACCCGGAGAAGTAGCACGCTGATCGGCAAGTTGCCAAGCGCCAGTAATTACTGCAACCTGGTAAAATGACTTACAGCAGGTTAGCTGGGAGTATTGCCCTCTCCACACAGTGGTAATAGAAAGGGAAAGTATCTATTTAAACCTTGGGGGGCAGCAACAGAGGATTGGTCTGTGTCTCGTCTCTCTATGAAAGTCTTTCAATGTACCACATCGGCACCGAGGGCGTCAACGCCGGTGCCGCGGGGGTGGCAGTTGCAGACAAGATGATGCCAAATGTCTGATAAAAAGGTGGGCTCTACTGTGGGAGCGGGGTGTGGATAGTCATAGGGTCAATCATTTGGTCATCGTCTTGCACAGATGTTACCGATACTCCAGTTAGTTGGGCTGTGAGGTGCCCATTAATTACATGCTCGCCCTTGTCCTTGGCCCTGTGTCGAATGTTCCAGTTAAGCACATAACCATTTTGTTATAAAGCCAATTAAATATTGTAGAAATTCACGTATTCCATCAGTCATTGCTCTTGTAATAAATGTGTAAATAGGTAACTGCCGTCTACTATAATTCATCCTAGTCTTCCCAGCTATTCCTATAACAATATCTGAATGTACTGAGTCATAAAACCTGTCAGGAGATGCAGTAGGGACCTAGGACGAATATTCACATTAGAACCATTGTTGACTTCTATGCTCGACCCTTATCCACGTCTCCAGTAGAAGTTTACCCTGTCCACTCTTGTCGATCAGCTGACAGGGTCACTACAGTACTTCCCATAGTCATAGAAAGCTGAAATTTGGTATACAGATACCATTTTATCCACATATTACAAGAAAAGTCTGACAGTTGTAAATTTACACATGTCTGCCCCTTACCCACCCCTATGGTGATACCACCTTCTACCCTAATAACTTTATGTATCTCTGATTTTCACTTCAGAGCGAGTTTAATGAGTTTAACTATGTGTTAAAGATTACTTCTTTCCTTTCCTTACGTGGAAGTTAGTGAAATTCAAAATTTTATTTCGAGCACGACACCCAAACATCAAAATTCCACTGTACTTCCAGTAATCCTAGAAACAAGTAATTTGGTATGCATAGATGGTTTCATCCCTTTAATAAAAGACAATTATTGGTGTTTTTACCCACATTATTTTACTAGAAATTTTGAATGTGAGAAATTACAACCCCTCATAAAGACAGTTATATTATAAATTTGAATCATTTTGTGGATAAGATAAATAATATCACACTCTCAACTAAGATGTACTCATTAGTTTCACATTTTACCAGTCTCCCAGTGAAGGGAGTTATGAAAATAATAAATCAATAATTTTATGCTGAAAGAAGATTCTTCTTTCAGCATTGTTTGAAGACTACTTATTTTCAATGGAACAATAATTATTATGAACAACAAAATAGGGTATTTTCAACTCTTCAGTTTTAGCTAATTTGACTAAAAAAAAAAAAAAAGTGTGAAAAATGACTTCAACAGCTAAAATCAAACAGTCAATTTACTATAGATACCTAGGTGATACATTTGTGGTATGGCGTATGGCCACATGAAAAGACGTAAGTTCAAGGTTTCCTTTAATCACAGAAAAAAATATCTATCTGAAGATAAAATTTACAATGGAATTAGAAACATGAGCGCCATCAGAACTGAATTAAATTCAAACTTGCCTTTACGAATATGCTGAATTAAAGATATCAGGATGGCAAATTAATGCACATTGTTTTTTAAGCTAAACACACAATTCTTTATTTAAATGCTACCCATTACCATCATGCTCATAAAAGGGCTTTGATCGAGAGATTGTTTTGTAGAGCTGATTGCAGATAACAACCATTTAACTGAGTAGTCCTCTATGACAATAATCTTATACACTCTAATCACAAAAAAATATGAACAAGAAGTGTCTGATCAAAGCTATTTTTCAGCTAGTTTTCAACTGCAATAACAACATCAGTAGAAATTTAAGATCAGTTAAGACTGTGAAGCACCATTACAAGCAAGTTGAGTATATAGGAGTCTCTGTGAATGTGGAAAAATGTTTAACAGTGAGTCATCCTGGATTGTCACGGTTAAATTAAAAGAACATCCTCGCCATATTAGACTCAAGCAGACTAACAAATAAGCAGCGGCTGAGCAATATTTAAGAGGAAGTCATCCCTATAGTAGAAGAATACAAAATTCGTTACACTCTCAAAAGGTTTTTTTTCTTTTTTTAGGATTTTTAAATTAGTGAATCCATTAAAATTTTTAAAGACTGCAAAGATCAGGGTATGGAGTGCATCAGATGTGGAAAACGTGCACTTGTGGATAACGCAATGACAGGAAAGTACAAGGCCACTTTTCAATAGAGGGCAAAACTCATTCATACTATTTCTGGAGCCACATACACACTCTGCTGAAAAACAATACAATCAATCAAAGTTTGCCAACAAACTAGGAAGGGTATAACACCAGCCTTTTTCAGGAGTTTCAGCACACAGAAGAGGACCTGAAGGAGATATCAGCAAACTCAGTTGGAAAATCATAAAAATTAATTACCCTTGCATAAAATTACAGCTGTCAAAGATATAAAATCATGTAAATTACTTCATAGTCAATATTGCTTTTAATTTGAGAAGATTAACTATTATTTTACTATATAAAATCATGTAAATTACTTCATAGCCAATATTGCTTTTATTTTGAAAAGATTAACTATTATTTTACTATTCCATATTAAGTTTGGAGGAATTCGGGAGTTAGTGTTTAAACAGTGGAAGAATTTTAATTACTAATAAATGTAATTAAATGAAATGAAAGGAAAAGTTGTAAAGGGAAATTTCTATTGGGGCTTAATCTAAAAAGCAATCAAACGTAATAACAACAATGCAGGACATAACTTAAAAATTCTTCTTTGAAAACATAATAAAATGCACAGACATTTAATGTGAGAGTAGTGAAACAGAGTTACACACACACCCTCTCTCTCTCTAACAGACCTTGAGTAAACCAATGTAAAATTCAAGAAATTATTGAGATGTTTCTGCTTTCAATAAATTTGACTTTTGATATATTACATCTGTCCTTGCTGTTCAAGTGAACAACAAAATAACTAGTTTATTTCTATATAATTAATAATTTAATAAAATAACAGGCAATTTTATTATAGGGAGATGGTAACATGTCATATTTTCATGTATTCAATGAGTTTCTTCAAAGACTGAATACAACTCAAAGAGTTCATGTCTCCCATATTTGATGATTTCACCTTCTTATGGTGAAACTTAAATAACAGTGTACTACCAATAACGATTGGATGCCACTGAATGAGAAGGAGAGACTGAAGCATATAACGAAAAAACCATAGTGTAAAACAATGAAATAACTCACACCTCATCTTCCATCCTTTCATCTGATATTGTTCACAGTGCTGGACATCTTTCAGTAATTTCTACACAAATAGTAATGATATTAGTCAATTCTAATATTCCATCCTCTTTTCAATAAAACTATTGGAGTTACCAATATATATGTATATTTATCATTCAACTCTCAAATATGGATCCTGATCTGTGGCACTATCACGCTTGAGCCTTTTCTAAGGTAAGCTCCTTATGGACTGTATAGAAACCATATTTATAGAATAATCTCCAACCTTAAGTATGTAGTGTGGCTCCGATATAGATGGTACCTTTGTCAACTCACATCATATGGAGAAATAAATTCTTAATTTTTCCTCAATGGCCATCATGCCTCAAACTTTCCCTGGTTCACTCCCATACCTGTAGAAAATTCCTTCACCCTGAATTTCCCTCACCTTTTGTGTATCTTGTCAAATACCATACAATAAATAAATAAAATAAATCCTGACTTGTACACACAAAAGGAATAAATCACCACATGCATTTGATAGATGCTCCATTTTCCACACATAACAATTTCATACTTACTGTCTAGCTCCAGTGATATAGAACAACTGCTCCCATCAACTATGAATATTTCAAAGAAGACTTTATCTCCAAGGAAAATCTCTAACGAGTTTTCATACAACTCTGTTCGTGGGCAATGAGATAACTAGAATCGGGAGAAGATTGTGAGTAAGAACAGGAAGGCCTTTTTGAAGGGATCATCCTAGCATTTGCCTGCACTAATTTTGGGAAACACTATAAAACCAAAATGTGGATGACTGACCCAGGATTCAAAGCTGGGTCCTTTGAAATATCAAGCCCAAATATTATCACTCGTTTTCTTAGCTTGATGGATACAGCAGAGTTATTCCAAAGAATATTACCATAGTCAACCTTTGCAAGTGAGAATTAACTTGACAGCATATTGTATACATTTTGTAAGCACCTTAGAATTTTGGCAAATTCTAGTTCCTTAGCTTCAAGAATAAGGGAGGAAGTAAAATCACAGTAAACATATAGATCGATTGTAAAGTTGCTTATGCTGGACTTAGAAGAGTAGTTGTCAACTTTAAGGAATTTTCCTGTAATCTTTCCCACAGGGACAATTCGTCATAAAAATCATTTTAAAGTGTATTTATCATATCGCAAAATGTTTATTTATGAGATATTCCGCTTTGAAAAACGTGATCATAAAAGTAAAAATCTAAAGTTTGAAATATCTATAAATTGTGTAAAGCTACAACTGATCTTTTATCACCAGCTATAGTCAGCATTGTTCCCGATATTTTGGTAGTAAAATTAAATAATTTGGTAAAGTTTAATTAGCAGTTTTAATTAAGAGAAAAAATGAACTTTTAATTAAAAGGAATATTAATTTGAAATTTATATCAGTAGATAGCTCTAATTAAGACAATTATGAACATATAACGGTTTCGGTGAAAAGTTTAAGCATTTGTCTGGTAATTAAGTTTTTGAAAAATAGATTGTCGCAGATTGTTGTTGAAGCGCGTAAAAATTCCCCTAAGTTGGTCATGTGATGACTAGTTTTAAGACTATAGAAACCTTTTGGAATAATAAATTAAATTAAAACAGGTGGAATATGACAATATAAAGTCCCTGTAAAAATTTCAAGTTAAACTATTTTGCACTTTTGGAGATATTAATTAAAGAAAGATTGGCCAAGGTCATAGGCTCTGAGCAGCCTATAAAAGATCGTGCAGTAAGTTCACATTGTCTCACTCGTACTCCAGAAAGTAATCGCGCAACTCCGCGCATGATTTTCTCAGTGATGTCCAAAGTAATAACTCCATAATATGTAGTCGTTTCTTTCTTTCGATTTCGTCTAGTCTTTTTCCACGGAGTGCTATGTCAAGTTAACCTACGCAAGTCTTCTGTCGGAGTGGGAGGAAGTCGGTTGAAATTTGGCACTACCGAGTCGGCCATGTTGGGACTTTGGTGTGATAGCCTGCGGGAATAATGTCTGCTAGAAATTTGAAATTCTGAAAAGGGGTTTTCGGTTGGTAATTTCTCTCCACAATTTGCAATATTTTGGAAACGAGTGTTCGATTTGCCTACTCAACTGTTTATTGCATTTTAGTAAATGTGACTTTGAAAATAAAACTTTAAATTTTCTGAAAGTGATCTGTTATAATTTAGTAGAAGAACCTTTTCTAGATTTGTGGTTTAGAAACAGATCTAGTGGTGACCTTCAAGCATTTAAGTTGAGTTTCTAGTAGGCTACATGGTCAAATTCAAACTATTCTGTGAAAACTCCACAGAACTTTCCATCCACGTGAACTTTTAGTTAAGACGCTAAGGCGATGCTACAACCCCAGTGTCAGCCTTTGGGTCTTACAATTTCACCAATTATTTTTGAAAACTTCACTCTTCTTGAATCTTATTTTTATACTTTACTGCCACTTTTTAATGATTATTTTGTTTTTGTCATTTCCTCACAATTCCTTCTTTACTTGTTCTTTCATTCTTATATTTGATATTATTATTTTCATTCTGCTCCTCCCATCCACAAATCTTGTTATTCTTTCTGTTGGAAACAGTTATCTTTGTTCAATAATCAGACAAATTCACTCTGAGAATCCATACAAGGTATTACATACTTATTATTTACTCCCCCACATAATATAGTGTTTTTGGATAAACATATTTCTTATAAGTGCATCCTTATGCCTCCATCTTTCAGAAGTTATGAGTCAACTTCTTCTATATTTGACTGATGCAAAATTGTATAACAAAACGGCATTTTTTTTTAAAAAAAACTATATTTTATACAGAGGTATTTACAGAATTGTGGTATAAAAGAAACAAGACTTTAAATTATTTCATCAGTGAACAATACATCACTCGGTTTCCTTTTGGGACGTTTACGTCCCTTTAAATAATCTATCCTTTTCTTTTTGCTGTCTTTTCTTTTAAGTTGCTTTTTTATTCTTCTTTTTGCTGCTTTTTGTGGTTCACTTACAGCCTGCAGAAAAATTAATACAATTACTTAGGAACTAAGATATAAAGACAAGTATTATACAAACTAATTACACTGTGATTTACCTCTTGTGCTCTAACTTTCTTCCTATCAGCACGTCGTACAGACAAAGACGTCTGCAGAATTGAGAATTGGCGAGTATATTCTTCAACTCCTGCTTTCTTTTTTATAATATCAGCAACTTCTTTGGCTAAATTTCGTAATTCAACATTTGATTCATCAGCACTAGTTAATTCACGGACTAAAGGAGGTAGTAAGTGTTTCAGATATAATGGAAGTCTTTCTCGACCAAGGTCAATTGCTACAGCTCCAATCCATTTGAAAACAGATTTCCTCTATAAAGAAATTAGTTATTAGAATAGTAGAAAATAGTTATTAGAATATAAATAAGCAAATTTCAAGAGCAAAACAAAATAAAATGCTCACCAATATGCCACATTTTGGTGTATGTATAATTTCAGTGTTTATAATCCTCCTCATTTTTTTAATCATCCACAACAAGGACAATTTGGCTGTGGTGTCACATTCCTCATTTGAATTCTGATCTCCAAACTTAGTTACACCTGTTTTATTTTCTTCTTTAATGTATTTTAGAACTCGTGCCAAATATACCAAATTTTTTATAACCTACAAAAAAAACATCATCTCATAACACATTACGTTCACCAAAGATGATAAAAGTTAGAATGCTACACCATAAACTTTTAAAATTTGAAACAACTTTTTTTATTACTATTATCTGGTTTTTCCAGGAATGATGAATTGTTATTTCTTAGCAGTGGATCCTGTCACAAAACCAAGGCTGAAAAAAGAAGAAAAACGAAAAAAAAATGTGATTGGTGTCTCATGATGCATTGAACATTAGCATACTCCATGCCAACAGTCGGATACTAGCATAGGGCGAAAAAACAATTGGCAGTAGTAGCTGGTGATCAAATCATAAGTGAAAACTGTCATATGCCGTATAGTTTCCAATAAAGTAAGAAAGATAGTCCACCAATGAGAAGACAACACTGGAGTAAGGGTAAAAACCTTGATCCTTAAGCAGAAAATATAATAAATTAAACTTGACAAGTAATAACATGAATTGTGGATTTATTTATAAATAAAGAAAAAATCAAATTTATATTCACACTAATTCCATATTACATAAAAAAACTGCTGTTTTCATAAAATTACCTGATGTCTGGGTGTTTTCATGTAGAAACAGTTTTAATTTTGTGATTTACTGATCATACTAATTTGTATCATATGTATGGAGAACTAGTTGAAAGCTATAATAATGAGCTGGAAAATACTTTACGGAAATGAAATTAAGGAATGACAGCGAAATTCAACCCAGCACAATTCATGACAGTGGCTGGAACAACAAACATAAAAAAAGACTATCACATGTAACCCTATTTCAGCACTGAACCTTGTTTTGCAAGAAGATGAGACACTTAGCAAGGAGGTTGGATGTGATCTTACTGATGCCCACTAACTGAAAAGGGTACCCAAGAATCAAAGCCAGGGTGACTGGGGTTGTGGTGGAGAGTGGTGAGAAAATACTGAATCTATAATTCTGGTGAAATATTATCGTAGGAAATGGGGGAAAATCACAAAATTAAAGAAAATATTAAATTTAAGATTTATAAATTATATGTATATGAATAAATAATAATAAGTATACTGGAAGTGGCTTATTGCAGGATGTATGATATTAAGGACATATTGATATGCTAGTTTCATCTGTGGAGTTCAGATGGGGTTATGGTTTTAGGGAAAACTCTGAAAGCCTTCATTGTTAATTTATGGGAACTGGTATTGGCTGCCGCTGGATGGTCTAAGTAGCTGATCTAAACTGTATGCCTGCGGCCATTCATTCTGATGTGAAGTTGGTGAGTGGGGTGAGACCTATAAATGAACTGGTACAGTGGAAGCAGGTGAGTTGATTTTAAAACTTTTGCTGTCTTTCTCATAACTTTCTAAAAGCTCAAGCTCTAGAGAAAAGATGCTTTTGCCTCACAGCAGCGTTGTTAAAAAGCTTGGTTTGAAAATTCTGGATCCAGAATAACCAGTCATTTTTGTGGATGACGAACGAGGCAGAATGAACAGCAATTGAAACTCTAACTCACAGCCTTCTAGCCAGAAGTGCCACACACATTTTCTCATTTCTGTTCCAATTTTAATTATCATGAAACATTAAAATCTCATTACACTTTTCTAATTTAGACATTATGTTTGTTGTTATAGTTACTACTTCCATGCCATTCAATGTAATTTGTTTACATTTAGTATAATTTCCTCTAAATATTTCTTTGTGCCATTCAATATTTCACCTACTTCTGATTTTCCGTTCAACTTAAAATATTGCCAAGAATACCTGTGATTCTGTGGCTTTGAATCTTTATCCTACATTTGAAATTCCTTCAGCCTAATTTCTGAGTTTTTAAATGAGTTGCTCCACTTCACCATTGATTTCTTATTACATCACATCTAGTCCATAGGCTTAGTATAATGGAACATTATACTAATGAGAGCCTTTCCTAGCATGACCACCCAAATACCCACAAATGCACCAAACTAACCAACACCACACCAAATGCTTTTTTTCATTTAACTTGGGAGTCTATGGCAAAAGAATATTTTCTGATGAGCACATTCTCACTAAACTTTCCAATAACATGTTTCAACTCTTCCTGAAATATGAGCCATGAGACCGCTTAGTCCCAGCTTACTCATTTTCCACAAATATCAATCTTTTGATTCAGTGTCAATCTCATGCTTCACTCTTTTTTACACGCTTTATATTAGCTTGACTTGTATGTATGTATGTATGTATGTATGAATGTAACGGAATTTTACAACTCCATTTTGACCCACTTCCCGATGTCCTAGCTGTTTGAAATTTGGCACACATATTAAGAACCGGTGACAATACAATAATTTCATAGCTATATGCTGCTATGCTCATTACTTTGACAGTAACAACAGAAAAATGGTTGAATGTCGTGGAATTTTGCAATATAATTTTAACCCAATTCCAGATGTCCGAGTTGCTTGAAATTTTGCTCATATATTGATAACTGATTACAATACAATAATTTTATAGCTATGTCTTGATATTCTGATTACGTTGACAGTAAAAACATAAAAATTTTGCACACGTTTTAAGAACCGTTGACAATACAGTAGTCTCTTAGCAACGTCCTGCTATTCTCGTTACTCTGACGGTAACAATAGAAAAATGGTTGCCATGTAATTGAATCTTTCATTTCAGTGTTTACCCGCTTCCTGACGTCCGAATCGTTTTAAATTTTGCACACTTATTAAGAACCGATAAAAATTCAATAATTTCACTCTCGCCACGTTGTCAGTGTATCCTATACTTCATGGGATTACTGAGTTAGGCAAATGCAGCCGCGACATTAGTGCACAGGTGCGATTCGAGAAATCTTCGTCATTTGGCGGCCACACGCTTCGGAGATTTCCCACCCAATATAGCCATCATCATCATCATCATCGTTCTCCAGTTTCCCGGGTGTGATTTACGATCCTTGGTTGCTGTAGACGATCGTCTTCTGCTGTCTCCTATCCAGAAAGGTTTCTCTGTCTGAAGTCGCTTAACGTGATGTTGAATAGTAAGTATTCGAAATATTACTTCGTACTATTATAGAAAAGTAGCCTTCCTCGTTTACCGTGCTATTGGATCTCTTGTTGAGTTGACCATTTAATTGTATTTTACTCGTGGGAATAATAATTAATAATGAAACTACAACTCAAAGAAAAAGAGAGATTGGCGAAGTAAAGCCAACAGTAAGAAACATACTTTTTAAACTATCTGAACTAAAAAGTTAAAAATAAAATTGTAGTTTAAAAAACTAAAATCACGCTTTCGTAGTAATGTGAACTAAAAGGTTAAAAATAATATTTAAATATAAACATTTTGTTTAACAGTGATAGGACGTCCCACAATTCAGGATAAATTAATTTTTTTGAATAAGCTTAAAGTATAAAGTCACTGATTACAAAATTAACTTTAATGTTAAAAAAGCGTGGGGTGCGCTCTACATAACTTTTGACAATGACTCTGTCTTTACGAACAGCCAACGACAAAAAGTATAAGACAACTGAAATAGCACCCCATGCTTTTTTACATTAAAGTTAATTTTGTAACCAGTGACTTTATTCTTTAAACTTATTCAAAAAAATTAATTTATCCTGAATTGTGGGACGTCCTATCACTGTTAAACAAAATGTTTATATTTAAATATTATTTTTAACCTTTTAGTTCACATTACTACGAAAGCGTGATTTTAGTTTTTTAAACTACAATTTTATTTTTAATAGACCATGTTGTTGTTGTTGTTGTTTTAGGGCACGTCGACAACGAGGTCATTAGCGCCCTACCGATTACCAGCTACAACTGTGGCTAAAAAATATACTAAGATCCTGTCTGCATGGTCGGCTGTAAAAGGGTCGACCATGCAGACAGCAAATAAAATAAATCACAAAAATAAAACGTAGCCTTAAAGGGGCCACCACGACCTAAGGCTGCAGAACACCTGGATGGCTGTAGAGGGGCCAAACAGGTTCGCAGAAGAATTAAAAACCACTACGTGTCTCGCTGGCTGTATAATGGCCAGCGAGGGATTATGACCATTTAAAAAATATAAACAGTACACATGGAAGGGTGGCTGTAAAGAGGCCACCCAACCATCTTAAAACTAGGCCGATCTGCCTAAAATTTTAGGCACTAGACCGGCCAAAACACAAAATTTTAAAACAGTTGCCACGTTGCTGGTCTCGTTGTTTAAAATAAGGGACAGATCGTTGGCCAAGCCAACGTCTGCCCTTAAGTCTAAAAACAGTACACAGTCTATTAAAATGTGGCGTACCGTCAAAGGTACGCCACATAGGACCATGTTGTAAAACTTCCAAAATATATTTCCAACACATCACTAAAATATCATAGAAGGGAGATTTCCCATCACACCGGCACTATGAAACTACTTGTCATTTACCAATTAAATTTCAACAGCCTTTCCACCACTACATACTCAGACTATTAATCAATTATCCACAAATATGATGGTAATTCATAGAGAAACAGCATTCAAACAAATTCGTAACAATATCACTGCTGCAGCTTCCACAACACATAATAGCAGAAGCTTTTATTTTTGAAGCCATGAGAGTCTTGTCTATCAGCAACAGCTGCTCCGAGATGAAGTTATTAAAAACGTACCGTACGAAGATACTCGTGCAAAATAGTTTTCTTCCTCTTTCTCTACTCCTCTCACAACCTTTCGAAATGATCTTTTTCATCATTTATACTTCTCTCTGTTAGCCCAAGTGGAATCATTAATCAAAGCATTTCATAAATAATACTCTGATAATTGTTTATTCATTTTACAAAATAATTATATTTTTACAGCTCAATGGTATATCTCACTGAAATTCGTTTTTAGTTTCTCTCTGACACAACCCTGCACCCATCACATTCTTCTGATGATGAAGGATTTACACTCAATGTTTAGATTGTACTTAAGAAACTTTGTGTTTGTGAATCTATCCTGCCACTTAAGCTGATAGCTCACTCATCTTTTTGAATTTATATAGTCTAGTTAGTCACTTTATGTTTGACATAAGAAAACACTAAACTGTAAATAGTGAACTGGGGAATAAAGGTAGCATTTCACTATCACAAAAAAACACTCACATAAAAGCCTGAGGGGTACAGTCAACAGTATAATTAAACAGTTACATAATGGAAAAAACAATAAACACGTTCGCTGCTGGTTACTTGAGGTGGTGTTGATAGTTAGTGCTGCGCCATAGAAATGGGTTTTCCCCATGAGCTGACTTATATTTTATAACAAATATGATTTAAAAGTAGTAATAAAACAAGATTATTCATCTAATACTAATTACTAATGGATAATGGAAACAAAGAAACTGCCATTGGGCACTAAAAATAAGATAGGATAGTGTAAAATAACCCATCACTTACCACAGATCACAGATGAAGGTAGGAGGGTGAGATCAACACATAAAAACACGAAATCAAACACAAATTGCACAATATTTCGTTGAGTAACCTTAGTCATGTGAAAGGTGAGACATATGACGGGGAAAAATTTGATCACACCCCGACCCGCCATATGTCTCGCCTCTCACAAGACTAAGGTTTCTCACTGAAATATTGTACAATTTGTGTTTTTTTTATGTATTCATCTTGCCCTCATCTGTGGTAAGTATTCTATCTTATTTTATCTTTATACTAATTACTAAGTAATATTTAGGGCTTTCCTGATGAAATATTTTGACAACGTGCCAGTGCGTGATAGGCACTAGAGATAAAATTACCTCCTAAATGCCACATTATGTGCTTGCGCGTGATGTATAAAAATGAAACAAAATAATGAAAATAAGTGACAAAATGCATGATTTTTGTATGATACCTTATTACTAAAAAACATTTAATATAAAAATGATTATAAATTGGTTACAGTCACAATATTATTGGAAACAATACACAATAAACACTCTGATTTAGTGAAAAGAAATTCTTCCATTGTTGTGGAGTCATTTAGCAAAAGTATATTCAGTCTATAATGGAATTATGCTGAAGATATGTTGCCTCTTGCAACTCTTCCTCCTCAGAATCCAAAATATCATGAGCATTGGGGAGAATGAATTCTTCATCACTCTCATAATAATATTGCTCGGGTCCTCATCCGATAACTCAGCCAGCAAATTCACAATTTCGTTAGCTGTCAGAGACTTATTAGATTGGATATTTCTTCTTTTGAGGCATGAAGGCCCTGCAGAACTATCATCTCTACAACTCATATTACAAGATTTTTTAAATAACTAATAAAGCTATAAATTTGAAATCACTTGCCTTTATAACGTGCTGATACCTTTTACTACATGCCAATACCAGCAAAGGCACTTAACATTTAAAGCCGACTGAAGGAGAGAATAAAGGTTGAGGCTTGGCTCTCCACACGCCAGCGCATGGCTGACTACTGAGACATCACTCTACACCACGCACTAGCACGTGTTTGGCACTTTAGCGCTGACACCTCACAACATGCTGGCGCATGATTGGCAGTGAACGTGTTAATGAAGAGAGGGGCAGAATAAAATTTTGCTGGATTTTAGCAGAAAGTTGATAGAAAATTGTCCAAAACATTGAAACAATGAGTGATCATTAGGAGTTATTGTAAAGATTATAAATGCTATTTTAAATGCTACATTAAATGAATTGAACTTATAACAAGCTTCAATAGTAAGCACATATTTCTTCTCATCATATCTTACTTGTTCTATCAGTTCATTTGACAATTCACCAGGCTGCAACTGTGCGCAGAAATCCAAAATAAGGGATTTAAGTTTCCGTCTTGTATTTGAGAAGATATATCCGCTAAAGTCTGACAACTCTGGACTGTGGTAATTTCCGTTAGCTGCAGAAAGCGCCACCTTTTCTGGATCGAGACAACCAAAGAGAAATCCAAGAAACTGTGCTGCTCCTAATCTGACCCATTCATGTTCATGAGCTAAAAGCAGCTCGGCATTTTCTGAAAATAAAAAATTATAAATCAGTTTGAGGAATTTATACAAGAAACAATAATTTAAATGATTAAGTTCTTAAATATGTCCTTAGTTAGAGGATTAAGGATAGCTGTTTATGGAATTTATGAATGAGAATCAGGTAGTAATATTAGGAATGTGAAAAATAGCAGTGTAACAGATGCAAGTTACTCTATAGAAAATGAACAAAGGAAGCTGGTAAAATTCACACAGCACATCAAGGTGAAGTTAATGCAGATCCCCCATCGCAATGATATAACATAATTTAACTCTATCATGAGTAGGGGAAACTTGAAGGTAGTGTCTTAATACATCACTGATAGCTGGGGTTACGCTGCAATTGCTCACATGCAGAAAGAGAGAGTTTGTGACTATCAGTATTAGATTAGCAATTGTTGGTGAGGAGGTAATTGTATATGACATAACTGACAACAAGTATAGATGTGAGGAAGAAGTAACTGTTGATACCCCAGATGTTTCTAAAGCTGAAGGAACATTGTAAATAGTAGATAGTGTGAGCTCATGGATGGGAACTGCAGCACTCCTATACTTCCATTTAAAATACTAATCAATACCCATAATTCTCTAGCTGTAATGGAGATGTGTAATTAAACATTAAACTTTATGCCAGCAACCACCTCCTTGTTTAGAATAATAATAATAATAAAAACAAAAGAAGTACAACCAGTGACAGTGCCAGCGATAGGGCATTTTGCCATCGTGCACATGTGTTCATTTCCGACTCTGAAATGTGCACATGACAGCTAAATGCTGCTTTGCTGGCACTATGAAAGTTAAATTTCAGTAAAAATTTTTTTGCATTTTTTGTTTTTTATTATTATTTGTCAGCATAAGGTGATCACTGGCATTCAAAGTAATGATTAAAAATATTTATCTCAATTAAAATTAGACGAAAATTACAGCAGCAATGTGGTTTTCACAGTACTATTTTGTACAACATGAGAGAAGGAGTCTTGAATACATTATGTAGTGCTACGAGATGTTATTTAGTAAATTATCCTTTCAAAATCATGTCAGATGATCTATTTTTTTTTCTCTAACATGACACTTTTAACACACATACAATAGCATTTTATATTGTTTATTATATAAATGAAATGTTTTATTAGTCACAAATTTAAGTCTGTTGTGATGGAAACCAGAAGTTTGACTTTCGTCAAGGCATGGTCTCTGCACATATTACAAACAATCATGCTCTGGAGAAGGTACACCTGGTAGGTTATTGACATATTCACATTATTCTCATAAATACATTGATATAATACATATAATTTTAACCGAACATAGATTCGAATAGTGTTCTGGCCATCCAGATTTCAGTTTTCCATGGTTTCCTGAAATCACTCCAAGTGAATGTTGGGATGGTTCCTTCAAAAGGCCATTGTCAAATTCCTTGATCCAGTCCTCTCCCACCTATAATGACTAGAGCTGTAAAAGTAACGAGAAATTCCTTATGTATTCTTTACTAAACCAATCAGTACCCGTTACTTTTGACTTGTTACTCGTTTCTTTTGATACAATCAAACACTAGCATGATGCATTGCATCAAGTAGTGTTGCATACGGGATAACTTCATTATATTGTATCGTTTTGTTACATGTTACTTTTGATACAATACAAACTAGCATGAAGCATCGCACTCGCACAGAGTCGGGTCACATTCATACTTGGTAAAGTTTAAGTAAATTATTTATTTAGTAAAATAAGTTTAGGTAAATTGTTCGTTTAGATAAAACTTAAATTCAAATAATTAGCACATTGATCTTACGGAAAACCTCTTAATGTACACTTGATTTACTGTAATGAATATTATATACGAAAGAATAATCCAATTTCAAAACAAACACATTTGCATACAAAAAAAGACATTTCACCTGACTGTGACATATCTAGTGACAATAACTAAAGACGGTTATTTTTTTAAGTAGTCTACTCAAAACCCTGCATAGAAGCCTGATATGATAATGGGACATGTATTTAACAAATATTATAATCTCATCAAAGTATTTCGTTTTTAAATGGGAGTTTTCACCACTGTCTTCCTTTACTGTTTTCATTTATTTTTGTAAGTTCTCCATCCTTTTGTGAAAGATTTGTTGAAATAAATGTGGACATACCATCAAATCGGGTCTGCAGGCAGAGTGCTACTGACTCCCGCTTTGTTTTATTTTAAAAATATCATTATTCAAAACTTTTAAATCAATAACAAAGGTACAGGACAAACATGCGACTAGATTTGTAATTGTTATTGTGTTGCGGTTACAACAAACATCCAACATAAAGCCAGTACCGCATTGATCACATGGATCCTGTGATGATAATACAATAACTAACACCAGAGAAAAGGAATAAAGTTAATGTTCTTGTGTTTGTTTATGGAATTCTGGAACTGAAAAAAAGGGCTGCTAGATATGTTTCTGGAAATTATCACAGAATGCAATCAGTAACAGATATGATAAACAAGCTGGAATGGGATATATTGGAAGACAGGAGGAGGGTGAAGAGGGTCATGGGAGTGTACAAGGCGTATATTAATGATGAGGAATGGAAAGATATTGGCGGTCATGGGAGTGTACAAGGCGTATATTAATGATGAGGAATGGAAAGATATTGGCGTAACAATTAAAAGTAATGCTTGGAATGGAAAAGGTGACGATGACCACAGGCTGGCAATTGATTTCAGCAACAAGGGTGCAGGAAGATTATCTTTTTTTAGGTAAGGGTATCAGGGACTGGAATAAGTTACCAAGAGAAATTATTAAAAATTTACCAAAAATGTTGAAAGAATTTAAAGTTAAAATTTGTAGAGGGCAAATATAGGTGAACGCAGGAAAGGGGGGAAGATGAGTGGGTAGGGAAGTTGCCACCAGAGCGTACGTTCCATTGCAATTAAATATTACTAGAACATAACAACTGCAGAGATGTATATCACAGACTATTAGACAGCTCTTTTATATTGTATATTACACTATAAAATAAAATAAACATATTTCATTAATATTTGAAATCAATAAACCTCACTAATGAACGATCAATGAAAAAACAGTAACTATCTCAAATCATTAAAACAAATTTTCTATTTACAAGTTATGCACTGTAAATTTTAAAGTTAAACAAAATCAAAACCACAAAATTAGTTACCTACGAGAGCAGGAAGAACCCGTTACTCAGTAATGAATACATCTTTACTTTTACAGCTCTAATAATGACCTCAATTTTGATGAGGCTTAAAGCTCCCCCCACCCCCCCAAAAAAAAAACTAACTTCAGTGGAACAGCAACCCCATAGGTTTAGCTTTACTTTGTAATAGAGATAAAATGGCATAAATTTATATCCAGTCACATCTATTCGTATGCATTAGATTTATATGATTACCATGGTGATGGCAATTTGTTTATTGTTTGTTCTACTTGTATTTTATAGAAAATTTTTATTATGGCATCCTCGCATTCAAAAGAAATGAATTCTGTAACCGTAAGTGGGGTTCACAGCTTAAATTTTCACAGTTGTCTCTCCACATGGAAGTTATATTAAAGAACAGAGTGCATTAAACCCCAAATATTGTGATTAAAAGAATATTTTTAATTTAACAATAACCATGAACAGGTAAGCCTATATTCTCAAAGCAGTCTACTAGTTTTAGTCACAATCTGCCACTAGAGTTTATGGTACAAGTCAGATAAAGAGAAGGATGAGAACATACCAGACTACTACCACAGAGCTGTAGTAGTACAATGAACACACTTATGGAGTTGGTATCTTGGTGCTGCAGCAAGGTAGGCAATGAGCCCTGCTTAAAGGAAAAAGTCTCGGACAATAATGTTTTCCCTGAGGGTTGTAGTGTATACTACAAACAGATAGATGAGAGTGTGTAGCCATACTAGTTAATTTTCAACCAGCATAAATTAGAAGGAAGAGGAGTGAAGTACAAAGAAGGAAGTGAAAGAGTTGTGTGTCCTTGATATGAAGGGGGAGGGTTGTAGATACTGGTCCACCAAGGCAGCGGTGTTTTCAGTGGGAGAACCATAAGCCACAACAATGGGGTGTTTCAGATTGCTAGGCTTACAGATTTTGGGAAGGAGGAACTGTAAAGAGCAGGGATACGTGGACTCTTAGGAGTAAATAATTAAATGGATTGAGAACTCAGAGGGACCCACTGTACAATATAAATCATCCTTGGTGAAGCAGTAATAAGAGTTGCCGTCTGGTAACTGATGAAGAGCTTCAACCCTATAGTTACTGCGATTCATAATTACTGTGGTTGAGCTCTTATTCACAGTAAGGTCTGGGTTGGTTGAAAATTGTTTCCTGGCACAGATTTTGGCTTGGCTAAGGTTGCAGGTGTTGGCCAAAGATTTCAGGAGACTGTGTGAAGCCAAAATAGTTGATAAGAAGTTCTGAAATATTTGGAGAAGATGGTCCTGGGAAAGAAATTCTGGGTAAAGTATGAATAGTTGTTTGAATTTCTGAAGGCTGGGCTCCAGCTCGTTCATGGGCAAGATTCACTGATTCGAATGGTAATGTGGTACCATCGGCAGAATGTTTGGCAGAAGGAAACAGAATCGGGGCTAGGGAGGCATGGTCAAATGTATGGGTAGGTGAAAAGATAAGGCCTTTGGAGAATACAAAGAGTGTAGATTCAAGTGGGGGAGAAGAGGTTAGGCTCATAACTGACAGTTTAGGTTTGGAAGTAGGGTTTGAGTGCAGAAAGCGAGGTGTGGGTTTTAAAGGGGAAGGTTATGGCAAGTTGAAGAGTTGGGCAATCGATAGTTTTGAGAAAATAATGCGAGGCTACAGTTTTGATTGGTGGCCAGATGACTGGCAGGAAAGAGACTGCCCCACTGTGAGTTGGGACTTCAGTAATGTAGAAAACTTATATAGATGGTTCTGGGCATGCCTACAGCTGAAATTCACCAATTACTGTAAAATCTGCTATATTAAGTGGAAACAAACACAGTGATGAGAGGAAGACTGTATTTAAACGTTTATGAGGTGCCTGGGATGTTGGTTTGCCAAGATTAGTATACCGATGAACGGTTAGGTGACTTAAGGTC
Source organism: Vandiemenella viatica (assembly GCA_031002005.1). Taxonomy (NCBI): domain Eukaryota; kingdom Metazoa; phylum Arthropoda; class Insecta; order Orthoptera; family Morabidae; genus Vandiemenella; species Vandiemenella viatica. The sequence goes on along the minus strand of JARYHS010013631.1, from coordinate 13,019,036 downwards.
AAAGTCTATTTGTAGAGGAAAGCATGGGAAGGGTCAAATTGTGGGGGACAACCAAATACTTGCTGTTTACTGATGAGATCAGTGAGGGTCGTTTGAGGAAGAGGGGTAAGTTAAAAGAGCAGGTCTCCTAATCTCAGCCAAAACCTAGTCCACAAAAATTGTCTACACCATACTCCCAGACAGCCCCAAGCCCACTTCCAATGCAATAGATCCCACTTCAAGATGTGTAACACTCTCAATCTTTTTACCAACCAAGATTATCATTGTGGAAAGATTTCCGAACACAGAATACACCACCAGTGAAAATTCCCATGTAATAAATCAGTTAATCTACTGCCCAGCTTCCTTCATAGGTTTGACTAATAATCTACTAGTCATAAGAAAGAATGACCACTGACGGAATGTATTCATCAAAAATTCAAACCACACAGTATCTGTTTATGCCATCTCCCATGACACCAATCATTTCAATGCTTGCTTAACTATCACTGCTAACAGAGTCCTTCCGAACAGCAGCAGATCTTTTGAATTCATAAGGGAGCTTGCCAGTACAAATTGAGCACCAGGTAACCACATGGTCTCAACTTGAGATAATATTCGGTCATCGCTTTAACCTTTCCTCCTTCTCCCTCTCTCCTTCCCCCCCCCTTTTTACCCCTCATTATCTAACTTGAACCATTTATAACCAGAGGAGTTATTTAACTTTGTAATAATTTTGTGTCAATGTTAATTGTTATTTTTGTTTACCTATATTTACTCCTATTTTATATCTGCTCTTTTAGCCCACCTGTGATTAGATTTCATATTTTGCAATGATTGGATACTAGCCTCAAATCACTACTCGATCTCCCTGTTCTCTGTTTGATTTACCCCAATCATGGACTAAGTATATGATGCAGTCTCATATAACATACGTTGGAACAATTTGATTTATAGTCTTCAGTAAGCTTTCCTCTTTTTTGTTGAGATTGTCCCCTTAACTTTATCAAGAACTGAACAGTTTATTTTGCACACTTGGGCAAATGGCATCCTTTTATATTTTAAGTACATTACTCTTCACTCACTAGATTTTAATTTTTGTAATTATTTACTATGTTATGTTGGAATGATGTCAAGGTTACAATTAATAATCAGCAAATAGCACCATCAGTGAAAAAGAGCTGTAAAAGTAAAGAGAAATTCTGTACCCGTATGTATTCGTTCCTAAACCAATCAATATCCGTTACTTTTGAATTGTTACTCGTTACTTATGGTACATTCAAACAATAGCATGAAGCATTGTATCGAGTCGCGCCGCGTATGGGTTAACTTCGTTACTATCGTATCGTTTTGTTACTCGTTACTTTCGGTACAATCGAACACTAGCATGAAGCCTCGCATCGCATATGGGACGACTTCATTCATACTTGGTAAAGTTTAAGTAAACTGTTTATTTAATAAAATACGTTTAGGTAAGTTGTACATTTGGATAAAACTTAAAGTCAAGTAATTAGCGCATTGATCTTACAGAACAACCTCTGAATGTACACTTGATTTACTGTAATGAATATTATATATGAAAGAATAATCTAATTTCAAAACAAACACCTGTTTGCATACAAAAAAAAAAAAAAAAAGTCGTGACCTTTCACCTGATAGTGACATATCTAGTGACAATAACTAATGACGGTTATTTTTTTAAAGTAGCCTACTCAAAACCCTGCATAGAAGCCTGATGTGATAATGGGACATGTATTTAACAAATATTATAACCTCATCAAAGTATTCCGTTTTTAAATAGGAGGTTTCACCACTGTCTTCCTTTATCGTTTTCATTTATTTTTGTAAATTCTTCATCTTTTTGTGATAGGTTTGTTAAAATAAATGAGGACATACCATCAAATCGGGCCTGCAGGCAAAATACTATTGACTCCCGCATTAACAGTTTCATTTTAAAACTATCAATATCCAAAACTTTTAAATTAATAACAAAGATACAGGACAAACATTCGATTATCTTCATGTTCATGTGTCCTTTGCAGTGAATCTACCAGTGATTAATGTGTGATGTGATCTGTCATTGCTTGGTTTGACTGATCCCTTCTTTTTCGAGGGTGCTGTAACTGGTCAGGTGAATTTTGATATGCTTAGGAAAAGGATTTTATCAGCCTTCCAAACCTCGTATGGCAATGAAATGTTTTACCTGTAACAAGAAGTAACCCCCGCCTCACTACCATCGAGGTGTCAGATTCTACTTGGATGACAATCTAAACCAGTGTTTCCCAACCTTTTTGGGTCATGTCCCACTTTTAACATCCCCCCCCCCCCCCATACATAATTTTTAGTAAAAAAATTTATTTGTTATTAAAGAAACTCATATAGGATGGTTTTGGAAATAAAACACTTTGATATTGTCATAAAACACAGTAAGTAAAATTAAAAAACATATAATGAAATACTAAAATTCAAATTCAAAAGATTTATTATGGCAATTTAGTGTGATCCTTGCACTTGATGCTTGCTACATAGAGATTTTATATTAGGCTCCAATTTAGTAAGCTTTAATCTCAAGTCTCCACGTTGTGTTATATCCAGTCGATTTCTTTTTTTTATCAGTAAATCATTTACTGCACTAAATCCAGATTCGGCTAAATATGAAGATCGAAAAGGTAATAGAAGTTTTCTTGCACATTCTGTTGCATTTGGGTATTTGATTTTAGTTTCTTCACAAAGCCATGTAATTGTACCTATATCTAGCATTGCATTTAAATAATCCGAAGAGAAAGTGGTGAAGTCGTATCAAGTCAATTTCTAAATTGCCCCCCTGTGGGATGTGGGCCCCACGTTGGGAAACACTGCTCTAAACAGACAATGGGTAGATCGAAGTGGTGCTATTAGTTCCCACTTCCATCTTCTGATTTGACACCTCTGGATTTCTGCCAGTGGTGGACCATCAAGAATGATGTGTATTGACAAAAACCAGCTACGATCAATAAATGTATGACAAAATTGTAGTGTCATGTGCTGGTATTATGCCAGATACACTAACTCTGTAGTTCGGTGCCATCAGCTTTGTTTGGAAGCATTTCAAACATTTAACATAACTCTCTCATACTGCTTAAAATTGTACCTTTAAGCCAAACAGTGAGTACATTTTTTTGGACCCCATGTATTTGCTTCTGGTTTTTTTGAGTAAGTTTTAACATCTAAGTAACACAGGGACACAAAGCAGGATTGAAACAGAAATGTTATTTTAAAATGTTTGGTAACTAGTTGATTTCTGACAAACCTAAGAAACAAGTTATGGTATTCCTCAGAGTGTACACAACAGAAAAACTGATAGTTTTATGAATCCTCACAATTAATTTATAAAAAAAGCTTTTATTGTGAACATTTCTCATAAAAAAAGACAACAAACATTTTGGAAAACTTACACATTTCACTTTCAAGTGCAACAGTATTTGGTATATCTTACTTATTTATCAGTTTCCATTCTTATATCAATAATAATAAAACAGAGTTGATGTAAACATACCAGCAAAAGATTCAACATCATTTTTCCATTCCTTATTCCTTAAAAATCCAGGACAATGTTCACATATTTTTAGAATAGTCTGCAGCACATGGAAAAGTAAGTGATCCCTCAATATTTCTTTCTGCTCCAATTTGTTTTCACTATTGACATCTGTTGCAGCAGGAGTAATTCGAACAAATTTACCAGGTCGATCAACAGTGTCAAAAAAACACCCAAACTGCTGCAGTAAAATAGGTAAAATTACTGGGAAGCGGTTTTCAAAATCAAGTTTTTCCACTTGAACGAATAAACCACACAGTTGTGCAGCAAGCCGACGATGCTTTATCTGAAATAAAAAAAGAAAATCAATAAAGCATATATATCAATTACCAAACCATAATTTCTTCATATTTTGTATTTTGAATGGTCACTGTAATGTTGAAACCACTCCTTCAAGAAACTGAAATTCAGAGCATTTTAGTAAGATTTCTCAACACTACTGACTACATAACAAACCTTCTCTTCCTGCAACCATATCGTGACAATATCAAACAGATTATTGCGTGCTGACTTTCCCAGTTTCTGCAGCATTGATTTTAAGCAATTAGCAGCAATTTTTCGGCATTCTGGTGATTCTTCATTCACTAACTGTGCTCCAATAGGTATGAAAAGCAAGGTGCTATGTGCTTCCAAAGTTTCCTGAAATAATAATGACATTTGTTCATAAAGACTGTAGGTCTCATTTGAAAACATGGAGAATTTATTTATTTATTGTATTATTAACAACATACACAACAGGAAATGTACATATCACAAGCTTGTACAATTTCATATCACGAGATCTAATGTTTTAATCCAGTCAACTGCACTGATCGACGCATCATGTAATTCCGCCATTGTTCCCTTGTAGGCCAGAAGAGGACAGTCAGAAACGATGTGATTGATTGTCTGTAAGGTGGCTCCACAGTTACCATTTGCAGAATCTACCAAGCCCCATTTGTATAATAAGTAGGCGCATCTACCTTGTCCTGTTCGAATTCGATTGATGATTCTCCACTGCCGCCTGGGGAGATCGAAAACCTTGTAACATTACTGAGGGATCCTCAACTACATTTTTATTGCCTACTGATGACTAATCCCATTGAGTTGTCCACAGCTTATTGATGTTAAAAGAGGACTCTGTAAGGTTGATTGCTGTGCGCCATGGTGGTTTTCTTGATTTCAAGCGTTGATGTTTTGCTTGAATCATATCTTGATGTATAGGCAGCTGAGGGTTTTTCAGAATATTTTTCCAGATTTTTAAGAGAGCTTCTGATCTTCTTAGTGATGGGGGTGAGATGTTGCATAGCACTGGAAGCCATATGGTGTTCGTGCTGTGAATATATCCCGTAATTATTCTCATTGCCTGATTGAGTTGCACATCTATCTTCTTTGTATGGGCACTATTAATCCAGGATGGGCAGCAGTATTCAGCAACAGAGTATGACAGAGCCAAGGCTGTGGATCTTAGAATGTGAGCACTGGCTCCCCATGAAGTACCTGCAAGCTTTTGGAGAATATTATTTCTCGTTTTGACTTTAGCAGCCACGTTTGAGAGACGCTGTTTGAAAGTTAGAGTTCTGTCCAGTGTTATACCCAGATATTTTTGTGTGCCGCAATATGGCAATACTTGGCCTCTGAATTTAACTTCTGGTTTATAGTGTGCTTGTCTGCTGCGTAAATGAGGATTTAGATAGATGGAGAATTAGAAAATGTTATTAAGGAAAATAATTTCCAATGATAATGGGTCTGACAGGAAATATGGACAAAGAAAGGAACCGCTGTTAACCTCAAATGATGGGCAGATTCATAAATAATGTAAATACTAAAAGCAATGTAAATTTTGGATGTGAACCAATTTTTGTTAAACCCCATTTTAAATCCGTATCACAGAATATGCAAATTTTTTTCTGAAAATTTAAAATTGAGATAACCAACCTCTTATTTATATTAAAGTTCAAATCTAAACACTGCATGCCATATTAGATCAAATTCTTAAACACTAGTCAAACACCTTCTGTTTCACAGCAAACCCATAATTACGAAAAGTTAATTGTACCAACAGCAATATTCCAGCACTAATTCATAAGGTTCCGAGGTTAATGAAAGCCGTGATAAAGCTATCGTACTAAATACTGTATTCAAAAATTCATTTACAAATGAACATAAGGATAGTATTCCCGTATTCCCGTTTTCCCACGCCATGGCGAGTCGGTGATGGAATCATTACGAATAGATAATGCAGGTAATCATTAAGCAATTAGAGCTCCTGAAGTGGGGGAAAGCACCGGGCCCGGATGGAATTCCAGTAAGAGTATTTTCAGAGTATGCGGCGGAAATCGGGCCATTTCTGTCTGATATATTCAGTAAATCATTAGAAGAGCGAAAAGTACCTTCAGACTGGAAAATCGCGCAAGTAACTCCGATTTACAATAAAGGTGATCGAAGTGATCCTGGAAACTATCGTCCCATATCTATAACATCTGTTTGTATTAGAGTTATGGAGCATATTATATGCTCGAACATTATGAATTTTCTAGATGATAATAATTTGCTTACAACAAATCAACATGGATTTCAGAAGAAAAGATCATGTGAAACACAGCTGGCCCTATTTACACACGACGTAATGAGAGTTATCGATGCAGGTTCACAAGTAGATGCAATTTTTTTAGATTTCCAGAAAGCCTTTGACTCTGTGCCACACAACCGCCTTTTATTGAAGCTTCGAGCGTACGGTATATCGGATCAGCTTTGTGAATGGATAAAGGATTTTCTAACTGGTCGGTCGCAGTATGATGTCGTTGAAGAAGAAAGTTCTTCTAATCTAGATGTTACATCAGGTGTAACTCAAGGAAGTGTAATAGGACCACTTTCTTTTCTTAATTTTTTATAAACGATCTCGGAGACAAAGTGAAAAGCCTTTTTAGATTGTTTGCTGATGATGCGGTTATTTATAGGGAAGTAAGAAATTTGGCCGATTGCTTAGAAATTCAGTGCGATCTGGATGTTATTTTGGCTTGGTGCACTGAGTGGCAACTTACTCTAAATTGTAAAAAGTGCAAGACAATGAGCATAACGAACAAAAAGAATCCAATTGTTCAGAAATACGAGTTAAAGAATACAGTTATTGATATGGTCGATTCTATGAAATATTTGGGAGTAACAGTACAAAGGAACATGAAATGGGACATACACATTAATTCGTTAGTAGGTAGAGCAAATTCTAGGCTGCGATTCATAGGTCGAATCTTGAAAAATTGTAATGAACAAACAAAGGTAGATAGCGTACAAATCTCTTGTGCGTCCACATTTGGATTATTGTTGTGCCATTTGGGACCCGTTTCGTAAGGGGTTGATCGAAAGTATAGAGAAAGTACAGAGAAGAGCCGCTCGATTCATGACCTCTTGCTACAGTCCTTATGAAAGCGTCACAGAACTGATTAGTAGACTTGGTTGGGAGTCTCTGTTAGATAGACGACACACATTTCGTTTAAACTTATTGGTAAACATGCGTACTCCCACTTTTCACTTTTGAGTATAGTGAAATACTTCTTCCACCAACCTATTTGAGTCGGAAGGACAGGAAAGATAAAATTAGAGAAATAAGGTACCGGACTGATTCTTATATGAATTCTTTTTCCCCTCATACCATTAGGGATTGGAATGCACAGCAAAGAGATTAGCTTTGGTGCTGAGCACCCTCTGCCACCCACAATTTTGTGAATTGCAGAGTATATATGTAGATGTAGATGTAGAATACCAGTTTCAAACTGCTCCTGATTAAATAACGTTGGTGCAAAAATTCATCTAAACAACTTTTTTATTTACTATCTGTATTTGTTATTTTTATTTTTAGATTCCTTTTGTACCATTTTATTCCAAAAATTTAGCAACACCAGCTTTAAATACCGTCATTGTTGTCTCTATCTGAGGTTACCACAGACAACAGCCTCACTTGGTGAAGGTTGGTTTAATGCACAAAACCACTGTGTAATCTTCAGACACCGAGTGATTTATTCTCAGCAAATTCATTTACTTGCTTTTATCCATATGCATTTTTATCTATATGCTTCTTCACCATTCTGCCATCAACCATTGTAAGAAATCAATCTTCACTCTTTGTCCTATCTTAATTTTTTCTTTAAGAATAGAAGGTGCTGTAAGCAAACTTCAATAAAATCTGTATTTCATTTTTATAATATTGCATTTTTAACTTATTTTGAGATTATTAACTCTGGAAGAGGATTTAAAGGATTTAGGGAAGGAGAAATTTAGTTGTAGCACTTTGAAGGAGTCACTCCAGCTAGAGATTGCAATTCCAGAAGCTGGCACTCTATTTCTGGCACAAGGGTGTGGGAAGATATTCTTTCATAGGTAAGAGGTCTGGGATTGGAATAAGATACCAAGAGAATGATTAATGATTTAGAAAAAACATAGAAAGAATTTAAAGTTGAAATTTGTTTTGTGCAAAAATAGATGGGTACTAGTAAAGGGGAAAGTGGGTGTATAGGGAAATTGCCACTGGAGCTTGAGCTCCATCAGAATTAAATTATAATTCTTATAATCCAGCAAAGCTGGGCCCTGCATCATTTGACAATCAGTTGATCCCACATGGATCCACAATTCGTAAAATACCATGCAAATGTACATAAGACTGCATGATATTGCTTTCTGGTCCAATTTGGAGTCAATAGCTGTATTGCACCACATTCTAGCCAACATCTGACTTGGATCACCAAATGTGTGTATGTGTACTTTTTCAAGTTTTTTTTTTTTTTTTTTTTTTTTTTTTTTTTTTTTTTGTCATCTGTCATGATTTATGTATTTGTAAGAACTCTCATTTGTTTTTGTAGTATGCATCAGTATAATTGTTGCCAATATGTTATGATTTTTTAACTATTTACTAAGATTATAATGAACTGACTAATAGTACTAATAAATTCTAACATTATTACATGAAAAGTATGAAATTATTGAACCAAAAATTCTTTAAAATTATTCAGTATTATAAAAATAAGATACAACATGAAAAATCACAAGTCACTTACCACAGATGCAGGCAGGAGGGCCAAATGAACACAAGAAAGCAGACAACACACACACACACACACACACACACAAACACAACTATCATATGAATCATTCATATGGTAGGCTCCAATGTGTACACATCTTCCAGCAGCCTTATGTCCGACTTGTGATATGATTAAGGTTAAAAACTGAAATATTGTGAAGTTGATTTGTTTCTTTTTTTGTATTTGTATGGCCCTCCTGCCTTCATCCGTGGTAAGTGACTGGTAATTTTTCTTACTTTAGCTTAGTGGTAGTTTCCCTGTCACCATTATTCAGTATTATAACAATAACATAAGGTATGGAAAATAATGTGTCATCATAGATGAAGGCAGGAGGGCCAGATGGAAAAAAAAAAGAAAAAACAAAACACAAACATACTTTACAATAGTTCAGTTAGTAACCTTACTGATTTGGTAGGTGGAACGTTACTGATATAGTAGGCAAGACATACAGCAGGGGGAAAGAAATGTACACATCCAAACCTACCACATGAATGAACCAAAAATAAAACAAGAGGGAAGGGCGGGGATTGTATCAATGGTGGAGGAAGAAAGTTGCCCAAATAATAATTTCTGAGATGACCAACGAGGTAAATATTTTTTTTTTCAAAAATATAATTTCGAATTGTTAGAAGAAAGAAAAGTAAATAAATAAAATTAGAAAGATATAAAAAATACAACAAATTGATTGCAAATTTGTAAAATTGTGACAGGTTACCTAATCCTACCACAGGGCAATCCTTTCCTATTATTGGACATGGACACCTCCACTACTATTCACGTAATTAGCCTACTTATCTGTCTTCACTGCACTACTTCTTACATTGATCTCACCACTTATCAACTGTTTTACAGGATGAATGGTTGTACGCAAAAAGTTTATATAACCAACCCTAACAATCCATGCCAGCTTACACGATCCCAGCGATCTTAACAACTATTTTGCAGTTAGAGCTGTCAAAGTTTTTCTGGACAACACTATCTCTTAAGAACTCCATAGATGGGAACTGGCCTATCAACAACATTGTAGACACCAGACATATCCCTAGCCTCAAACTACACAAAGACCCCAGCAGTAAACCAGTAATTTACAATTTTACGAATTCACATATATATTTTTATTGTATCTTTTATAACATTCTAGTTTTAGGTATTCACTTTTCTTTCTTATAATAGATCAAAATTATATTTTTGAAAAAAAAGTTATTTATCTCAACTGGGCATAATAGAGAATATTCTTTCCAATAATTTTCACTGGTCAACTTTCTCCCTCCACCAGCAGTACAATCACCGTCCTTCGCTCTCATTTCATTTTTGATTCATTCATATGGTAAGTCTAAATGTGTACACATCTTTCTTCCTGCCATATCTCTCACCTCCTATATGAGAAGGTTATTAGCTGAAATATTGTAAAGTGTATACGTGTTTTTTTGTGTTCATCTGGCCTTCCTGCCTTTATCTATGGGAGGTCATGGATTATTTTCCCTACCCTATCTTATTATCATTGTCTAATGGCAGTTTAACTGTCCCCATTACTCAGCATTATAATACAGTGATGTCAATGCAGGAATATATGCAAGAGCTGTTCAGAAATAAACAGACATTTTGAAATAAAAAATAAACAAAGTGAAAAAAAATACAAGTTTTACTATATAAATTTTGGAGTTAAACGCTTAGGCCAATTTTCTACATAATCACAATTTAAATTAAGGCATTTATCATATAGTGGTAAAAGCTTTTCAATACCCTCTCTTTATAAATCTGCTGCCTGAGTGTTCAACCACTGGTTTACACTGACACACAGTTCAACGTCAGTGTCAAAGCGTTTTTTTTAGTGCTTTGGTCTGTTCCGTGTTTACTTTCTGTGTTTGTTTACATTTTTGAACGCTCGGCTTAAGCTCAGATTTTTGTTATAGAGCGAAAATATATTTAGATAAAGCTTACTTGTGAATTAATTTAGCAGATTTTTTGTAAGGTTAAGTTCAACAAATTTTGTTTCTCGTATTGTGTACTTTGTTGTTGTTGGTTTCTTGTAATCATGAGTGAAAAGTGTGGACATTGCCGTAGATTTTTGAGGGTTGGAATTTTTTGCGAAGGGTGTGAGAAATGGTTTCATTAGGGTGCGATTTGTAGTGGCGTCGAAGTTGGGGAAATTGAGGAGGCTCTCCCATGGTTTTGTAAAGATTGTTTCAAAAGTAGGAAGATATTGGAGAAGGAGGAAAGGATTAGTGCCCTTCAGGCTGAACTGATAGAGGCTAGAAAGGAGTTGGATAGGCTGCGCAGGGAGGGAAACAGAGATTGTTGGGAACTGGTGACAGGGAAAAGGGCAATTAGAACAAGAAGGGCTTCTGATTCTTTTGTTGTTGGGGTGCAAAATAGGTTTGCCCTGTTGCCAGAGTTAGACAGGGATGAGCCTTCTGTAGTTGTAGGTGTAGGTAAAAAGCAGCAGACTTGTAGGAAAAATTGTGTAGTTAAGTCTGGTAGGCAGGGATTGGGGGAAAAGAAAGTCTTGCTGCTAGGTAGTAGCCATGGACGAGGTGTTGGGCCATTGGTACAGGAAAAATTAGGATCAGGTTTCCAGGTCATGAGTTTCTTCAAACCTAGTGCTAGTCTTGGTCAGGTAGTAGAAGATATAGGTTCTTTGTGTAAGGATTTCACAGATGAGGATCATGTAGTGATAGTGGGAGGAGTGGGAAATAGTTTGGGCAGGAATGATAGGTATAGCATCAGAGATGACCTGCAGAAAATAGCAGAAGCAACGTGCCACACTCGGGTCAGTGTGATGTCGGTCTTGAGACGCTATGATCGGCCGCAGATGAACTCTGCTGTGAGGCGAGTGAATCTGGAACTGGAACGGTATCTTATGTCTGATATTGGCTCTGGCATGGGCTTGGTACCTGTAGATGCTATTGATAGGTGGGATTATACTAGGCATGGCCTACACCTCAATAGTAGAGGGAAGGGTGTTCTTTCAGATCTCATAGCAAAACAATTAATTGGGGCCACAAATTCACATGAAAAGATATCTGTTGTTAATGGTGTTAGGGCAGCTCCTTTTTTAGATTAGGATCATGTATTAGGCAGAGATTTTTCAGAGAAATTAGTTTAAACAATAATGAGTTTTCAGATACCGAAACTAAAAATTGTGTAGGGATTAATTTACTACATCAGAATATCAGAGGGTTAACAAATAAAGTGGATGAATTGCTAGTCCACATAAATGAATTAAATGATATCAGTAGAATTGATGTTTTAAGCTTGTCTGAACACCATATAACTGCAGGAATAGGTATGTCATATGTAACTGATTTTAATTTAGCTTCTCATTATTGTAGAACGAACTTGGAGAAAGGAGGAGTTGTCACTTATGTTAGAAATGGTTATAGTTTTGAGGATATAAGTATTAGCAAATATTGTGTTGACCAACATTTTGAAGCCTGTGCCACACAGCTAAGATTCAATAATGAAATTTTCATAATAGTAACAGTATATAGAGCACCATCGGGAAACTTTTCTCTTTTTATGAACCAGTTTGAACTCTTATTAACATTTTTAAGCAGAAAAGAAGTCAACATAGTAGTATGTGGTGATTTTAATGTAGATTTTCTAAATAACTTACCCTGTAAAGTCATGTTAGAATCATTAGTCAGTTCATTCAATTTAACTCAGGTAGTTAATTTTCCAACTAGAATAATGAATAATAGTCACTCAGCTATAGACAATGTTTTCCTAGATACCTCAAAATTCAGTTATACCATCAAGCCATCCATCAATGGACTTTCGGATCACGATGCCCAGTTATTAACCATCAACACTTCAATAGGAACTAGCACTAAGAGTAATGTCTTTAAACTTCAGCGTGTAATAAATGATGAGTCAGTTACTTGTTTTAGAAAGTGCCTGAATGCCACAAACTGGGAACAGGTATACAGTGCTCAAGGTATGAATGAAAAATACAACATTTTTAGTGACATTGTATTAAATTTCTTTGAAAGTTGCTTCCCCTTGAAAAAGTGTCATGCTTCTCAAAAAGAACAAAAGCCTTGGATAACTATTTGTAACACATCTTAGAATTTCGTATAACGAAATTAGTTGCTGAGATAGCGGGTTCAGTTGAGTATATGGGACCATCCTTTTAAATTCATTTTTATAGTTAACTTTGATAGTATTTCCCAGTAATATGTCCAAAATAAGCATTTGTTCAAGTGTTCACAGTAAATTCAATAGTTAAATTCATTTAAACAGCTGTTCAGAAACTTAACCTCAGATTTGATTATGTAGTATTTGACTTTCATTTAGTTTCACTAAATCAATATATTTCGTTAGTTTAAAAGATGTTTAGGTAAATAGATAGCCAGTAGATGATTAGTTTTGCTGTTGAAAGATCTTACTTAGAGTCTGAATATGTTTAAAAGTGATTTGTCGGTTTAGAATTTTATCACGTAATTTTCCACTACAAACTCGAAGTATTTAGCTATCAGAAAAACAGTTAAGAAGTTGAGTGATAGACAGAAAGCATCATAATTTCAATTTAAATAACATATTAAAATTTTAGAAAGAGTCATGCATTCTAAAGATCGTTTTTGAATATAATTTGATATAGCCAGACATGGGATTTAGGTAAAAGTTTGATATTTCAGTCTTTTTCGGGGATTAATGAAAAGAAATTATATTCAGAGTAAAGTTTATTTAAAAATAAAGATTTCTGAAAAAGATTTATTTCAAAATATTAAAGCATTTAATAGTAATAAAATAAAATGGGTTTTGGCGCGAGTAAGCGTTTGTACAAGATGATGCAATTGATCGACATTCGCCGGGGGTGATATTTATAAAAATTCATAATAAATCAGGGAATGAACTTAGAGATACCAAATTTTTACAGTAATAGTTTTTCATTAGGGAAATTTGTTTAGAGGTATTTTCAAGTTGATATTCGAAATATTTCGAGACATTAAATTTTATTTTCGAGTTTTAGACCACTTTCAAAAATAGGTAAAATTCTTTATTTAACATCGGAGTATAGATGAGCAATAGGAGAGTAGAATCAAATTTATTTCAGCTAAATAGGAGCAATATTTCGGAAGTTATGGCAATCGCATCTTTACGACTCTTTTCTGGCTAAACTATTAAAGTTACAAAAAGTTTTATAATAACTTAATTTGACGTTTGTAATAATATCTTGCTACTATCAAAATTTCAGAAAGCTAGGAGTATTTTTACTGTCGTGATCAAATTAGATTCGTAACATTTGTCAGAAACTGATCAGCTATCACATCAGATCCGTGGGAAAGTGGAGAGAAGAGGGTTCTCACGGTCCAATCTTATATATATCCCCTCCATAGCCTAAGCGCGGACACTCTAGAAGCAGCAGTTGGTCAATGTAGACGCATTATGTAGTAAGGTGGCCAGCTCTGGGCTCGTGGCGCGGCAAACTGTTAGTCTGTTTAACATCGGTAGAAATTTTATCAGCATGGGGAAGTTTTATTCTGAAGATTCATGTAGCTAAGAAGTAATGGTAGCGTGGGGTTTCGGTCGTGCTCGAATGGTCAGTCGAATCTGTAAATTAAATTTGGAAAGGTTGTCTGAATGCCTGTGCACTACATTTGACTTTGTAATGTTTTGAAGAATATATTCATCTTAGCAGAAGTGAACTTTCATCATTGAACTATCACCTTTTCCTTAGTTTCTCGTCAAAACTACGGTGGCGACTGTGTTAAGAACTTAGTCAGTACTGCAATTCATTAGGTTTGCACGATCAAAGTTAAGATGCAAGTTTGTGCACCAACCCCACTGCACAGCTAAGTCTTACATATTGGCATTAGAACATCATGCATTAATAAAAGGAAGTTGTATGTTGCCTCTAGGAACAGTGAGAATGCTAATGTTAAAACACATTACAAACAGTACTGCAAAATACTGAAAAAGGTTATTAAAGAATCTAAAAGTATGTACTACAAACATAAAATTCATGATTCTGAAAATAAAATTAAAACAATATGGGACATTGTAAAAAAGGAAACAGGAAAGAGTAATCAAACAAGTAATGATATTTTTGTCAAAGAAAATTCAGTAGAATCTAATTTCTCAATTGCTGATAATTTTAATAAACATTTTTTATCTGTTGCTGATAAGTTGACTGCTAATAGCTCAGTGACACACAGTACGGATTTTGTCAAAAAAGGCTTCCAAGAAAAATTTAACTCTATGTCTATAAAATTAGCTACTCCAGAAGAAATAAGAAAAATTATCAAATCCCTTAAGAGCAAATACTCAAGTGGTTATGATGGGATTTCCAGCAGATTAATTAAATTGTGCTCCACAGAATTAAGTAATATACTAAGTTATCTATTCAATATATCTCTACTTGAGGGGACTTTTCCAGAAAGGCTTAAGTATGCTGTAGTTAAACCACTCTATAAAAAAGGAGATATGGCAGCCGTATCGAATTACCGACCAATTTCATTACTAACAGCCTTCTCCAAAGTTTTTGAGAAAGCAATGTACAATAGAGTTTATGAACATCTAAAAAATAATAATATTCTAACTAAATCACAATTTGGTTTTCAAAAGGGTCATTCAACAGAACAAGCTATATTTGCATTCACTGACAATATTTTAGAAGGAATAAATGATAAATTAATTCCCGTGGGAATTTTTTGTGACTTATCTAAAGCATTTGACTGTGTAGATCATAAAATTCTGATACAGAAACTTAAGTATTATGGTATAGATGGCATTGTTAATAAATGGCTTAGTTCTTACCTTCGAAATAGAAAACAGAACGTGTCAATGGAGAATTTTAAGGCTGCCTTAAGAGGTCCACTGTTTTCTGAGTGGAAATTAATCAGATGTGGAGTACCTCAGGGTTCTATATTGGGGCCACTATTGTTTTTAATATATATAAATGATCTACCCTGTGTTTCATCTAAAAACTCAAAATTTGTCCAATTTGCAGATGACATAAAAATAGGAATTAAAAACACTCCAGATTTATCTACAGAATATATTTCAAATTATGTCTTTGAACTGATTAATAAATGGTTTACAGCTAATGGCTTGTCTTTAAACTTTGATAAAACTCAGTATATGCAATTCAGTACATCACACAGAGTAACACCTGACATAGACATAAAATTTGCAGGCCAGTCCATTCAAGAGGTAGATAGTGTGAAATTTCTAGGTTTGTGTATTGATCATAATTTAAATTGGAAAGTACATGTTTCTGACTTACTAAAGCGATTGGGAGCAGCCACGTTTGCAATTCGTACAATTTCAGCTTTAGGTGATCTCCGTATGAGGCAGCTAGTTTATTTTGCTTATTTTCACTCCTTATTGTCATATGGAATAATATTCTGGGGCAATTCTACCCATAGAGATAAAGTGTTCAGAGCCCAAAAGCGTGTAATAAGAATAATGTGTGGGGTTAGCAATAGAACTTCATGTAGAGAGCTGTTCAAGAAGTTAGGGATTTTAACATTAGCATCTGAATATATATACACATTAATGTCCTTTGTAGTCACAAATTATACTTTGTTTGAAACAAATAGTAAAATACACAATTACGGCACTAGAAGTAAAAATGATCTTCACAAGACTTACAAGTCATTGTCATTTGTTCAAAAAGGGGTCCGATATTCAGGGATACATATCTTCAAAATGCTCCCAACACATATTAAATGTCTAGTAGATGATAAGAATAAATTCAGGAAAAAATTGAAAGAATTTTTAATTGACAACTCCTTCTACTCTGTCGAAGAATTTATTTCTAAGGTCTCTTAAAAATAACTGCCAGTATCTTGTGTAAATATAGTTCAAATAATTAATTTACCACGTATGCTATGACTGTACATCTCCTGGTGTATGTATTTAGTTTGTTATGTAATTGTTTATAGTATCATACATGTTACGACTGTACATCTTGTGGTGTATGTATTATTTTGTTAAATTTTTTTTTTTTTTAATGTACCATATATCCTATGACTGTACATCTTCTGGTGTATGTATTATTTTGTAATGGAAGTGTTTAATGTACCATGTATACTATGACTGTACATCTAGTGGTGTACTTATTATTTTGTTATGCAACTGTTTATCTGTAAATTGACAACTTTCCACATCCCACAGAGCCAGTCTCTTATATTGGGATCAATGGAAAATAAATGTATTGTATTGTATTGTATTGAGAGACAAAACAATCAACCTTACTTGTGTATTAGGATCTTCTTTCGGAAACAAAAGTAATTGATTTACAAAATGTTTATTTTTCTCAAGACTCAATGTGATTTATTATTATTTAGGTATCTAACGTAAACAACTAACTAATATGATTCCTAATACATAGATAGATAGAATTTTGTGATTTACTGAAAGGGATGTAATATGACTAAAGACTAAGTACTTGCCATATTTGATTATTTACTTAACTACTGTGATTAGATTTAAAAATACAAATGTAAAAGTACAAAGTACTTAGATGACTGAGAGATTAATTTATGGTTACAGTTACATATACTTGAGGGAGGCTAGACATTTTTAATTAATGTCATTTTGCTAACTGTTGATTTTTATTATTCAATATTAAAGATGATTTATTAATTCATCAAATAGATGTTTATTGTTTACTTTGAAAATATTTTAAAAACCTAGATGGATTCCTCAGTATTGACACAAATCTCCCAAATGTCCTCCAAGATTGCAGTCCTTCATATCAGGGTTTGCCAGAGTGATTTTGGGAAACTAAGGAAAACTGAATTCAGGCTGGCAAACAAGCATTTATGCTCCAAACTGCATGCTGCATAATATATATGGTATATAAATAAAGGAGGGAAAATTTACTATGAATTGTGACAGAATTGCAATGGTGAACAGAATAATGGAAAGTTTTAGGACAAACTATTTCTAAGCAGAGTTTGTGCACCAGGAGAAACAAGCAATTAACTGTAGAATGGTAGCTGTAAATGAAAGTGGTTCAAATCAAGAACAAAAAAAAGAAAGAAAGAAAGAAAGAAGAAGTGGTCAAGTACAGAAGAGAATATATAATCTTCTACATATGCTTGTAATAATTGCCCTATTTTCTGCGTAGCCCTGACTATGAATCCTTTGTCAGTGAGGATGAATGCTAAATGACATACAGTATACATACAAAATCCAGTTATCCTATTTCTGCTTATTTCACCACTCTAAATACCAATAACATCAATTTCTACTTCACTGTACAAGGTAATAGATTCTTCCCAGACAAAAGTAGTTTCTATTTACTTCACTCAGGGGAAAAAGCCTACTCGAACAAACTTGTTATCACTTCTCTGCACACTCTTAACCAGCACACTGGAGGTAGATGCTTGTTCCTCCTGGATACACCCTTCCCCAACCATCCAATTCCAACCACCTCATTTTCATCGATTGACAAAAAGGTGATCCCTAAAAATTTTAGATGTTTCTCCACATATTTTGTGTATTCAGCTCTGTATTGCCACCATATGTATGTCTTTTTTTGATGGGGTTTACTTCATCCGGTTAACCAGGATTGATAGCTGCCATGGAGGAAATTAATCTTCTATGGCAGCTTTCTTGGAAAATTTTAATTGGAGTGGTTTTTTCTTGCCTTTCCCATTGAAGGAAGCGTATGCACATTACATATCCTTCAGAAAATATTTTTAAACACTGTCAAGATTATCACTACAAAAATAATATTGATAAAGATAATAAATAAAATATAATACCTTCCGAGTGATAAGCTTGTATCACAGAAAATTTAGTTTCTATGATTATATTTAAATAGCACTCACATTAACAGATATTATAAATTTTAGCAACTCAAAATCACAATGGTTCTCTGTCTAACTGCTAATCGAGAATTACATGTAACAGTTATCAAGTATAATATCACAAACATCTTTTCCCCTTGGACAAACTATGTATATATGGATGAAACTTTAATTGAGATATAATAACTGAAATTAATGGATTTTAATTTGAAAAGCTAAATACAGAGGCTTATGTGAGAAACATACCAGAGGAAAAGAAATAATCAGCATCTGTATCATGTCTAAAGCAGATTCTCTTCCAGATTGCACAGAGTAATTGAGTTGTGCAATAAAAAATGACAAATGATGCTCAAGTTTCTTGCCCAGTGGGTAGTTCATAATATACTGATGTAATACCTGAAATCAAAGAGAGATAGAAAAAAAAAAATAAAAAGAATAAGGGAGAACGTAAATATGACCACACAGCTTTCACAATATAGTCGCTTCAGATTTGCTGCTGGATGGCATTCTAAGGAACATGCAATTCAACAGCACCCTCTGCCATCTTAATATCTGACTACACTGCCAGGCTGAAGGCCAATAATATCTTATATCAAACATAACAACAACAGTGTTTACTTCATAAATTGATTTGTGAATACATAACATAAATGATCTACCTTCTTAAAAAATTAATATATGATGCTGTCTTACACACTGGACCAGGATGGTACAGGGACTTGCGCACGAGTCCAGCCCCCATGTACAGGCAGCCCTGACTGCAATTTTTAGGCGGTTTTTCGCAGCAATCAAAGCAAACACCAGAACAGTCCCAAATTTCTGCCTCTTTTTCCTGGCATATGGGGGTAGTGGGACCTGTAGCATG
This sequence comes from Vandiemenella viatica, assembly GCA_031002005.1. NCBI lineage: Eukaryota > Metazoa > Arthropoda > Insecta > Orthoptera > Morabidae > Vandiemenella > Vandiemenella viatica. Next base: position 12,999,797 of record JARYHS010013631.1, on the reverse strand, counting down.
TGGAAGGTAGGTGTTTGTGTCAGACAGCTGCCTTAGGGCTTCAGCCAAATGGCCACTGCAGTACATAACTCTCACTACCTCCATATGTCCAGAAATAAAAACTCCTTGCCCTGTGCAAGGCCTGTCTCCTCAGTCCATCTCCCTCCAAACTCCCAAGATCTATCATACACCCACCCTGTATCTTCTTCCCAAGATCCACAAAGTTGGTAATCCTGGGCGACCATCTAACTTCCCAGATCTCTAGTACACTCACCCTGCAACTTCTTCCTAAGATCAACAAGGCTGGAAATCCTAGGTGACATACAGTTGCGGCATATGGGTCGTCCACTGAATGGATTTTTGTCTTTGTAGATCAACATCTCTAACCTTTTGTACAAAATCTTCCCTCCTATGTCAAGGACACACCACATTTCCTTGAACGCCTATCCACACACCTCTATCTCCAGACTCCTAATTGGTCTCCATTAATGCAACTTCTCCCTATACAAACATTCCCCATAGTCTGAGCATCAGTGCCCTGGAACACTATCTAAATGTGACATAGCCAGCCTAGTACATATTTCCTTTTAACCTTGGCCCATCTAGTTCCCTCCAAAAATTTTTTTACCCTCAATTCTTAAGTACATCACCAGATCCGTGGCACTGCCATGGTACCTGCATGGCCCCATCCCATGCCAACCCATACCTTGAGGGTTTGGAGGATCATTTCTTGAACGACACTCCCTTTAATCCCACCGTGTGGTTCAGATATATAGATGGTATATTTATGATCTGGACCCATATTGAAAACCAACTCCTTAAATTTCTCCATTCCCTTAACAATAGTAACAATTCCATCAATTTCATCTGAACCTGCTCCCGCTCACACATCACATTCCTCGATGTGGACACCACACTCATGCAGGTTGCCTTTCATACTTCTGGCCACATTAAATGCACTAATTTACAGCAATATCTACACTTTGATAGCTGCCATACATTTCATACCAAATGTTCCCTCCCATACAGCCTTGCCATCCAGGGAAGTTGCATGTGTGATGATGCTCATTCTCTCCACCAATACTCCGAGAACATATCCCAAGCTCTTATTTCCCATTGTTACCCAACATATCTCATACATAAACAGATCTTCTGTGCAATCACTCACCCTCCGCATAACCACTTTCAGTTGCCACCCACAAAAACCAACCATAGCCCTACCATCATACCCAGTTCTCTCCTGGCTTCAAGTCCATCAACCATATATTGCAACAAGGGGTATGACTTCACTCCTTTCCAGAAATGTGCACTCTTCTACCCAAAATTCTACCCACTGTCCCCCGTACATGTTTTAGCAGACCATCCAATCTTAAGTTCATCTTGGTCCACAAATATCCTCCATCAGACTCTCCAAAAACACCAAGTAATAGACCTTGCTGTAAAACCTGCAGCAAGCTTCCACCCACCACTACATATTCCAATCCTACCACAGGGGAAACTTTTCTCCTCATTGGACAAGCCATGTATTCGACTACTTACATCAGATACCAACTAACTTGCACTAGCTCCTTCATAGGCCTCACCACACAACAACTCTGTCAGAATGAATGGCCACAAACAGTCCACACCCACAATTTGTACCTTCCAATACAAGAACATGTATTGACATGTATATTGATACATGATTCCAACAACCTCAACAACTGCTTTATTGTGAGAGCAATCAGAGTTTTCCCTGATAGCATCACTGCATAAGAAGTCCGCAGATGGGAACTAGCATTCCAGAATATCCTGGATCCCAGACAACACCCCCCCCCCCCCCTGTCCTTAACCACCAATAAAATACTACCACTTAACCCATCAGCTTAAATTTAATTTTTTTCTACTTACATTTTTTAATTAGTAATAACTTTTTGTGGCAATACTAGGCACCTTTTGTTATATATGTTCATTTTACCATCGCCTGCAATATGTTATCTCAGACATTGCCCATATATCGACAGACCACTCCTTAGCAGTTACTCCTACATTTTTTCCACTACCCAGCCAGTCATGGGATGACATTCTGTGTGCACACACGTCCAGAACCAAATGGCTTATTCTCTATTATATGCAGAAGGTTAATATCGAAATATTGTATTTGTGTGTCCGCTTTACATGTTTTCTCTCCTCACAGCTGTCAACTTCAGTATATGATAAGTTACTTTCCCCTTCCTTTATTATTTATTTGATTATGTCCTAAAAAAAATCTAACTGGCCTCCTTAGCATCTCCTCCAACTCCAATATTTGGTACCTATCATGCGGATACCATACTATCGCACCATATTCAAGCAAGGGCATGATGAAGATTTTGTATGCCAGTTATCTGACTTCCCTGCTACATCACCCTTTCCAATAAATGCAGTATTCTGCAACCTGAATCTACCATCTCCCCAACTGAGTTTATTATCAAATATTATTCCAATATCATTAAAGTGTTTGCCTTCTGCAGCCAATTATTTCTCAATTATACAATTATATGAAACCTTTCTGTCTACATAATAAGCAAACTCTTTTTCGCAGTTTGTTTCATTTCATGCTGACCTACCCAATTTGATATCATGTTCAGAAAATTCTGTACGCATTCACAGTTATCTCTCATTTTAGAATAATGAACAAGAACTATCTGAACAAACAACCCTGTGGCATTCCACATTTTCTGATACTGAACATCTACTCTGACCTCACTTATCTATTTCACCTCAAATGACTAATAAACAACCCACTAATTGCAAATCATACAAATAACCTCTCCTTATCTGCAGGTTTATGAGTTACAATTAGGTTTGATCCATCCCAAACATTCCTGATGTAACTGGCTATCAAACTGTTTATCAAGTTGCCTACCACTAAGAGTAAATGTAATTGCATTATCAAGTCTTCTTCACCAATACCCATTTTGGTCCAATTTTCTGTATATTTTCAAACTATACTAGTAAATATAACATTTACTGAGCAGGGGAATGGATTTAAATGGAAGACAAATATATGAATTCAAAGAAAATTTACAATGTCAAACAAAAGTTATTAAAATAGAAATAAATCTATATATGTAATTTAGATAGATTTATGATTACTTAATGTTACATATGCCAAAAAGAGGATATATAGCATATACAGGAATTATAAAATAAAAACATTACAATATGAATTATGGGTATTGATTTCTGAGCAATAGGTATAACACATTAATCTCTAATTACAATAAAAAATGATTTCACATACCAATCACTTATCTCAAATGAAGACAAGAATGCAGTGACAAACATGAAAAAAGGACAAACATGTTTTACAATATTTAGGTTTAAAACCTTATTCACATATAGAAACTAACCATAGAGCAAGTGGAAAAATTATGCTTCTTCTACCTGCCATCTGGCTCGTCTATGTATGTTAATAAGGGTTTAAACTGAAATTTTGTGAAATGTGACTATCATTCTTTTGTCTATCCATCACTGTTCTCCTGACTTAATATGTGCTTTAAGTGTTTTTGCAACATCGATATCAACACTGACCTGTCTTGCTTGCAAACGAATATGTGTATGTTCTGCTGTGATGCTCAGAGCTGCAACTTTGTGCATAACTTCTGCCACCTCAGGCAAATTGAGGCGGCGATTGAGTATTCCTCGTAATAAACCAAATGCTGTTGCCTGTCGTTGATAGTCATGTATGTCTTTCTCTGCATATAAGAGTAATGCTTTTAGCTGCTCTGGTTCCAATACCAGGTTTTCAACTTCTCGAACAAGCACAGTCACAGCCTGAAAACAAGACATTTCATTTCATAGATCACTGTTTAAAAATAATAATAATAAAAAGACAATATGACGATCACATCACAAAGTCCAAATTCTACACTAAGGATGTGTTATATACCAGGTAACTTGTTTACTTTTTTATTTGGAGATGGCATTTCTGGTAAAACATCCAACAGAAAAAAAAAAGATTTAATGCAGGAAGAATTATAAATTTAGCTATTTTGCCTTTAACATTTACATGATGAATTTTAGATGAAATAAATGAATATGTCTACTTTCTCTCCAATGTTTCGATTCCCCTGAGAACAAACCACCACTATACATAAATATAAGTAAGGAATTATGGCGATAGTAAACCATATATTTATCAGGAAAGAAGCAAGAAACACAAAAAGAGTAAAACATATCACAAATTTTGGTTAAAAACTTATTCACGAACAGAGATGAGACATATGGTAAGGGGACTGGATTAGGGATGATCAATATTCATCGATGGTGAATAAACATCGATGTTTAGCTCAAAAACATCGATGTTTTGACATTGATGTTTTTACTTCGATGACATCGATGTAATGAGAATAAAATATCAAAACGTCAATATATTCTTAGGGCCATCTAGCATGCATTGGATGTACTAGCTAGATGACTATCAAGTTCAACTGTTTTACACTAGATGACACTGATCAACGCAACAGGAGTAGGCCGTACGAAATTTTCTAAGGGTTAAAAAAAAAAATACCGTCAACTTCAACGCTCGCGTGATTTTTGTACGTGGGTGTGTGATGAGAGTGAACTTGTGTAGCGAAGCGAATTTAATTTGCTATTGATATTGTAAATAACGTAAATCTTTATTCTGTATTGTATTATTATTTCTTTGACCAGTAACTTTTGTGGTAATATAACCCAACAATGTAGGTACCATGAGTTTGTTCACTGTATTATTACTTTTTAGGTTATTTTGTGTAAAAAGTGGATACATTGCCCGAGATTAAATATTTCCTGGTTGCTGCCTTTTTTTTTTTTTTGCATTCTATGAGTGGCTGCGTCAAACGCAAGCCTTGTTCTCCTCCCTTCAACTTTGGTGAGTGTTGGGAGTATTTCATCTGTCTTTCCATATAAATGTTGCCTCGTGGCATTTATTTCCTTTCATACCTATATAAATTATTTATATTTATTAAGAGCTGAAAATGTGTTATAATCTGGAACATCAGTCTCTTATTTTTTTTTTTTTTTTATTACTTATGGCCTTACGCCTCGTCAAAGTTGAGGTCATTAGAGGTGGGACGGGATTGGAGACAAGGAATGGGAAGGAATTTGGCCATGGCCTTTTGAAGGAATCAGGCATTCACCTGGAGTAATTTGGGGAAACCATGAAAACCCAAGTCCTCCTGAATGCAAGGCCAGAACGTTAACCATTCACTCACCATGCTCAGTGAACATTAGTCAAGTATATTTTAGTACCTTCAATAAGATTCTGTTCCATTTCAGTAGATGCCAAAGAATTTGATTGAAATGAGAAAAATGCCCTTGGTTGACTCCTTTCAACCACAATATTTCCCACATCCCTACAGCTACTGACATGAAACCATCATAGTGCATGATGGAAGACTCCAGGCTACTACCACACACACACACACCAGTGGCCTGTACTAAGTTTATGTGACTGTAAATTGAAATATAGGGACACACGTCTTTGGTCAAAATATGAAAAATGCTCTCGGTTGACCTTTTTCAACCACCATATCTCCCGCACCCCCATAGCTACCAATATACAACTGCCTTCATGCACGATGTGAGACTCGAGCTTACTACCATACACAAATGCCAGTGGTCTGTGTTAGGTAGTTGTGAAGTATAGGGACATACAAGATTTTGGTTGAAATATGAAAATGCCCCAGATCTACCTCTTTCAACCAACATATCTCCCACACCTGACAGCTACCGACAAGCAGGCAACGTAGTGCATCATGCGAGACTCTAGACTACTACCAGACACAAACACCAGTGGTCTGTGCTAGACAGTGGCGACTGCAGAGTGAAATATGGTGGGTCAAAATATGAAAATGCCCCAGGTCGACCCCTTTCAGACACCATATCTTCCCCAAACCTACAACTACCAAGATGTAATCACGATAGTGCATGATGGACGACTCGAGGTTACTGCCACACACAAACACCAGTGGTCTGCATCAGGTAGTTGTGGCTGAAAAATGAATTATAGTGACACATAAGTCTTTAGTAGAAATATGAAAATGTCCCAGATCGACCACTTTCAACCACCATATTGCCCACATCCCCATAGTTACTGCCATGCGACCAATGTAGTGCATGATGGGAGACTCGAGGCTATTACCAAACACAAACACCAATGGTCTGCACTAAGTAGTGGTGTCTGCAGAGTGAAATATAGGAACACATGTCTCATTATATATATAAATATGATGCAACTAAGGAAAATGGAAGCGGCTTCTAGGCGATATAAATAAGAAAAGAAAGGGAAATTAACCCACCACATACCAAAGTGGACGGATGCGATGAGAGAACACTAATGCTGACAAACAAACAACACGTCGGCCGTGGCCTTGTAGGGAACCATCCCAGCATTCGCCTAGAGTGGTTGAGGAAAACCACGGAAAACCTCAACCAGGATGGCCGAACGAGGTTTGACCCTTGTCCTCCCGAATGATAGGTAGGAGGCCGAAAACGGCCTCCTCCCATCTCGGTGTTGTTTGTTTGTCAGCATTAGTGTTCTCTCATCGCATCCGTCCACTTTGGTATGTGGTGGGTTAATTTCCCTTTATTTTCTTATTTATATATATAAATAGGATTGGGAAACAACAGGCACTGGGCAGTGGGACACTCAAACATTAAGATAAGAGAATAGCCACTGCTTACCATGCTTGATGGTAGGGTGGCACCAAAACACAGAGAGACATGTACACACACTGAGCATTGCAATTTTTGGGTCTCTTGTATTCAGTAGTTGAGTAGGTAGCCACAAGCTGGAAGTTGGTGGCTGACTGGTATGCTCAGAGACCATTGGATGGTGGAATGAAGTGAGGGAAAAATCAAAACAGAGAAAAGGACTATGGAGTGGGGTTAATAGGTTAAAGCACATAAACCCAACTTTTGCAAAACTAGAACTTATGTCTTTTTAACACACGATGGGTATGCAGGATGAGTTTGCAGCAAATATTGTACAGTACAATAATTTTTACAAAACCTGGAATAAGATACATAAGAATCAGAAAGGTACTGCACCTCATTACACCCAAATTTAAACATCATCACTCGTGAGTGGTGGATCATATTTGAAAGAGGTAGTGAGGATGGAGGATAAGGGTGGAAAAGAAGAAGTTGGGGCCTGGTGGCTGTCAGGTGCCCAGTTTGTATTGCTAGGCTAGTTTCCACTTTCTGAGTATAGAGGGACTGCTGCAATTTGTGAGGACTTTGATAGTGCATGCAGTGAAGCAAGTATTAAAATGGTTAGCATCACACGAGTTGGCATGAGTAGCTACTGGGTGGTTAGGATTCTGGATGAATATTATTTATTTATTCATTCAAAAAGACATTTAATTAGCAGTCAGAACAATGTAGAAGGCAGGACAGTAGTTGCAGATCAATTGCTGTGATGCATTAGATGTTTTACAAGTGACATGTCCTATGGTGAGTACGCTTTCTAGTGGGACAGGGGAGAACATGTTCGGGGGACTGGACGTTGGTAGCAGTTAGGGGTCAAGTACAGCATTTTCTGGGAGAGGCACTGAGGATTTTGGTGATGAGGGATCTCATTTACACGAAGGCCTGAATGAAATCAAAGCCTTGCTGAAAGATTCGGATGTGAATTTGAGGCCAGGGAAGTATTGAGTCAACAGAAAGGGACTATGGTTGGTTTTCAGGGGTTTAGGGCATTTGTGAACTAAATCTGGTGGAATGTTGTGGAAGATCAGTGTTTGAGAGATGTTTAAATATTGTGTGTGTGCGTCTGCTGGTTAGAGCATTTATGACTATACTAAATGGCAATTAGGGAGGCATCATTCTATGTGATATGGATGGCAACTGCTGAAATGAATATTCCGCTGTAAGGTAGTAGGTCTCATGTAGAATGAGGAGCCAAGGTTACCTTTTGAATGGGACAAATCTCCATCCAGGAAAATGGCCGAGGTATGGGAATAAGCCCACATGAACTTTAAGGGGTAAAAGGCATCGAGACTGTTCAAGAAACTAAGGGGTACTTTCCCGCCATGTGTCCAGATCATAAAAATCTCCATCAATTTCCTCTAGGCCTATTCTCACACTCAACAATACCTACATTACGACAGTTAATATCCTTATCACACCCAATGCTCCTTCCCTAAAAGCACTGGATATGGCAGGGTAGTTGTGTATACTCCATCCAGTAGTCCTTCACACTGTGTTTCAACATTTCCAAAACACTGATATCCTGCAACTACTCACAAATATTTAGGATACAAACAACTGTTGCTTGCCACATCACAACCTGCACAGCTCATCAACCACACTAAATTCTCAAAAAGAACTATAGTACAGTTACAGCCTCACAGTATTTCACAAGCCACTAATTCATAAAGCAAATGCTTTAGCTAGCCTACGATCCCTTCAAAACTGCCCAGAAATGAGATCTCTTCTCCCTGAATTCCTTCCTTCCCCTCCCAGAAAATGCTTTATAATATCCCCCAACCCTAACCAACCTCTTGTCCCCAAACACAATTTTCCCTGAAGAATGTTGTGTAAAATCCTCTATGGTTTTCCACTGGGATAGCATGTCAGTAAAAATACAAAGCTAAGTTTTGGAGTCTGTCTCTGGCTCCATCATCTGCTGAAGTGCCGGATTTTGGAAGAATCCCCTCTTATAAGGCCTTTGGTTGTCAGGTGACGTCAGTCACGAGCGTCGGGGCCAATCGGTGCTCAGACGGTGGGGTGGGTAGTGGGGCTGGAGGTGTGGTGGGAGTACACGCAGCAGAGGGGAGTGGCTGGAGGTGATAATCTTGCAGTCTTGATCTCTGCCTCCTAAGATGATCTATCACTGGAATTGATGCCGTGCTGAGGCGGTATAATATTTTTGTTTTTGTCCACTTTATCTAAGGTAAATTAGAATAAGGAAATGAGTAGAGTATTTTTGTCTGTTCTTGAGATATATCAATAGTCACTTCATAGTAGTTCACCTCCACTACATCTAACTCTCCCATCCTGGTCACTAATGCTGAGCCAGTCATGAAGTAATCCTTGGCGTATGCAACCCTCCCTTGCTAAATGGCCCAATCCTCCTTACACGAATAATGTTTTAATCTGAAATGTTATATGTGTTGTATATTAGTCACAGCCTTCAACTTTGGTGAGTGATGTGTTATTTCCATATCCTTTGATGCAACTAAGGAAAATGGAAGCGGCTTCTAGGCGATATAAATAAGAAAAGAAAGGGAAATTAACCCACCACATACCAAAGTGGACAGATGCGATGAGAGAACACTAATGCTGACAAACAAACAACACAATATTTCGGCATATGCCTTGCTCACAAATAGAAAAAACGGGCCATTAGGCTCGGAACGTGTGTGCACACCGAACGTTACCTAATGACTAACCGTGTTGTGGTGGGGGGGGGGGGGGGGGACGGATAAGGAGTAGACTATCGATATCTGTATACAATGTCTGAGGTAATATATTTAATATTTTGGCAGGCGATGGTAAAATGAGCAAATGTAGTAATGGTACGGTATAAACATAGAAAAAAAAAAAATTTAAAAAAAAGAAAAAAAAAAAGAAGGTAGTGATGGGATAATTGGAATTTAACGGTGATTAAGTCCAGGTGGGTGTCTTGTATCCAGGATATTCTGGTACGCTAGTTCCCATCTCCGGAGTTCTGCTGCAGTGGTGCTGTCAGAGAAAACTCTGACTGCTCTCACAGTGAAACAGTCGTTGAGGTTGTTGGAATCATGGCTATTGGCATGTTCTGTGGCCCCATCCTATGCCAACTTATTCCTTGGTCATCAGGAGGAACGTTTCCTGAACAACACTCCCTTTAAACCCACTGTGTGGTTCAGATACATAGATGACATATTTATGATCTGGACCCACAGCGAAAACCACCTCCTTGAATTCCTCCACTCCCTTAACAATAGCAACAATTCCATCAATTTCACCTGGACTTACTCCCGCTCACACATCACATTCCTCGATGTTGACATCATGCTCAGGCACGGTGTCCTTCATACCGCAGTCCACATCAAACCCACTAATTTACAGCAGTATCTACACTTTGATAGCTGCCATCCATTCCATACCAAACGTTCCCTCCCATACAGCCTTGCCATCCGTGGAAGTCGCATTTGCTCTGACGCTCATTCTCTCCATCAATACTCACAAAACCTATCCCAAGCCCTTATTTCCCGTTGTTACCCCAGGGATCTTGTACATAAACAGATCTCCCGCGCGATCAACCACCCTCCACGTAACCACTCTCACTTGTCTCCTACAAAAACCAACCATAGCCCTGCCTTTGTCACTCAGTTCTCTCCTGGCCTCGAGTCCATCAACCATATTTTGCGACAGGGGTATGACTTCCTTCGCTCATTTCCGGAAATGCGTACTCTCCTACCCAAAATTCTACCCAATGTCCCTCGTGCATGTTTTAGCAGACCACCCAATCTTAAGAACATCTTAGTCCACAAATACCCTCCGTTAGACTCTCCAAAAGCACCATATGGCTCTTATCCTTGTAATAGACCCCGCTGTAAAACCTGCAGCATGCTTCCACCCACCACTACATATTCCAACCCCACCACTGGAGAAACTTTCCCCATTATTGGACATGCCACCTGTTCAACCACTCATCTGATATACCAACTAACTTGCCGCTTTTGCACCAGTTCTTACATAGGCCTCACCACACAGCAACTCTCTGTTAGAATGAATGGCCACAGACAAACAGTCCATACTCGTAACCTGTACCTTCCAGTACCAGAACATGCCAATAGCCATGATTCCAACAACCTCAACGACTGTTTCACTGTGAGAGCAGTCAGAGTTTTCCCTGACAGCACCACTGCAGCAGAACTCCGGAGATGGGAACTAGTGTACCAGAATATCCTGGATACAAGACACCCACCTGGACTTAATCACCGTTAAATTCCAATTATCCCATCACTACCTTTTTTTTTTTTTTCTATGTTTATACCGTACCATTACTACATTTGCTCATTTTACCATCGCCTGCCAAAATATTAAATATATTACCTCAGACATTGTATACAGATATCGATAGTCTACTCCTTATCCGTCCCCCCCCCCCCCCCCCCACAACACGGTTAGTCATTAGGTAACGTTCGGTGTGCACACATGTTCCGAGCCTAATGGCCCGTTTTTTCTATTTGTGAGCAAGGCATATGCCGAAATATTGTGTTGTTTGTTTGTCAGCATTAGTGTTCTCTCATCGCATCCGTCCACTTTGGTATGTGGTGGGTTAATTTCCCTTTCTTTTCTTATTTATATTTCCATATCCTTTGTTATTTATATTTTCAATAATAGGGAATGTGAGATTGGTAAAGTCTAAGTGCAATTTCAGGTAGGTATTCTGATACATTTGATCAGATAGAGTAGTTTCCAATTTTGCAGTACTTAGATTTATCCTCTTCAACCTATCACTTCCACTCCATACCACTCTCCTATTTTTATTATTATTATTATTTTACGTTATTTTTCCCCTGCATAAGCATAAAAAGAAAATGTTGTTTTTACCTTGGTATATGGATTTATTGATAGTTCTCTATGACATATATGGAAATATTTTACTTGCTTACCGACAGAGCAATGTTGGCATCACATAGAAAGTGTCCAAATAATTCACTCCACAAAAGATCAATTTTGTGATACAATTAGGGATCTTATGTGATAGTTTATATATCCTAAGAACATAGGTTCTCTGTGCTACTATCAGGCAACAACAGTCTAATATACTGCTTACAGAGAAGTTGTAATGGAACAGTTCCCTACACATGCAGAAAAGCTTATGGTGGTATCGAGTCTGTAATGAAAGCAGGTTAGGAAAAGTTAACAAAACGTAAATAAATCAAGTTCAGATAATGCAATGCTACAGGGCGTTCGCCGGGAAACGCAACCCACTGTTAGCGCTACAAGGAAGAAACTGCTCGCGGCGAGCGAGCGGTCAGCTCCCGGCATTGTTCGACCGTCGGCCGCGGACTATTTCATAAACTTGTATGTGCTAAGCATTTAAATGTGACGTAATTCATTAGCTTACCTTATAAAAGATGCTGGAAGTGTTGACACTCTTGTGTAATGCACATTTCACATCTTCTGAACATATTTCGAGACACACGCTGCCCTAACTGACTTAATGATTTTTTGGGTGACTGTTCTAGTCGAAAAGCGATATCGTCAATTTTCTCCTCTGTGAGAATACGGTTGACCGACAGTCTCTTTTTGTTAAAAAATGAACCCGTTTCTCTTACTTTTTTAACCAGACGCAGAATTGTTGATTTATCTGGCAGTAAAGCGCCAGGAAATTCGCGACGAAATTTACTGCGACACTTTTTAAACGACTTTTTCTTCACATATGTATCGTAGAGAAATATTCTTTGTTGCAAACTGTAACGTACCATAATTTTACTCACACTCAAACACGGTACAGATTAATAAGAGTATGAAGCCCCAAACCAGCCAAACCGCAAAGAAACGTTTATTCACAACACTGATTAATAAGAGACTGAAGTCACAAACTATCTACAATGCAAAGAAACCGTTCTTAACAATGTAAGGGTCACTGCACTGCACTGTTGGGGCAGCGGAGGTGTTAAACAGTGCGGTGATTCACGGTGGCGTGTGGCGGAAACTGCTGGCTCCGCTGTCCGAGCAAGTTGCCGACGGCAACAGACTGGGAGGGTTGCGTTTTCCGGCGAACGCCCTGTATAATTACTATGAAGAGGGCCTAATTATCACTATAACAAAATTTTTGAACCACCAGTAAAAGGGACAAAAGTTGGAAAATGTGAAAAGTAGATAGTAAAAGTAGTGAACAGAAACAACTAATACAATTTTTAACAGAAGGATAAGGATTTTGAAAGTTATTAATGATTTTCCATGGTAACCGCTGAGCACATCAAAAGAGACAAGTATATAGCACAGGGTAAAGTGAAACAATATTTGGTTAAAATTAGAAAGTTCAAAGAACAATATTAGTAGAATTAAATTATCGGAGAAATAAGTACTTTAACTGAAATTTAGATCAGAAATTGTTCCTTCATTAAAAAACTCAAATAACATTGAAATAAACCTTTTGGACTCTTTCTGAGCAAAAGAGATAAAGATAGCTTGGTTACTCATTGTAAGGTCGATCTTTGGCAGTTATGTGTATGCAGTATGGTCAGTGCACAGAGTAGTACAATGAAGAACCAAGAGTAGTGCATGGAGTGGTACTGGTTAAGGGAGCCATTGGGGTCCACGTGGCATATAAAGTGTAAATTCCTGAAGGGAAGCAAAAGTGATTTAGCAATCATGATTCTGTGCAAAAATCATGGTGTTGTGAAGTTTAAGTACCCATGCAGTAAATTTAGTAAACTAATCTACTTGAAGAGAGAGTCTAAGCATCTGATTCTTGGTTATGCCGAGAGGTCATCAGTTGTACCTGCTATATTTTATAGTGATCAAAGCCGATTTTATACGTTCTACTGTAACTAATATCAAAACTGTTGAACAAGTTCAAAAATACAATCAAGATTTCCAATAACTTTCATTCTTCATTCAGTAGTTAGTGAAAACCTTTTGTGAGTATTCCTTTCCATGAAGATGGTGGCTGAACTGTGACTTGAATTTAGCATAATAACAGAGACCTTGAAGTATCGAGTCAGTTACAATAAAAGACACAATCAGAGTAAGAAGTGAAGCAGTGCTATCAAACTCCCATAGCTTTCAGTTTTTCTCTAACAAAGCTTTATAAACAATACTCAAGTGTGTCTGTCACTCATATACAAGCATAAGAGTTTTCCATAGTAGTGTTAGTTTCAAAGGGTGGTAAAAAAAAAAAAAAAGTCTATAAACGTCTTTAAAACATTTTAATACAACCCAAACTTATAAGTAGGAGAACAGAAAATGATAAAAATTATTGCTGCTTTTCTTCTTCTTCCTAACTAGCTGACATTTCTTTGATAGTTTATCAGTGAATTAACAACAGAAATCTCAAATTCCATTTGAATGAGATGATCTTAATGTGAAAGAAGAGGATCATTCAAATTTAAGGGCTAGTCTCCTTGTGCCCTACTTAGATTTAAAGATTAATTAAGTGTGTAAGATTTCAAATGCAACATGCCATAAAGAAAAACCAGTAAAAATAATCTTTAGAACCAATCCCCTAGCTATCAGAATGAATGGCCACAGGCAGACAGTCTATACTAACAATGAGGCCCATCCAGTTGCAAAACATGACAGTTCCCACAAAATCAATAATTTGAACATCTGTTTTTCAGTTAGAGCAATCAGAGTTTTCCCTAACAATACGACCCCCTCTGAACTTCGTAGATGGGAACTGTCCTACCAGAATATCCTTGACACCAGACATCCTCCTGGCCTCAATCTCCAATAATTTCTGCCCACTAGACCCAGCACTTATTATCTATACCATTTATATATATATATATATATATATATTTTTTAGTTCTGTATTTACTATTTTCCATGCTACTTACATTTATTTTACTTTTCAATTATAGTTATATATATATATATCCCCACCCAGTTATTTTTCATCTCTTTCAATAATAACATATCGTTATCAGTATCGATTAATTATCGATCTAATATTTGAGCTTACTCCCCCCCCCCCTCCCACCACCTAAACTACCATCCGTGCCTGAGACGCCATTCACCAGTCGGCTGTCTATGTGTACACATGTGACGCCGCCTGGGGCTTCACCTTCTGCACGTTTAAGGCTGCTGTAGGCCGAAATATTGCACTTCTCTTGTGTTTGTTTTTTGTTCGTCGTCCCAGCCGCCTTCATCTGTGGTAAGTGCTGGGTCATATTTCCCTATCCTTCCTTAATTTTATTGCCTTAAAGCTTTTTCCTGCTCATTGTTATTATAATCTTTAGAACCGTTAGATATATATTTATCAGTGACTATCTGCATAGTAAACAATGGCGTAAGCATTTTTAATGAAATTATAGTAATTCAGCACTAAAGGACAATCATGCTAAAAATTCCTGACGCCAAATAATTTGTTTATTTTTTTAAAACAAGTAATAATGAAAGAGATGATTTTGCAATTACAAAAATGAGTCAGATAAAATCCAGTTAAAAGGAATCTCTGCAAGGAGTTAAACTTGAATGCTCGCAGTAAACCAAGCAAATAATGCTGGGAATTATCCCAAAACATAAATAAAATAATGTCACTATTGTTAGCACTCAAAAACATTTTATTCACTTTCAACAATTCCTGTTTCATCTTATTGCAGAATTATTATAGATTCTTAATTATAGCAGGTTTTTCTTCTTTTATTTTTTTCCTGAAATTTTTATGGTTTATTTCTATTCGAAAAACTAATCTTCAGTGGCTTAAATTAATTGCTTCTAATTCCTTGCATTGCTTGAAATCTGTCCATAATTTAAGGAAGCCCTCTTTACGATGCATAGGAGCACATCATATCACTTTGCAAGGAACATTTATTTCTAATTATATAAATGTATAAAAACATGCCACATATTTATGGAACACAAAGGTTGTAACTATTTTAAGAACACTGGCAGTAGCCTTCAGCTTGAGAAAAGAGATACAAACAGCCTCTATACACCTCCCAAATTAAAAAGTTTACAGTGGTTTTACAAAAACAGTGTAAATATTATCATCTATGTGAAAGACAATCATAAAATATTCCATCTATTGACTTGATAAAAGAATGCCATATTTTACAGATATTCCAATTCTAGAAAATGGTTCACAGCAGGGAATATACAGATACATATTATGTCTTTATAAAATGCAAATGAGTACATTTATCTTGGCCAGTTTTTAAATATGAGAGGATATGGAAGACCAAAAATTTTCCATCATATCAAAATGGGATGGCAACATTACATTGTCTTCAAATCAAATATGGCCACAAATCTAAAGAAAACCATTTATGTCCAGTGTGTTCTTCCTTTGTCGACTTATGGCTGTGAGACCTGGACACAATGAAAAATTTGGAACAGCTCAAGAGCTATGGAAAGGTCAATGTAGGAAAAGACAAGAAGATAACAAGTGATAGTAGATTAATTGCCATGGACACAGACATCTTGGAGAAAATAGCCACACTGCAAGTAGCTGTGTGAATGAAAGATGGGCAAAAAAGTATTAGAGTGAGAGTGGTTGTTAAAAACCAAGAGGAAGACCACCAGGCATGGAACTAAGACATATGCAGGGTCACCCAGGTTAACTGGCTGAAAAATCACCAATGACCATTCTATGTGAAGAATATGGTTGAACTTATATCTGCATTCATATCAATAAGAGACTACATTATTAAAGTTTGCTTATGGCTATTCCTAATTCATCCACTACAACTGATATGAAGTGAATCAATGTCAAATGTAAAAGTAAATATTCTCAAGCTGCAAAATTTTTGTGCTTAAACTCCTCATTCACTCTAAACTGAGCCCCCAAACGAATATCAAATAAAATGATTGATAATCACACAAAAAGCACATTTACTTACTTTAAACGCTGCTGCAACTAGTTCAAAGTTATCCCCCTTACTAAGGCCTGCCACTGCATACTTGTGGAGAATAGAGAAAATCAGTGCCGTAAGTTCTTTTAAGTGAATTCTAATACTAGGTAGATTCATTCTAAGCATCCATGACAGACACTGCAGAGCCTGGGCACTTCTCTGAAAAGAAACAACAATGAGTATCATTTACAAAACGAATATGTGTAACTTTATTTTACCATTAAGATCAATTCACCTAACAACTACAGATTGGAAAAGTAGGATTATTACCTTCACATGCTGAGATTTCAAACAGTCTTTAAGGATTACAACCATGGGATCCAAAAACTTGTAAT
This sequence comes from Vandiemenella viatica, assembly GCA_031002005.1. NCBI lineage: Eukaryota > Metazoa > Arthropoda > Insecta > Orthoptera > Morabidae > Vandiemenella > Vandiemenella viatica. Next base: position 12,982,954 of record JARYHS010013631.1, on the reverse strand, counting down.
AATATTGTGTTTTGACTTTTTCTTTTTTCAAGAGCACATAAAGAAGCCTGAGGCCAAATTCTACCAGCACATGAGCATTGGCATGTGATGAAGTCTTAGCTTTCACAGTTATAGCACCTGACCGAGTTCTTGGAGCTTCTGGAATTATAAAGGTATCAACTCTTTGCCTGGACAATTTTTCTTTATCTGCATCTGACAAACATTCTTTCTTTTCATCAGGCATAAGATCTGGTATAGTTTGGGAAGAAACTCCATACAAAAATATCAATATAGATTCAAGTGTTACGAATTTGTTTTCTGATAATCCCATCACAACATGCCTCAAGCACTCAGAAACTTTATGAACATTTTTATGAGACTGAGTACTCATGAGAACCTGTGGAAAAAAAAAAGTCCGCGATATTTCTACGTGTTTATCTGCACAAAATGAACATTAAAATTAGAAAGATTAAAAAATAAAATTAAATAAGAGTACAAGTGTATAGTAATTTTCTGAAAACACTTTTGTTCATATTCACCTCTTTGAGTGGTAATAATAAATCGGTGAAGCATTTTTCAGTTATGTGCTGTGACAGAATATGAAAAGTGTCATAACTTTTTGTAGATCTGGCTTCAAAGAATCTTGAAGCAATTTGTGCAACATCTTTTTCTTCTGATGGTGCCCCAAATAGCTCCAGTTTACAAATCTGAAATCATTTAAGACCAGAATTGTTGAATAACAAAATCTTGACACCCAACTACATGGGCCCTTCCTAAAATGACTTCCTCTCAATTAACAATACATTCATTTTCCAGGAATTCAAATATAAGAGACTGGCTATGTGGGATGTACAAAGTTGTTAATTTACAGATAAAATATTGCATGATAAAATAGATAAATATGCACCAAAAGATGTACAGTCACAGCATAGTATATAAATCAATTATATTGACTACATTTACAAAAACTATTGACAATTATTTTGCAGATACCTTGAAATAAATTATTTGATGGAGTAGAAAAAGTTGTCAATTAAAAATTCTTTCAATCTTTTCCTGAATTTAATCCTATCACCTGATAAAATGGCAGCTTACACTTAATTGCAAAAAGTGTAAGGCAATGCGGATAAGTAACAAAAAGAATTAGTTTGTTCATTAGTACAAAATACACAATTCAGCTGTTGACACGGTTGATTCCGTGAAGTATCTGGAGGTGATAGTACAAAGCAACATGAAATGGGACATGCACATAACTTCCGTTGTAGGCAAGGAAAATTCCAAATTATGATTCATAGGAATTGTAATGCTCATAAAAAGGAGATATCGTATAAAACACTAGTGTGTCCGCATCTAGATTACTGTAGTATCATCGCAAGGTTCTGATTGACTCAGTGAAGAGGGTGCAGAGGAGAGCCGCTCGATTGTTGTTACAGCCCTTATGAAAGCGTCACAGAATTGTTACATAGATTGGGCTGGGATAGTTTGGAAGACAGATGACATAGCTTGCATTCGAATTTATTGGAGAATATGTGAAAAAAATTAAATTTCAAGTGCAATCAAATACTTCTTCCGCCAACCTAATTTGGTCACAATGACTGGAGGGATAAAATTAGAGAAATAAGATGTCGTACTGATGCTTTTACGTATTCCTTCTTTCCTCACACTATTCGGGATTGGAATGCGCGGGTTTAGGATTGGTGCTTAGTGCCGCCCACAATGTTTGTGATTTGCAGAGTATGGATGTAGATGTAGATAGACTTTTAAGATGTGTTTGGAGCTTATTTAAGATATATAACCATCAAGTACCTGGGTGACCGATCTTCGCTCAGCATCTTTCGATTTCGGTTCAATATCCAAGATTTCGAGTAGAGTTTGATTGAAGTAAAAGGCTTGAAGGCTTCCTAGGAATTTTGAGGTGCACAGTTAACCAAAGAGAAGCTTAACTAAAATCAGTAGGCTTACAGGTACCTGAAGCTTCTACGTAATGAGGTTAGAGCCGTTTTCGAGAAACCAAATACAAATATTGCTCCTATTTAAAAAAATTGTGTTAAAAACTTGAAAAGCAAAAAATTATCTACATATGAAATTTCATTCAAATCACTAGATCCATTTGCGAGACCGCCTCATAAATTGCTTTCAAAGAAAAATGATATTATGTTAAACAGAAATCTTAAGGCCAATCAGGGATTAATAAATGATGCGAGATTTGTGGTAATTCAGGGGATTCTACGATAACCCTTGATGGTAGATGCTCATGTAACTCGACGAGAAAAATTGAAAGTAAAAAATATATTTTTTTTCATATATCTCGCCTCGTTCTCGAGATAGTGTATCACAAAATTGACGTGGTTGGTTGAAATGCGACCTGGACCAGAAGATAAATTTCGCCATAGCCAAGTTTGATGATGAATTCGTATGAAACTCGTTGAGACAAATCGAAAATAAAGAATTTATTTTTCTGATATCTTAAGTGAAGAAAAAAAAATTCCTACCAAAACCAATATGTCTATACGGTGGAAATTTACTTTCAATGTTTTATTTTGTTCCTAGTGGTTGTTGTTAAGTTGAAACATGGCCTGGAACTATACCTATAACTGTATTGCTTATTTTTTATATGTTTCATTGAGTTCTATAAGAATTCATCATCAGATTGTGACCTTACGGTAATGATAGAACATCATCAGTGTTAAATTCATTCACTCCGATAAAACTATGCTCATACTTCGCGTGGTAGTATTTAACAACCACTTTTTATGGTCAAAAAGTAAACGATGGTTACTTTATAACTGGTACCAGTAATATTATTTTCAAAGAAGTTTCTGTAAAGTATCACCTCTTATTAAACCAATGATAAATTTTAATTATCTTCCCTTTTAAATGTTTTACAATTAAACTAGCAGTGTTAATATTTCCATGGGTCAGCCAGTATACAAAAACTGTTCATTTAAACATTCTTTGAAATCAAAGAGAATCTATTTTTAGGCTTTCTGGTACCTGAATTGTCTACGAGATGGTGCTAGTGCCGTTTTCGAGATACCGAGAGAAACAATTGTTCGTATTTTGTAAACTTGCTTTTTTGTCAGGAAGACAACTATTTAGGTAATCTTAAAAGTCAAAACGTTATATAAATATCAAATTTCATCCAAATCGTCATAGCCATTTCCGATATATATATATATATGTGTGTGTTGTTAGGAAACAAAGGCGCTAAAAGCGGATATATTGAACATTAGGATAGGATCAAAAACCACCGCTTACCAAAGAAGGGGATTCCTGCGGCATTAGTACATGAAGAAAAAAAAAAACCACGAACACACAAAGAATATAATTTTCGAGCATGACTCTTCCTCAGTAGAAGTGAGATGGCTACACGCAAGCACTTTTTGTTTTCTAACTTTCAAGAATTCTCCTACCCAGCAAATTACTTTTTAATCCATTCCAATATTTTATGCCTTGTTTAGTGCAATTTTATGGTTCACTCTGTCAAAAGCCTTTGAAAGATTTAGTGCTACACAGTAAATTTGGCGTCCCTTACAAATTTAATCTGAAACATCTTACATATAGCCTATTGACTGAGATTCACATGCATATCCTTGACTAAACCCATGTTTCCAACTTGAAAACCAAAAAATTCTGAAGGCACAACAGCAGAGCTTTTCACAAATAGTTATTTCAAATAAAAATTTAAGAAAATATCTTTAACAACATCTGGTGGAGCAAAAGAAATTAACAAATGAGTACACATAATCATACAAATTCTGACAAACTCCACAACAAAAATTAGCATCATATATTTTTAAATACAACTTTTGATGTTTAATGAAACTAGCGATTAAATTGCTTCCATATTCTCTCCCAACAGAATGCTGTCTACACAACTTAAGGCCACACATTTGCAGTTTATTTTGAAAACTAATTTGAATGAGAATATATATGTTGAAAGAATTAAACACACCTCTAAAATCTGCTGGAGACACTGATCAATATCACCAGGTTGGAACATATCTTTAAGTGCAACTAAAACAGAGTGTATGGTATATACAAGTACATGAACATGGAATCCTTTGGTGAGCAAGGATGACATTTCACACAACAGTGTGCAGAGATAATGTGGACCAAGGGTTAGCATAATCTTCTGTAGTGTCTCCCTTGTAATTCGACGTACACTATCCATTCTAGATTTCAAGAATGTACACAACTTCATAAGTATCCTGAAACAAAAGTGATAGCAGTTAACAAAATACACATAATTGAAAAAGAGAGAATATAAAGTCACACTTATGCATATTACTGCTGTTGTCTGTCTCCTGAATTACAACCCCCCTGTCACTCCTCTCCACATGGTGGGAGACAGGCAACGATGTGAAGTAGGAGATAGCCTCTAAAAGTACAGTTTGAACCTAGTAAGCTTCGGGACTGATATAGTATCTGTTACAATTTTACAGGAACCCTGAAAAAGACTTTCAACAAAGTAAGGCAATATTAAACCTTAATCTTACAAGTAGGTGAAATACTTAGCAAGGCCAGATTTGCACACGCTGACATTCGCTTGGTAAAAAGAGGATCTATGCAGTGTGGAACGGGCATAAGTGGCGCTGGAGGTAAAAATGACATGGGGGAAGGTGAAAAAGTACTACTGAAAATGCTGGAGGTACATTATCGTTGTAGGTGGGGGAACATCACCAACATAATTAATGTGTGAGGATATAAATATTAAAAAAATCTGACGTAGAAAAGATACAATATAAGATCTATAAAATATGAACAATTGTAATAATATGTGTGCAAGGTCTTACTGGATATTGAGATCAGGAGAAAGTCTGGAATCAAGGATATTTTTGTAAGCTATCCATGAAGCCATCCATGAAGTTCAATGAAGGTTGTGCTGTAATGAAATACTCCAATAGTCCTTACTGTAAAACAGTTGTTGAAATTGTTTAACTTGTGTGTTCTGGCATGTTTTGCCACCAAATGGGATATACTGCTGGTATACACTGTTAGACATTGGACACGCTACTCACATCACAACATACCTCATACATCAACTGATATGCATCCACTATACACATTGGATCGGTGCGGTACAATGTACAACAGAGCCAGGCCCAAGTCCAGGCACCGGCCATCCTGACTTTGGTTTTTAGGCAGTTTTCTGCATTCATCAAGATGAATGCTGGGGCAGTACCTAATCTCCACCTCATATCAAACAAAAAATTATATATTTATCACACACAGAATATAGTTACACATTTTGTGGACAGATGACAATTTACTTTCTCGATTAGTAATTAATACTACCTGGCAATGAGTATAAAATGCCTGGTGTCAGCAAGGGCAAGTAGCTGTACAATCAGAGCTCCAAATATGACCATGCCAATGATGAATAAAACTCAAAAGTGGTGAAGAAGCAGATGATTCTCCAATCTCTCTTAAGTACCAGATATGCTTCCCTCTGAAGTCAGATATGCTATAGATGCCATTACAGAAGAAATGGTCACTTTCATGAAGGTCTCTCTGTTGATTTTCAGAAAATAGTTTGCAAGGAAAATATCAATTACATCTTCTCTTCATGCCTATACAATTCATCAATCTCACCAAAATGGAATAAAGCTAAAAATCATTCTGCTACACAAAATATAAATATTAACGACTCCAAAAACTACCATCCTATTTGCCTGATGTCCGTTCTGTACAAAGTTTTTATAAGTTTCGAACCAAATCAGCTCCATCTTGGATTCTGCCCAACTCACTTAGTAAGCAGGATTCTGCAGCCACTTCAGCATAATCGACCATGTTTTTGCCTTACAAGAAGTAATTAGTCAAACAAACAAATGGCAGGTGCATCACTTCTTTGTGTAGCTTTTGTAGATTTCTAAAAGGCTAATGCACTGATAAATTTCAAATCACGGGGGTCACAGACATCTTGGAGAAGATAGACTTCTTGAGGTAATAGTGGGCCGGCCATTTACTTCGGAGGAAAGACGAAAGATAGCAGTGTTAGAGTGGAGCTCAAGAGGAAATCATGAGACTGATGGGACAAGGATATATTCAGGTTTGTTGGTGTTAACTGGCAGAGGATCACCCAAGAACATCTGACCTGGAGAAGACTAATCACACTCTACCTGAACTCATAGCTCTAATAGGCCACATCAGTTTATGATTAAACTGGCTGATGATGGAGTGATGAGTCTCTTGTCAGAGAATCACTAGATATAACATTAGTGAAAATGTGACTGAAGAAAGTTTTCAGTCTATCGCTGCTGATATTTCAATTATAAGTAGAGGGAGAGAGAAAATTTTTGGTAGGTATGATGTGAAAGAGAATCAATATACTAATATTTATCCTATAGCACCAGATGTAGTAGAAGTATGATAATCATATTATTTATGAAGTTAAATTATGACTAATGATCAAAGCAAACAATCTTCTTCTTCTCATGTCAATGACAGCATCAAATAAAGCAAACAATAAGAGCTGAATAGTAACATGAAAATGTGCCTTTTTGAAAATAGTAATCTTTCAGTATCAATAATAAATTAAAAAATCTGGGATTCTATGTCTGTAACTAACTAGATGGAAAGCAGGAAACTTTGATACCACAAGGGTAAAAAATTAATTTCACCAATGAAATGAACATGTTTTGGAAACTGTAGGTGAGGAAATGGGTTTATGAAATTACAAAATATGGAAACGGGGCAGTGCATCCGATTTTGGACATATAAGGTTGGTCACTTTGTCAATGTAGAATTACAACTTCAGAAAAGTAGTGTATCTTAAGAAAAATTTCATATTTGTAACAGATGAAAGGCTGTGATGAGTAAGTGAATTTTTTGTACAATTCATGCCCAGGGAAGGCTAATAAATTGTGCAATATTCAGAAAGATATCAATAAGCTATGGTATAGTATTCCTATGAATATCAACTTCGGGTTCAACTGACCTCTGATATGATACAGTGATAAACAGTTTTGAGCACAAATGTTTGACATCAGTTCTTCACAAATCAGAAGAAAAGTAATGGTATACAATTTGCATATGTGGTATGTACCTCAAACTAGTTACATCTAAAATCAAGTTAATTTTCACTAAGTAACTTAATTATGTACTAGTCTGTAAGTTAGAGAACAGCAGTTTACAACTAGATGTGTTACCCTGGCAAATTCTGTTTCAGCAACTCATTGGGAAGCTTTTGTAGCAGCTTGACAGCAGCTAGAGCAACAGGCACACGGAGGACTTCTTCTTCATCACTATCTGGGCCTGCTTGTCGACGGTTCAACTTGTGCATTGAATCAGTTTGTGTTCGTTGTCCAATTGTACGATGTAACTGAGGCAGAAGGTTGGTTTTTATGGTATGTACCACACGCAATGCGGCTGAGTGAGGAAGTTTGGTCACAAGTTCTATGGCTAGAACACTGCCTTCAGCTGGACTGGATTCATATTCTTGAGGTTTGTCTTCACATGAATCAAGCAGGGTATCCAAATCATCTGAAGTTTCTTGCTTTTCTTCTTGTGATGGCAAGCTGGCTAGAAGGCATTAAATATAACTGAGATGTTTTGAAAAGAAACAAACATACACAAGCTAATATTTAAAGAATTCAGCACTAAAAAACTAATTAATATGAAAATGAAATATTGCTGCTGAGTAATAAGGTTCTAAAAACAATATATTACTGATAATGTAAGGGTATTTTCTATAATCTACTGATTGGAGTAACTATACTGAAAAGTCTATAGTAGAGGACAAAATAGTTCTTATGTATTTGCAACAACAATCTCAGATAACCTTCAACTTATCTCAACTGTAACAAAAATATTTTAGATCTCACAGTAACAAATCAATCAAATTTATTCAAAATTTTATCACCAAAGGAATATTTATGAAATCTTTACTAACATACAGTGGCATTTATCAGAAGAGTTCTTACATGTAAGTTATTACAGAAGGCCGTAATTTTGGTAAAATAAAAGTTTAAGGAATTAATAAAAAGAATAGGAGGTCTAATACAGATTATTTGCTTTGATATGTTGAAAAATATAATATCTCTGGAGAAAGAAGAAGTGAGAGGGATTGTTGATAGAGGGGTGAGCTAGTAAGACTTAGGATAATTGAGCAGGGGATTGAGAAGTATTGAGACAGTAAGTGCATAGTGAGAAAGTTGTGGAAAGAGAGAAATTTGATAGATTTTGCGTAGAAAGTGAACCTGCTAATCTTTTTAAATGAACTTAGTTCAAGAATATGGTCAAAAGTTGTCATTGGTAAGAGAAACTTTGAACAGAACAAACAAAAAGGAAATAAATGGCAAAACATACAATATTAATTATTTGTATATAAAAATCATTTATTCACATCACTTAGTCTTAACACTGTGAAACTTGTAGTAACGAGGTTTGGGCGGGCTAAGTTTCTAACCTAATCGAAATAATCCTGTCACTAAATTGTTCATAACAACTCATCCATTTCCCTACTCTCTTATTCATTACAAAACCTACACCAGTAACTTCACTGACAGCTTTTGTGTTAATTATTCTGTGTTCCCAAGACCAGAAATCCTGTGCATCCTTCCACTTAATCTCACTAATGCTGACAACATCTAACTTAAGTCGTTCCATTTCCATTTTTAAGTTTTCTAACTTACCTACTCTATTCACACTCCAACTTTTAGAAAGTTTCTATCCATCCTGATGACTCCTCCCTGAGTAGTCCCAGCCTGGAGATCTGATTGGAGGACTATTTTACCTCCGGAATATTTTACCCAGGAAGAAGCCATCATAATTATCATCATCCTCAACAGTTTACAGCCTCTGGCTGGGTCTGCTTCATGCATAAGCCTCTTCATTTTCTTATTTCTTCCCACCACCTCTCTGTCACCACCCTGTTACAGTCCTCTCCTCTCTTCTGTACACACTCCTCCACTCCTTCCAGCCATCCATCTCTTGTTCTTCTTCTGGGTCGTTTACCATGCATCTTAATTTTGTGGATTTTTCTTGGGATTCTCTGAACCTCTATTCTCTTTACATGTCCATACCATCTCAGACTGGTCCTCTCTAACCTTTCCTGTAAGGGTTCCTCTTTTATGGTGCTTCTAATCACTTCATTCCTTATTCTGTCCATTTTAATAACTCCCATTCTACCTCTTAAAAACTTCATTTCACTTGCTTGTACTCTGCTGATGTCCCACTTCTTCATTGTCCATGTTTCAGCAACATAAGTCAAGATAGGCACATAGTATGTATGATAGATTACTCTCTTGCTTCTCTGTGGCATATCTTTATTCCATATCAGGCTTCTAATGCTCCTTAGAAACGCCTCTTGTTGTCTTCCTCTTTCACTTACCTCGCCATCATTTCCTCCACATTCCTCTAATATACTCCCCAAGTACTTTAACCTGTTTACCGTCTTTAGTTGTTTCCCTGCCATCACAATTCCCTGGGTTAACCTATTCTTCTTTCTGGTACTCTCACTTCTTTACATTAAATTTCAGGCCATATTCCTCCACACTGTCTGTCCATACAGCCAACTGCCACTGCATTTCCTCTTCATCACCACCCCAGATCATCAGATCGTCCGCAAAAGCCATCACCTTCATGTTTTCCTCTCCCATCCTCCCAGCCATCATGATACATGTAATTCCAGAGGATTACATGTCCTTGGGATTCCCTTTGGGTCTTTAATACAGTGGTTTCCTAGTTGCCTTCTGCAACCCCATGCCATTGATCATTTCTGATTCATCCGCCTTTAGGAGCTGTTACCAACCCCAAGGGCAAGAGGCTCTCATGCCCTCTTTTAGGATGGTTTTGGCAACCAATGGGTGACTCCTTATACTGGGAATATTTCTATCACCAGAGACTCGACTGTGTGAACAGCATGCCCCACATGAAGGAGAAGTTTGACATTTGGTTGGAAAAGGCTAATATAGTCTCTCCCAGACCCTTACACCCCTTCGTTTCCTTAAGCTACCTGAATCCTCTGAATACTTCATTTTTCTGTCTTACAACTATGACATCATATGCTGTTCTTACATAAATTCTCTAAACTGCATAGGGACAAAATCCTGCACCATTTTCCCCACAATGGGAGGCCTATGAACTCTTTTCCTACTGTGATTAATATACAATGTATTAAATCATATTAAGAAAAGTTAGATGGACATATGACATGAAATCACAGTTCAGTTTCACAATTGTAAATAGGGATGATATAACACAATCTCTTAAGTGAGAGTAGATTCTAAGCTGACGACTAGTTGAGGAGAAACAAAAATACTTCCTGCAATAAACAGATTACATCAAGTGTCCACTCTAAGTACTTGCCTATTTAACCTGGTAAGGATAAGATGAAAGAAAGGTATGTAATGGAACATAGCCATTTACGGTCTTCCTAAATTAAACACATTTGTAGAACATTAACACAAGACCTTATTTCATTTTATTTTGGCACATTTCAGTTATTCACTTCACTCAAAGCACTATATATAAGTTTCAAGTGACTTCTGTAATCCTTCTGAATCATTCTAGTACATTTTCAATCAGTATTGTACATTGTTATGTAATAAAGTACCAATGCAGGATTGCTTAGTTTCTAAGTGACCACTTTCATGTTCTTGCTAAATACAACAAAAGAAATATATAAAAGTTCAAAGAGATCAGTTATTTTGCACAATTATAATTTCATTTCCAACAGAAATGTCTTAGCAGATAATTACATGTTCAGAGGTACACAAGTTCATTAATTAGTTGGATAATGGTGACAATGAAACTGCCATTAAGCACTGAAGCTACGAAAAGACAGGAAAAATAACCTGTCACCACAGATGAAGACAGGAGGGCCACATGAAAACACAATTCACAATATTTCTGTTAATAACTTTAGTCATGTAGGAGGTGAGACATATGGTAGGGGTAAAAATGTGTGCACATCCAAACCTACCATTAAGGTTATTAACTGAAATATTGTCAATTGTGTGCATGTGTGTATTTGTTCATCTGGCCCTCCTGCCTTCATCTGTGGTTGATAACTGGTTATTTTTCCTATACTATTTTAGATTTGGTTCATTACTTAAGGGGTATAACCACTATAAAGGATGTGATGTTTACCTTCATCAAGCATGACTGCTTTTGGAGTCTCCCAAGCTGATGATTTAGTAATTGTAGTATTTTCATTTTTCTTCTTTGTATCAGAAGATTCACTGATACATTCACTTCTGGTGCTTACAGAAATATTGAGTATTTGACCGGAAGTATCAGATAATATGGCCTCACTGTCATTACTCTTGTCACTACTAATTGCCCTCTCAAGATTGAAGTGAAATGAATCCAAAATAGCTACAATAATCCTCACCAGCTGTTTTTGATATTCTACAGATGAACGCATTTTCGTTAAGTAAAAACGTAAAACAGTTTCATACTGGTGCCAAGGAAGTAGCCGACATACAGTACCCACAGTCTGAAACAAACAAAAATAAATAAAACATTCAGCTTTAGTGCCATATTAAAAAAATATCATGTTTAAGAACCAAAATAGTTACCAGAATAGCTGCATCAATCAGACTGTTTTTATTTGAATATTTTTCATTAAAAAGGAACATTGAAGCACAAGGCAAAATAAAGTGTGTTAAAGTTCGTGACTGAGGTGCTTTTGTAAGAGATTTCGAAACCTCACAAAATCTGAAACACAAATTGTTTAAAAGTTATTTCAAATATATTACAGAGTTAAAATCTTGCCATTAGAAACACAAATTCAAAACTTACTTTAGAAGTGCTCTAGATTTCCTGTGAATCTGCAAGTGATTCATATTTTCAAAGAAGTCTACCTCTGGGTCCATTTTATTGCATATTTTTGAAAGATCTCTCAAGACAGGATGGAGTTCTTCACATGTACGTGCCTAGAAAGTCAACATTTCTTAAAAAATCTGTTTTGTTTTCAGTTAAAATAGTAACAATCTGCTTCTTGTCATGGGCATAATAATAATAATAAAAAAAACACTAAAAAATCTGAAATTTAAATACAATTTTTTCAGGTTTCCAGCCACGCATAAATGTCACATTCATGGTATGTTACTTACCAGCTCACCCAATAAGGCCAAGGATTCTTGCTGGACCACATCAGTGTTATCTCTTATGCCATTCCTCAAGATTACCAGCAGGGTATCACTGATTAGAAATTCTCTATCTTTATTAATGTTTGAATATTTATGACATAAAGCAGGAGCGAGCTTCCGCAAGCAGAATCCTGCACTGTCTCTCAGAGAAATATCCTTTTCCTAACAGAAGAAGGTGAATATTATTAACTCACTATTCTTATATAATAAAACACCTAAGCTTATATTACATATCTGCAACTACAACTTTCCAAAGAAAATATAAATGCCCTTTCTCAGATAATCAGACAAGCACATTTAACAATTAGGTACTAACAGGGGCAGATCCAGGGGAGTGGGGCTAAGGGGCTCAAGCCCCCCCCCAAAAGGGTCTAGGTCCACCCCAACCTTCTTTTTAGCTCTACGGATTTAAAGCCCCAGGAGACTATAAAAACTACCCCTTGCCCGTACAAGGCCGCCCCCCCCAAAAAAACCTAAATCCACTGAGGGCAAGCCCTCCCCAACCAAAATCCACTCAAGCCAAGCCCCCCTCCCTCCCCAAACCGAAGTCCCGCTCAAGCCCCCCCCCAAACCAAAATCCTGGATCCGCCCCTGGGTACTATATAACAATTCTGAATTATCTAAACCCTTGTAAACAATCATCTGTACCAATCAGGCAATTCACATACTACAACAGTACAAGTTTATTTACAATCAACATAAATATAAGGTGATTTACAATGCTTTGACATTAACAATAACCATAATCATAGAATTGATTGATATATTGTTTAAGAAATCAGTGTACACACTGCAAGCTGACCAAAAACACCTAAATGAAAACAGATACGCCAAACAGAGTTCATTCAAATACAACAGAAATACAGCTAACTTCTAATAATTTCAGCATTTGTTAAATTCAAATTAAATTTGAGTGAACCTTACATAAAAAAAAAGTAAAAATGAAGGAAAATTTGCTTAGTATCTTTTATTTCTCCTCTATCTCATTGTAAAGGGTGAGTCAGTGGAAATGAATAGGTTTTTTTTTTTTTTTTTTTTTTTTTTTTTTATGGAAGAAAAGATATTACTAAGGAAGTACAATAAAGGCTCCTTACTTTGCATTTAAGAAAAAAGGCATTGATAGAGTAATGTTATTTTTCACATTTAATGAAGTTGATGATATTTTAAATATCTTTTCTTATGACAGTAAATAAACAACAGTTTAAAAATCAAGATTCCTCTAAATCACCATATAATATAAGAAATTAGCAGAATATATTCCATCTAGAAAAGGACATGTAAGTTGTGTACAAGTTATATCTTTTATTTTATACTGAAGAGCCAGAGAAAGTGGTATAGGCATGAATATGCAAACACAGAGATGTGTAAACACTCAGAGTACGGCACTGCGTTTAAGACAACAGTTGTCTGGCGCAGGCGTTAGATCGGTTACTGCTGCTTGAATGGCAGGTTATCACAGTTTAAGTGAGTTCGAACGTGGTGTTATAGTCGGAGCACAAGAGATGGGACACAGCATCTCCGATGTTGCGATGAGGTGGGGATTTTCCATACGATCATTTTACGTGTACACCGTGAATATCGGGAATCCAGAAAAACATCAAATCTCCGACATTGCCACGGCCGAAAAAAGATCCTGTAAGAACGGGACCAACGACAACTGACAGAAGTGTAATCCTTCCGCAAATTGCAGCGGATTTCAATGCTGGGCCATCAACAAGTGTCAAAGTGTGAACCATTCAATGAAACATCATCGATATGGTTTTTCAGAGCCGAAGGCCCACTCGTGTACCTTTATGAGTGCACGACACAAAGCATTACACCTCACCTGGGCTCATCAACACCAACATTGGACTGTTGATGATTGGAAACATGTTGTATGGTCTGACGAGTCTTGTTTACATTTGTATCAAGCGGATGAACGTGTACAGGTATGGAGACCACCTCACGAATTCATGGACCCTGAATGTCAGCAGGGGACTGTTCAAGCTGGTGGAGGCTCTGTAATGGTGTGGGGCATGTGCAGTTGGAGTGATATGGGATCCCTGATATGTCTACATACAACTCTGACAGGTGACATGTACGTACGCATCCTGACTGATCGTCTGCATCCATTCATGTCCATTGTGCATTCCGACGGACTTGGAAAATTCCAGCAGGACAATGCGACACCCCATATGTCCAGCATTGCTACAGAGTGGCTCCAGAAACACTCTTCTGAGTTTAACGCCTCCGCTGGCCACCAAATTCCCCAGATATGAACATTTTTGAGCAAACCTGGGATGCCTGGCAAAAGTGCCTTTCAGAAGAGATCTACACCCTCTCGTACTCTTACGGATTTATGGACAGCCCTGCAGGATGCATGGTGTTAATACCCTCCAGCACTACCTCAGACATTAGTCAAGTCCATGCGATGTCGTATAGCAGTACTTCTGCGTGCTCGTGGGGGCCCTACATGATATTAGGCAGGTGTACCAGTTTCTTTGGATCTTCAGTGAAGATGCAATAAGAAGTTCATACTCTGCAGCCCAACACTTTGACCACACATATTATAGTGTTGCCACATGGACAAGAATAGCTACAATAAGTGCAGGTTCAAATCCTAGTCCCAGAGTACCAGTCATCCTACTTATGTTAGTATAGAGCCATGTGGTAGGTCTGAACGTATACATATCTTCACCATACATTATCATCTCTTACATGATTAAGGTTTTTACCAAAAAATTGTAAAGTGAGTTTGTGGCTTCATCTGTGGCAACTAAAAGGTTATTTTACCAATCACTCCTTGTTTATTTATTCAAAGAGGAACATGGCCTGAAATAGTTTTTGTTCTGTTTTGTTTGTAGAGTGTTTTTTTGTTGCTGCTGCCCTCCTCCCTTTAACTTTGGCAAGTGGTGGGTATATTTTAACTTTCCTTCCCATATACATATAAGGAGAGCTGTCAGTAGGGCCATGCATATCAATGGGACCAAGTTCACACCACCCTGCCATCAACTAATTTAAGGAGCAGTTCATTTTCATATCCTAATTTGTAATTATGATTCTATACCTCAGAAACAAAAATATATTACTAGAAAGATTACAGTGTCCATATGCAGCAGGAAAAACTCACTAATTTCCCTTAAATTAGATCATTTTCTAAAAAAAAAAAAAAAACAACTGAGCTCAGCATTCAATTTCAGTGATATAGTAGATGAAGGCACGTTTTATTCAGTGAAATCTTTTCCTTTCATGAAACAACTAAATTCAAAGAATACAAATAGATTACCACCAACAACATGATAAAATGAAAACAAAACGATGTATTTATTATACGATTTCCTCCAGACCAAACATTATATTTAGCATTCAAATATTTCATGGCTCAGTTCACTGATCAGATATTCATTATACCAACATATATCAAAATCTGAAATCAGATTTATCACTTTCAAATATAATGACAACTTGGTGACTACTACGTGAGAACCAGGTCATCTGTTATGAGCAGTTATTGAGTAACAATGATACACAAGTTCCAAGCCATCAATTTCAATAAGTGATGGTCACTCAGGTCTATTTGATAGGCACTAATGAATAAGATAAAACAGAGGGCAGTGGTGCATCTGCATATTCCAGAATATTATTTGTCTGAAGCCAAATTTTTAGACTACTCAAGACAGTATTACAAAAAACAAGCAGTTGGCACAAAACTCATACTAAAGATTATAACAGATTGTTGTAAAGTATCCTTATAATTCTTCACTTTTTTGATGACACTATTGACAGTTTTCAATTTTTATTCAAGCAGCAAGGGTTACGATAAAATATATCATTCACCAACTAACAAAGAATATTTTTATCGGTAGATAGTATGTGAGCACGTCATGCACAACATAGCAAATGATAAAAAAAAAGGAAACAATTGTGACATATTTTCATTTCCAGATGATAGCTATTTTAGAAGAACCATTTCAAACCACAGTAAGCTGAAATCCCAAAAACACTGTCATTTAATCAAGCAATAAGGCCAATGATTATTTAAATTCATGCTACAAGCATTGTAGCCAAGTGTATTTGATCAGTCAGGAGTTAAGACTTTAGGCCAATCCTAGTAAACGTTAGCTGCTACACCAACAAAAGCAGTCCAAACAGATAATATTATGGAAAACAGATTCACAATGTAAGTTGAGGACAGGTGGAGTCCAAAGCCTACCAAAATTCATGGCAGGAAGACAATGAAAGTAAATTTTCATGCTGAAAAGAGTTTCATTTTTGAAATTGCTAAATCCAGACTCTGACATTTACATTGTTTCCATCAATCGTTGGTCTAGTTGTAGTCTCTCCACCACTATTAGATTTTCAGAACTCCGTCTGTTACACACAGCCTGCCCCATATTTTTTAAACTAACATAAAGTGGAAGTTTAAAATGTTGCTAACTGTCTGTGAATCAAGTAAGTTGTGTTCTCACAAGCATTATGGGTGAGAGGTAACAATTGGATTTAGCATTTATGAAGATACAGATTTGATACCTGGTTTGTGCATCCAAATTTTGGTTTTCTATGATTTCCATAAATTCCACCATGTGAATGTTATGTGTGATTTCCTTCTAAATAATCACAGTTCTTTTGGCTTTAATGGCCTCATTGTTTAGAAGTCGCTAAGTTGTTCTTTATGTGTTAGGTGTTAATTTTGCTGCTATTCACAGCAGGAAAGGTTTTTGTTAGGATCCTCCAAGCTATCTCGGAGAGAGTACTCCCAGGATCTCAATGTGGACTTCATACTTTAAGAGGCACCATAGACATGATTTTCTGTGCCAGACAGCTGCAAGAAAAGTGCAGAGAACAACAAAAGCCTCTCTTTCTTGTGTTCTATGACCTACAGAAAGCATTTGATACTGTGCCTAGGTGTGTAATATGGATGGTATTAAGACGATTTGGCTGCCCAGAATATTTTTTGGGATTGATTACAGCAAAGTGATGTCTCTGAAAAATTCCGTATCACAAATGGTTTAATACAGGGTGTGTACTTGCTCCCACACTTTTTGCCCTGTATTTGGCAGCTATGCTGTATGAAACATCATCTAATCCCAATATAGGCATAGAGATTAAATATTGGTTTGATGGAGGACTATTTAATGCATCCAGACTATGCTCATCAAGATCAACTTCCCTCACATAGATAACAGAAGTGCAGTACACAGATGACAACACCTCTCCAGCAAATATTGCTCAGCAGATTCAACAATCTGTTAACTGCTTCAAGAATGCATGTAATCGATTTGGCCTAACTGACAAAACACAAAAAAACTTAAGCATTAGCACAACAGAAATCTTAAGCTAAGCCTCAAACCGAGCATGGTGGTGTAATGGTTAGCATTCTGGCCTCGCATTCGGGAGGACGGTGGTTTGAATCCCCATCCGGGCATCCAGATTTGGGGTTTCCATGGTTTCCCAAATCACTCCAGGCAAAAGGCCATGGCCGAATTCCTTCCTATTCCTTGCCCCCCCCATCCTTTCCCGTCTCTAAAGACCTCGCTCTTAAGAGACGTTAGCAGTTAAAAAAAACTAAGCCTCAAGCTGCTGGTGAAACAAGCTGTGGTATAGCTGTAAAACATGGACATTAAGAAAATTGACCGATTTCACCAGCAAAAAGTTCATTCCATAATAAACATCAAATGGGATGATTATGTGCCGAACGTTAGAGTATTACAAAGGGCACTAATGTACAGCATTGAAGCTCTCATCTTCAGTCACCAACTCAGATAGATTGAACATGTTCAGCAAATGAGTAACAGCAGACTCCCTCACCAATTTTTATACAGTGAGCACAGCACTGGCTAAAGACCTTGTGATGCCCCTCTGAAGCGTTATAAAGACCAACTCAAAAAGATCTTGAAGTGCATGAACATAGACCTGAACACCTGGGACTGTCTCGCATAAGATTGCACTCTCTGGCGCGAAACCACCTCCAAGGCTGTCTCACTTTTTGAGGAGACATAGTGAAGTTGGGCAGTAGAAGCTCGTAAAAGGCAGAAAACGTGACAAATCCTACCGCGTCCGCCCCCCACAATTAGGGGCAACATGTGTGGATGATTATTTTATGCCAGGATTAGTCTGTTCAGCCACAAACGTACACATAAATAACTGTATGCAAGTGAGGAAGAAACTCAGAAATGATTAATGGCCAACAGCAACATTAATTTTTCCAGTGTAATTTTTTTTTCAACCCTCAAAAATTTAGATTATAATGAAAAAGAACTTAAAAACAATTTTCAGGAAGATCAGTATATTAAGCAAGAGGTATTAATCTGAACCTATTGTGCCTTGTCATATCCAATATGGTGACACTTTCAAGCATACAGATAAATTGGCATCCACAACTGGGTGCAAGGGCCAGAATCTAAACTTACCACATGACAAAAAAATGTTCTGTATTGATTGTCTCATGTCCATGTTCACTGCCTAGTATCACTCACTTTCAATAATATTTCATCTATCTAGTTCCTAAATGAATCTCTACACATTATACCATGCAAAATATTCATTCAATTGTTGTTTATAAAATGAAAGTTAAACTTGGTTACTTAGGACACTATAAGACACTGAGAATCAATCAAAATGAATAAATCAAAATGTACACATTCATAGAAAAATCTGTAAAAAGATCACTATCTACGATGAATTGTAGAAATCACAATTACAATGCCATATACTTACAAATTTTAAAATATGAAAACAGTTATGGATTATTAATACACCAAAGTCTAGCATTATTTTTCCAGCATCACTCATTTCTTGAATTTTTTTAAAACCATCCAACCGTCTATTAAAATCTGGTTGTTCAATCCATTTAATATCCCATGCATTGATTTCTATTATTAGCTGTGCATTGGCAATGAAAAGATCTCTGTCCCCAGATGGTATTTTTTCTGCAATTAGTTTCAGCAGAGCACAAAGAAGTTTCCGTGAGGGCACAGCTGATACTGTTCTCAACAAAGGAGCTATAAGTCTAGAAACAAAGAAAATTTCAAATTAATATGATTCTTTATTTTTACTCAGTTGTTCAACATGTAAAGTGGTCATATATCTTGCTTCAAAAAGTGATTACAAACAAATACTTAGAATTATTTAATTTAATAGGAATGGAGTGCATGCTCCGGTGGCAATTTCCCTACTCACTCATTCCACCCCCCCCTTTTCTGCACCCTCCTACATTTGCCCTCTATAAATTTCAACTTTAAATTCTTTCAACATTTTTGGTAAATTATTCATAATTTCTCTTGGTAACTTTTTCAAATCCTTACCTAAAAATAGACTCTTCCTACACCTTTATCATAACAGATATAGATTAACATTCTATCTATGGTTGAGATTATAAAATTTGATCAAACATTTTACTTGAAAATTGTATACAAACAGTGTAAGATTTGTACTAAAGGGCTTTGTGTTAGCATGTTTATTTAGGGCTTTACCTCTTGTAGATAAAGAAGTCATTAGAACTGGGAGAAGATGAAGGGTAATGAATTGGATGGAATTCAGCCACTGGCTCCCAACAGTATGCAGGTGCCAGCAAGATACAAATTCATATCACCAAAAGTACAATTTGAAAGCATTGTAAATGCTGAATAGCTGAGTCACATGCCACAATGAAAATCATTTAAAAAAGTATTGATTAATTGTGAACTTGGAGAATGATAGAAGTTCTGCAATATAGACATATGAGTTTAAAGTCTTATGGCACAGTTAGAGGCACAAAAGATTTTTCCTCCTTTTTGTTTTACATGGCACTTAAGATCCTAAGAATGCACAACAGTCTAATGACAGAGGACGTTTTTGCCTTGGGCTTTACAGCTTGTCAAGTTCAATAGAGCAGAGAGAAGATGACAGGCTAGGAATGTGAATTAATTAAGCCATGATATTTTTGAAGGATGTATCACCTGGAGTAATTTTTGGAAACCATGGAAAAAAAGAGCTGGAGGGCTGAATGGTGATTTGAACCCGCCTTCTCCCAAATGTCAGACCTGAGCATTATACAAGATCACACACTAGGCCCAGTAGAGTTTGTACGACTACTTTTTCCACTTCCTATCTTGGTTACTAAAGAAACATAAGAACCTAGTGTCACTTGCTCTGTGAACTGTGTTATATATGATCTGTATGATAAGTGCCAATTTGAGTGGTCTGGTACCTCAATGGTTAAGGCACTTGCCTACAAATGTCAAGCTCCCAGGTTCAAATTGTGGTGGAGCCAGGAACTTTTATGGGCTTTGCTTTGATCATATGACTATGCTAGGACTGTAAGGACACAAACTTTCCCATTGTACGACTGCAATGAAGTCGTCATGGGCGTACCGCCGGATTGTGTCGTGAAACATGATACTTCGACGACTAGCTCCACGTATCTTCACATGTGGCCCTGGTCGCACACATGCTCAGTGATAACTGATTTGCTATATTGTCCTAGGTGGAGTTTATGTTCTTCACACCGGTTTTCTATAGTGCAGATAGTTTGACTGATGTAGTCTTTCCACATTCACACGGGGTGCTATAAATCCCTGGAACTCTTAGGCCAAGATCATCCTTGACTGAACAGAGGTAGTCCTGTATTTTGGCTGGTGGTCGATAGAAACACATCAGCGGTCGCCGAGGATACGTTAGGATACTGACTAGAACATCACATTTTTCTGAATCTGTTATCAAAGAAGCGATCGAAATTTGACTGACCAACACATTCAATAGAGACAGTGGTCTATGTCTTAGTGAGGCCTGGAAACCAGCCTTGGCAACAATCTGCAGAGAACGTTGTACCTCTGTCCAGCTGCCACCACAGAGAGCTCCATATTAGTTCGGGCCCCAATGAGAACTATAGCCACGGCCACTGGCAGCCAGCTGCCAGACACGGACATGTATATAAGGAAGTGCGGCACCTGAGCAATCTCTGTATCTGTTGGTCAGCCGACCAGTGCAGATGTCTCCACACCTGAAGAAGATGGCGGAGCTAGTCGTCGAAATATCGTGTTTTCACAACACAATCCGGCGGTACACCAGTGAAGACTTCATTGCATACTTAATGAGTTAACTGAAGACCATTCACATAATGACAAAATTTGGTAAATACTCATTTTGTAATTTAAAAAATAAGCAGAATTTTAAGCTTTAAAAATGAAATCATATGTCGTGATTATAAACTAGATAGTTTTAATAAAATTATAACTTGCTCTATCCTAAACATCAAGTTGCAAGAAAAAATTAATTACATATCACACATATTAATTAATTTTTGTCAATATTTCACTACCTGAGATATTTTTCTGGATGCTCAACATTCTTAATCAGATTTGTTACAGTTATTATGAGTTGAGTAACAATTTCCTCTGATGCTGATGACTTCTTATTGAGAGTAGGCAAGAGAAGCTGCAATAAAGTGTCACTAGAGGCAGGACTTTGCACTAGCTCAGATACTCTGGAAAGCACACCCAAGTCACGATGATTGAGTCCAGATCTGGAAGATGCTAGTTTACGTTGCAAACGTTCTAGTACTGAAGAAACGTGGGGTAGAAGCAGGGCACTCCCATAGTTTACTGTGTAGCATGGAAAAAAATATACATGTATAAAAACCAACATATTTATCATCTCAGTAACAATGGAGCCGGAAGAACTGTCATGAGGTGATATTTATATAGAAGAGAAAGATAAATTTAAACCAACACCCAAAGTTGAAGGGAGGAGGGCAGCAGCAATAAAAAAATAACACAAAAAACACAAAATTTTGGGCAAAATCCATTGTCAAGAACAGAAATATATGCTGTTTTTGCACACACCTGTTGCTCTCTTGACTGCAGGCACTTGAGTGTTATTTTTTGTTGCTGATGCCCTCCTACCTTCAACTTTGGTGAGTATTGGGTGTAATTTATCTTTCTGTTTCATATAAATCAACATCTTTAGAATATACTTCCTACACACTATTATTTTTGTATTAAAACAAAAAGTATAAGTAATGCCCCTCCTTCAAACTATAAGCCATATGATACAAAATAATAATAAAAAATTTAACGGTTATGAACAAATTATTTTAGTGTTTAATGTGAAAGAAAAGGGCTAATATTTGCAAAAAACCCTGTGAACTATTTTTAGAAAGAATAATAAACTATCAAAAGTGGGTAAAGGTCTGAAGTTTACAATCAGCCAATAAAGTGGACAGAAAAATAAATTGATATATTTTTTAGAAAATAAATGAATTTTGTAAAACTGAAACTACATGAAGTTAAATTACTATTCTTACAAGACAAATGAGACACAGCATCTTCATCTACTGGCAATGTACAGTCCACTTTTAAGGGAGGGAGAACTTTCACTTCATCCACTGTCATTTCAATATCCTCTTCCTGCTGCACTTGGTCATTTTGAAGTGTTAACAAGTTCTCCACTATTTCCATAGCAGCATTACTGACAGATGGATGGGTCTTCATTCCAGTCAAAAGTTTCATAATGTATGGCAATGGGCTGACGTCAGGTTGACCACGTCGATGTTTCGAAAACAGTACAAAATATCTGCCAACAAAAATGTAAATTTTAATTTCATTGCCCGGAGCCTTTCAGAACAGATGGAAGGTACACAAAAGTACAGGATATATTTTTGCTAACTTCTTGTCTGATTTTTCATAACTTAAACAGACATTTTCCAAGGAAAAAGAAAAGAAAGGGGAAAAAAAGAAAAGAAAGATGAAACATAGAAAAAAAGAATATATTATGCTCAGGTTGAACTTTTAAAAGGAATGTAAGTTTTAATGAAACTGAACATAGTTTTTTCTCCAGTTTTAATTACCACTACACATATTTCTCCAGATAGTGTTATTAGATGTATTAATTTGTGCCCTTTCATGTTCCCTACACAGCTTCACCTTCAACATATTATTAAATTTTATGATTTCCCAGAATCGTGGCCATCAATCAATATCCAACCCTTTAGATTCGAAAAGAGGCTACGCAAGTAAACATCAAACATTCAAATTGTTTAAAGTCAAGCAGTTGTGTTCAAGTTCCTTTCATGACATACTAGTATTAACTGTTTTCTTAGAACAATTATGCAGCTAAAGCGTTTTCAAAATCTCAGTAAACTGGTTAAATTGTAAATGTTTTTGTCACATATGACAACAAGACATCAAAAATTATTCTGTAGCCTGAAAAAAATTAGAATTAATTTGATATAATTCTCTGCCTAAGTCTCCCCATTAAATTAAAGCAAATATAAGATCTATTGGTACATTGTTGAGTATACTGTAGTGTGATCACAAAGAAATGTCATAGTGAAGGAATTAGCTTCACAAAGCCCATATTGGGGAATAATTTATAGCTTTTAGCATTGCAACTAAATTGTGCTATCATTAACTTGATATTAAAACATAGGTGTCAAACTCAATTTTGCAGAGGGCCGTATATTAAATTTAGAATGTGTAGGCGGGCTAAATTCAAATAAAAAAAATGTATGTAATTATTATAACATTTTATTTATTTAATTGCATAGTATCAAATTAGGATAGGGAAATGAGCCACCACTTACCTTTAGATGATGGATGTGGGGCGCGAACACACATAAAAGACACAAACACAAACAATAAAGAAATTTTCGGGAAAAAACCCTTCGTCAACAAGAGAACATTATGAGAGGTGGGTGCAGCCGGAGATTGCCTCACAGAAAGACCGCCGGTTGAGAAAATGGTGGGGGTAAATTCAAACATCGGAAAAGTAGAGGGGCAGTGAAAAAGAGCTGTATCAACATTGTCAGTGCTATCGTCAACAGCCAGTGAAAAGTTTGTAAATTCCTTAATTTTTTCCTTCAATTGAAGAACCAAATTTTGAGATAAATCATTTATTCTTGAAGCAACAGTGTTTCTTGACAGCGAAATATTTTGAATTATTGACTTTTCAGATGGAAATGAAACATCGGCAACTTTCAACATACAGTCTTTAATAAAATCACCATCAGTGAAAGGTTTTGATATCTTCGCGATTTCTAATGCAATAATAAAACTGGATTTCAGGGCATCTTCACTCTCAGTATTAGCTTTAGTAAACATCAATTATTGATCTTGAAGTTTAGATTTTAAAGATGACAATGTGTCCATTCTTATTTTTTCAGTGTAACAATTGAATTTTGATTTATGATTCGTATCATAGTGTCCCTTCAAGTTAAACTTCTTACAAACAACAACTGTTTGATTGCAAATCAAACACAGTGGTTTACCTTTCCATTCTATGAAAAAATATGCAATTTCCCATTTAGACTGAAAAACTCTGCACTTTATGTTTTTGTGACATTATGCCAAAATCGTAACAGTTATGGAACTCGACACAACAATTATGGATATCGCATGCGTACGACACAAACAAATGCACAATACCTTCACAATCGACTCACCTGAATCATGTCGCGCCGACGTACTCCTTTTATATCAATAAGGAAGGTTCTAGTCTAGACTCGAAGCGCATGGAAGATTCCGCTTGTTGCTAAGAGATGGCGTTGCTGTCTATCTCTCTCACTTGTCTAGGCATGCGCTGCCTTGAAATTACTTATAAATGTAGTGTGCGTATTTTAAAACTTCCGTAGAGGAATCGAGTGAAGTATAAAATATCTAAAAAAATATGATTCTTCTTTCTGTGTCACATTGTGATCGCGGGGCATATCTTTGACATCCTGTATTAAAGAGATGTCAAAGTAGAATTTGTGCCGTATAAGCAAGTAAAAACTGAAGGTTGTAAAATTAAATTGTATAGAAAATGCGAACAGTTCCACCTACAGTACAGTTGAAAACAATTATTTTGAAGTAGTAATTGTATGGTCAGAAAATTTTATTAAAAATGGTTATTTGAAAGTCCATGTGCTGAGAAAAGATGGGTGTCACAAGTGTATAGCCAATAAACAATGGGATAGCCGGTAAACAATGGGAGACACATTAAACAATCATAAGTCTTTTAGTCTAACAGATAAACTAAATTTAACTATGGCTACATGTTGTCAGCACCTAAGAGACTTTCCTGACAAAAATTAGAGCTCCTAAATGAATCCTAAGTATGTTTTTTAAGGGATAAAGAAACACAAAATTGAAAATAAAACAGGTAGAAAGCTTAAAATATGATCAAATGATAGTTAAAATTAATTAAAGTCATAATACAATAACAGTTTGAAATTAAAATAGTGGTTAAAGGAAGAAAAATAGGATTTTGAGTTTTCCACCTTGACGGTGCCTTGGCGCATGCATTGGCATAGCTAGGTAACAAGGGCCCCGGTGCAAAAAAATATTTTGGGCCCTCGAGCCAAATGGGCGACCTTTTTTTTTCAGCTCTACCAAGCCTTGTGAGGTTTGCTGGCAGGGGCTCCCTGAGCTTGGGCCCCCTGAGCTGTGCTCGGGGGGCCCCCAGTGCACGACACCGCCTAGCCCTCCAATAGATACGCCTCTGGGCACATGTCGATCGAAGACAGGAGTTTATGATCAAGATGTGAATAGGTAAATAGAGCATTAAATGCAGAGACAAATGTTCTAAATTTCATTCAGAGCCATAAAGAAATAAGTTTTTTTTTTTTTTAAGTTCAAGGTTTCCTCAAAGTAAGACAAAATTTAAGAAAATTAAAGATTACATCCAAATAAGTATAGCCACTGATTTAAAACATATGTTAAATTAAAGAATAAATTATAAGGAATCCAGTGATATAAAAATCTTTGTGAAGGGAAAAATACCTTTAAAACTGTAATCAAATAACAAAAATGTTAACTATTGGAATTTAATAGGAGTAAATTTATAATAAGTAATAGTATTCAGAGAAATCAGGCTTACATGACTGCCAAGTTTCAGAGAGATCAAACACAAAAAACTCTCATCGGGAAAAAGAAGAAATACTTATCAGCGAAGGGTATAAATAGGCAGCCATCTCTGAATCTTTACAGCAGTCTATCAACAAGCACAATCCACGCAGGACATAGTTAGGATCGAGCAGTAGCCGAACTTGGAAACCTTACCAGTTGTTTAACTTCAGTGACAGACTTGGTAAATTTTGAGATAAGTTGAACTTTATTATGATTTTACAAAAATTTGTGGGACTTTGTAAATTTACTCAGGAACAATAATATGGGAATGTTTATTGTGATTACTTGCAATCTGCAGATAAGGATTCCAAAATTCTGATGCAATTTTAGGAAATTGTCTTGTGATCTGATACCACTTTAAATTCAATAAACTTTTGAAGAATATATATTGAGTGATATTCAGCATTGACTTTTATTTGGATACATAACACTTAACTGTTACCTTTTGCAGTGAAATAGTTAGAACATATTTGTGACCTCATGCAAACCTCATTAGGTATCAGATTATAATCAATTGCATCAACAGTTACAGTTAACATCGTGAGTGTTGCCAACACACTGCTTAACAAATATTATTACAACTTACTTACAAAGTGACATTTTCATTAAATTTTCAGGTACAACAGCCAATGTGTGAAAACCTAAAAACTTTACAGACAATGCTTCCATTAATCTGGCATGCCAAGTTAACTAACCAAAACTGAGTTACTTTGCGTAAGAGCAAAAGATCATCATAAGATGCAACATTAAATACAAAAAGGATTAAAGATATACCTGGAATTATTACTCCAAGCCATAAATAGCTTGAGAAGTGCTGTTGGACTATGAACTCCTTCAAGAGGGAGGCGTTCCAGGGAAGGCCAAACAAATACATCAAATACGGCATCAATCTCAGATGAGGTCCAACAATAAGAATCAAACTGAGTAAAGAAATGAGCAGCAGTGCCAATACAGCTTGTACGAAGTGTCTTCAAGACTGGTAAGTAACCAACATAAACCTGAAATTTTAATAACAATTTCCATTTACAAGAAATCTAACGTAAAACTGAACATAAATTTATCAGATGTAAAAATACAATTTCGGAGAAGTGAAATTTCATGATGATAATACATATGCATTAGACTAAAAAAAAATCAATGTCACCAAGAGCTACATGATCCATGGCCCTGAATGCAATAATAAACTGCAACTTAATACCCCTGTATGCAGAAATTACAATAAACGTTTTAGCTGTGGGAGGTAACTTACCTACAAATAGATATTGATTTGTGGCTACTTTTAATCTTAATTTCCTAGATTTTTGACATCATATCGAAGTGAAAGATATCTCATTACACTAATGAGACCACGGAGTAAACATTGTTTAAAACTGCACAAACTTCTTATGGTTTTTGCATGACTTTTAAAAAATATTCATATGAAATTAACGTACCCTATTTTACCACTGGGACCATGGGCTGCACAGTATCCCATCAAAATTCAACTAGTAGTTTTTGGGTGAGTCACGTTCAACAAAAAAATGATACTAACTTGTGGACACTTTTGTCTAATTTCTCACCTACAAATGAAACATAACCTATTTTACTGCCAGGACCAATTTGACCAGTAGTTTTTGCATGAATCCCATTCATCCAAATATAAATAAATAAATATTGAAAAGAGATGATTCCCTCTCTGTAGCTTGTGAATAGCAGAACAATCTCATTAAAAAAAAAACTTAAATATACAGACTTTTTCTGGTTGCATACTTATCACATTTATTGATTTCGACATCACCTTAATATGAATATAACTCACTTTGTGTATGAGACAATGGGCTGTAGATTAATCTAAACCTGATCACAATCTGAGCAATAGTTGTTGCATGAATCACTTTCAATGGGAAATAATATTAAATTTCCGTGGTTTTTTGAAGTCTCATCAAAATGAAACACGCCCTGTTTTACCTGCAGGACTGTACAATAATCGAAACCTTGTCAAAATCAAAAATTTTCCTGAATCACATTCATCCCAACTAGCAGACAGAAACACACTTCTTTAAAACTGATATACAAATAATATCTTAGTACAGACAGTTTCCTAGTTACAGTTTTAGTATACATACAGATGTAGTTACTAGCATCCCACGCCACATTTGTGAAGCTCAGTTTGGTGCAATTAGATAAAACATTTTCCAGAAAGTAACTTATCTTCAAAAATACTATTAAGATCCAATTATGTGGCATGTGACCAAGAGCAAGATCTTTTTAAAGAAGAGCTAACTTTGTCAACTCTGGTTATAAGAGGTAAAATTTGTATTTACACACAAATTAAAAATTGGTTGGTGAAAACAACTTGACAAAAAATATAAACACAATGCTTCTGAATAGTAGATATGTAACAGAAATAACAGTTTCCATACAAGGCAAGACACATGCAACAATCACATAAACAAAAATACACTTTACAATATTTCAGTATGAACTGTAATCATGATTAGAGGAAGACATATGACACGGTGAACAGATATGCACACACTGATATTCACCATATGACAAATGTTTATACTGAAATATTGTAAAGTGTTCGCATTTGAGGGTTTGTAGCAGCCCACCAGCCTTCATCTGGATTGATTGTATGGTTTATTTTCCCTATTCTTCCTTGTTTACATTGCCTAAAAGTTATTCATTGTCACTAATATAAAATAATAACTTGTAATTACCGGAAATATTCAATCTTACTTTTAGTTTCACATAAAAAATTTAATCTAAACAATTGTTTATGAATAGAAGCCATGCTGTAAACAAAAAGAATCAGAAATCTCAGAATATAGAAAGCTCACTCAAAGAGAGACATTTTAACGGATCAAAATGTCATTTCAACGGATCAAACTGTCATTTCAATATGGTCAAGCTATGTGCAGTCTCCACAAACCGGCTGATGCAACATGTGCCAAACCACAAAAATTTTGATATATCCTAAAGTATATGTTGCATGATATAACTGGCAATTTATTATTATTATTGCAGCTATATCGATCCTTTTATCAGGATGTAGCCTCCTTAAGTCTAATGAGCTATATATTAGAATTTAATTCTACATAGTTTTGTTGTAGTTCTTCCCAGGCTCATCGATCTTGAGCCACCCTCTTCCAGTTCACGCCTGTAACTCGACTTATACTTATCCCAGCGATCCGGGGGTCTTCCTCTTGCTCTTTTCAGGTTTCTCGGTATCCAATCCAGCACCACCGTAGTCCATCTTTCATCTCTTTTGCGAGCAATATGACCGGCCCATTGCAATTTTTGGGTCATGACTCTTTTTGAGATGTCTGTTACTTCAGTTATTGAATGAATGTGCACAGCCCTTTTCCTGTCTCTTCTTGTAAACCCTAGCATTGCTCTTTCCATACTTCACTGAGCAGTTCTCAGTTTTTGCTTCGTGTGACTATTTAGGGTCCAAGTCTGGCAGGCATATGTGAGGACCGATAATACACATTGTTCAAATACCTGTTTTTTAAGATGTACTGGCATGTTAGATTTAAAAACTAAGGAATTTCTTCCATATGCTCTCCAGCAATTTTTATACAGACATAAAAGTTGGAAATAATGAAATAATTTATTGTGATAAAAATTTTGTAGTTGGAAGCAAATTCCGCAAGTTTCGAGTTATATTTCACTGAAAATTTAAATGCTAAGTGCAAGTAATTTGCTGTAATGTAGAGTTGTTTGCTAAGTTTTCTATGATCTAAAATTCTTCCATAAATTGTATTGCTGTATCTTTAATGGTTTAGGAGTCACATGTTATGAAAATATGCTGTCAACTCGGTACTATGACTTCATTCACTGCAATTATTTTTGCTCGTCTTTTAATTGGTCAATATTTAACATACATAAATCCTCCTTGAAAACTGCATTACCTAATGCTGAAAACCCATCAAATTTAATCTAGTGGTTCTAAAGATTAGTGTGATCACGCAGAAAGACACATAATGAGTACTTCATTTCACACAGTGTACAGATGAAATAAATTTAAAGATTGTTTTTAAGGAAGTTATATTTGATTGCAGAATCCGCTGTTTTCAGAAACTTTTGCGTTTCATAGTTTGCTGACTGCATTAACATCTACATTGAAAGTTTCAGAGGCAAATGAATAATTTAGAAAAATGCACCAATATCTTTTTTATTATTTATACAAATTTTGGATACATACTTCTTGATTCATTACATTATAGCTATTGTTTTGGTGTAGATTTTATGGTATATTCTCACTGAAATGATTTAAAGTTGATATTAGTAAAAGGGAAAGTAGGTGGGAAAAAGAAAGGGGAAAAACAGTTGTGCAGGGAAAATGCCACTACTCCTTTGTAATTAAATTAAATTTCATGCTCAATTAGACTATGATTAATTTACAACATAAATAATTGTGTAATTGTATGTTTCTGATACGAAATAATAATAATAACATAAATAATAGTAAAGATAAGTGAAAAAAAAACACATTTTTACTAGGGAATATCATGAAGTGTCAGTTATTATGACAAACGGATTGAAATACAAATTTTCCAATGAAAAGGAAATGGCTTTTAGGCAATGTAAATAACAAATGATAAGGGGAATAACCCATCACTTGTCAAAGTTGAAAGCTGGAGTGCTGCAAAGAGCACACGAAACATGAGACAAACCATTTGGTTAGGGAGGTGTGCGCACACCAAGTCATTACCGGTGAATGAGATACAAATTGCATATAGTTAATTGTAGTAAGTATTCTACATGAAAATGCACTAAGGAGCCATACATTTTTGCCAATCTTTCATGATCTGCTGATTATCATTGTGCACAAAAAACTGTGCCACTTAAGGATGACATCATATGTATCACCAAACAGTTGAATTCTTCACCTCAAGGAAAAACTTCTGTAGCTAAGATCATTGTCTCTGAATACAGAGTATCCATTTTATTCTACATCGGAACTAGAAGTTGAGAATCTGTCTGAGGGGCATGAGTACAGTTTGGAAGTTCTTACTCCAAAACATTTTCATGTGAAGGATCATTACAAGTAGCCAATATTTTATAGGGTTTGTTTATGTAAGTGGCAGCCGCAATAGAGCAGTTAGCATTATCCAAAGGCTTTTCACGGTTTCAGGATATTTCTTCAACTTTTACCAGTGACAGCAGGTGATTAAGTTCAGGTGGACAAGCCGATACTAAACCCCGGTATGGGTTTGGATCCTGACAATTCCTTACCCAAAATTTGCAGCCTTCTCTGCAAGATCCTGCCCACTTCCCAGAGCACATGCTTCTGCTGACCACCCAATCTCAAGAACATCTAGGTGCTCAAAGACTCACCCCCTAATTCCCCCATACCACCACATGGATTATTCTCATGCAACAGACTGCACTGCACAATGTGCAACCACCATCAACTCCAATCTAATGACGGGGGAAACATTTACTACCATTGGACATGCCATTTGCACCATGACATACCTCATATACCAACTCATCTGCCTCACTACAGCAGTTCTTGTACACATCTCACCAAGAACACACTTATTAACAAGTGAATGGCCAAAGGCAAACAGTTTGTAACAGCAAACAGTGCCAGCCCATGACAATACCAACAATTTGAACACTTCAAACAACTGTTTTATAGTGAGGGTTGTCAAGAGTCTTCCCAGACACCACAGCATCCTCTGAAATACACAGACTGGGACTAACTTACCAACTTTTTCTTGGTACCAGACTTCCTTTTTTTAACCCCCAGGGTTCTTACAGCTCCAGCCACTTCCTTATCTCAGTCTCCACAACTGTTTATTGTGGGCCTTTTTTGGTTCTATATTTAGTCGTTTCATTGATTGTTCCACACTTTCAAATCATCTAAGTGGTGGTGGTCTCCTCATCTTCTCCAGTTTTTG
Organism: Vandiemenella viatica; assembly: GCA_031002005.1. Taxonomy (NCBI): domain Eukaryota; kingdom Metazoa; phylum Arthropoda; class Insecta; order Orthoptera; family Morabidae; genus Vandiemenella; species Vandiemenella viatica. Next base: position 12,951,142 of record JARYHS010013631.1, on the reverse strand, counting down.
GTTGGTAATTAAAGATAGTTTTTGTTATTCTTTCTTCATCCATTCTGACTAAATGCCTGGACCACATTAGCTGTTTTGTTTCAATGTTCTGGGCTATAGTAACTTTGATGCTAATCTGCTCCCTAATTTGTTCATTCCACATGTTCTAATTCAAACACTCGTGCAGGTCTTCAAAGCAAATTCATCTCCACTGCTTCTATCTCTTTGTTGTTTTCTCTGTAATTGTCCAGCATTCTGTCCCATAACTGGTAATTGGTTCCACAATGGCTATACATATTGAGTTTTGTATTCAGGCCAATATTAGTGGCGAGGAAGAGATCTCCCTTGGTTTAGTCGATGTCTATGATGGTCTTCACATGTCCCATTATAACTAATGATGCTCCCCAAATATTTACACCTTTCACACGAATTTGTTGTTAGATTGCCAGATACTCTGAAAGGCAATGTCAACTGTCCAAAAACCGGATATCCTTTCTTTGTGGCACTGATTTTTAGTTTCCATTTATCATACTCTCTACTAACTTCCTTAGCATGAATGCTAGTTCCTCTTCATCCCAATACCTCTACCTAGTAATCTGCACAAAAAAAAAATTATATAGGCTACACAGATTCCATCTATTTCTATATCCATTCTTAAGTACTTTCTCCCCAGTTCTCTAGAGCACCTTGGATGCACTTTTTGAACAAAGGTGGGGAAAGCCAACAACCTTGCTTTAGACCCTTGTTGATTATAAATGGTTGGGAGATTTTCTTTATGGTCCTTACAATTACATGTGCACTTTTATAAATATTCTGATTGGCTCTTACATATAATACTATTTTCCAAAATTCAAAAAGTTTACACAATGACACATTATTGTATAATTTCTTCAGTATGACGAAAGCTAAATGTGTGTCTAAGAATCTTTCCCTCCTTTTCTCTACTAGGTTTGAAGTAAAAAATGTTATTAATGTAGGATCTCTTTTTTTTATTAGCTGTATGAAGGATTTTTTTTTTATCAATGCAGGATGCTCCCTCCTTTTCTCTGTAAACTGTTTGAAGGGGGAAAAAATGTTATGATTACAGAATCTTTCTGCCTGGAATCTGCATTGCTCTTTATTAACATCTATTTCCTTCTCCATCTTATTTTTCAATTTTCAATTATACAACCTCACCATTGAGCTGTTTGCACTAATACTCTGACAATTATTACATTCCCACTTATGACCCCCCCTTTTTTTTTATACAAATGCAACTTATCATTGAAACCTTGCAATGAATTTTCTCCTTCTAATAAAAACATATTAAACATCTTTGTTACTAACTCCAAAAGGATGCTCAGTCCATATTTAACTATCTCAATGGGAAGATCTACAGGTCCTGAGGACTTGCCTTTCTTCCCTTGGTTTAGACCTTGTTTCTCATCCTTGAGGGAAATTGGTTCTATATTTCTATTTTCTACTTGATTGGAATGCTTCTTCATATTCATTTCTATTTTCAGTCAGTAAATACTTAAAATGGTCCACCAATGTGTTCATATTAATAAGAGGAATTTTGGCCTCTCTCTTTACTTTTTTAACTGCTTAACGTCTCTTAACAGCGAGGTATTTAGAGACGGGAAAGGATGAGGGGCAAGGAATGGGAAGGAATTTGGCCATGGCCTTTTGAAGGCAGCATCCCGGCATTTGCCTGGAGTGATTTGGGGAGCCATGGAAAACCCAAATCTGAATGCCCGGACGGGGATTTGAACCGCCGTCCTCCCGAATGTGAGGCCAGAACGCTAACCGTTACACCACCACACTCAGTCCTCTCTTTACATCTGTTCTAAAATTAACTATTATTTTCCAAAATTCAGCAACTTTTGTAACTCCCATACATCTATTAAGCTCCTCATATGTTGTCTCACATTCCTTGTTTTGTCATAGAGACTTCTCTTTTTACTTCTCTACCCACTCTCTTATAATTTTCCCCGTCTTCTGGATCTTGGGATGAAAGCCATTTTTGAAAGGTTTCTTTTCTTTAACTTTCTGCTTTATATTTTAGAACCATCAATCCAGTTCCCCCCCTCATAAACAGGTACCAGAAGACCCAAAGTTTCTGTTGCTGCATTTGTATACATTATCTGATCTCTCTATACACACCCTTTCCCACAACTACTTGTATATCCTTCAGTTTGTTTGCTAACCTAATTTTGTACAGGAATTTGTAGATTCTTCTTTCAAGCTCTCCAAGTTATACTTCTTTGCTTCTACTCTATTTGATTTGTCTTCTTTAATATTTTGTTCTTGATTTGATTTGTTGTTTGTTTCATACTTAACCAAAATTTTGGTTCCAACCATGAAGTAATCTGAACCACATTCTACACCTCTATATACCGGTACTCTTACATCTTGTGTTTTTTACTACACATCCTCCAAGCCATAATATCCAATAAGACCCTTGCAGTAGATGCAGCAGTTCATATTATTATTCATTCGCATATGTGTAGTTTATAAATCTTAATTTAATATTTCCTATTAATATGTTTTATTAATACTTTTATCCATTCACATTCATTACTTTGATAACATTCTCTCTCTTCCTAAGATAATATTTCTCCAGAATTGTTGATTCATTATTTTCTCACCTCCCTCCAATGCCAACAAGCCACACCAACTTTAGTTTTTTTCCCTTTAAAAAAAAAAATGGATTTAGACCTCAACGACGTTATGGTCATTGAAAGGAATTAGGCTATGGTCTTTTGAAGGAAGCATCCTGGCATCTGCCTGGAGTGATTTGGGGAAACCACGGAAAACCCAAATCTGGATGCCTGGACGGGGATTCGAACCGGCGTCCTCCCAAATGTTAGGTCAGAGCACTAATCGCTCATCCACCACACTCGGTCCAGCTTTAAGTTTCCCAGTAACTCATCAGGTATTGGTGTGATCACACCTGACCTAGTCATCAAGTGTCTTGTCTACTTGCAAGGTTAAGGGTAACACTGAAATATTGTGTTACACATGTTAGTTTTTTTTGGTGTTCAGTGATTCCAGCTGCCATCTTTTATCACAAGTGTTGGGTTGAATTTCCCTATCCTACTCTAGTTTCATTGCCTTAGTATTTTCCTGTTCATTATTATTAACAGTACTTGTAGACATTAATAGAACGAAATACATGTGCTCACAACAACGCATTGACCCATACTGATTTGTAATACAGTTCTAAAACAGTTTCATGAAAAAAAAAAAAAAAAAACACAAATTGAAACAAACTGCTTGTATCGATTGGCTCCTTTCATTGTACTGGCTATATAGCATTTTACATTACACACAAATGATACAAGTCAGTCACCATCCTACAGGTGTCAACTAGCCTGTACATTCATTCATAATTTAGCATTTGCAGCGAAATTATTACATTACACCACTGTCTTGTGGCATCACTAATGCTTATTTTGTACACACTGCTAGATCACACTCCGCACATTTATAGTCAAGATGTTGGGGGGGTGAAGAAGCATAACTGAATGATGTCTAACTTCTATACAAGCACAAAAAGAAACTGGCAGTTTGCCATTGATAGGTTTCTATTAAAAACAAATGTTTACTAAGAGAGTGTTGATGCGTACAAATCCAGCTTCCTTGCCATATGTTCTCTTTTCACTATTAAGGACTAGACCAAAACACTGTAAAGTGTGTTCATGTGTTTGTATTCATCAGTGGCGAGTAACTGTTTTATTTTCCCTACCTTTCATTATTTTCAAATGTTTACTGAGCAACAGTGAGGATATATCCAACAGGTTTTGAACATCCCTTAAATTTAATTGTACCATTAGTGGGCAAGCAACATACATATTATATCAATTCTCCAGCTAATTCAACCCATGAGTCTTCTTTCTTCAGTTTATGAATGATGTTTGTGGGAGGGATCCCATAAAATACAATGTTTCTTGAATATATGATGAAAAGAGCTATCTTTTACACCATTTCATTATTACTTATGCATACTCAAAATTTGCATGTACAAGACCAATTGTGCATTCAACAATGCATTGTTCTGCACTCACTTGTGATGTGACACTCAAAAAAAATTGTAAAAAGACAATCAAGTAGAGCAAACAGTGTTCAAATTGAGCAGATTCAGTTTGCAGTTCTGATTATAGTAACACTTGCTTTATAACATGTTACATTACCTACTAATGATATAAGTTGGTCACCACCCAGCAAATTAATGTTACAAACTGTGCTACTATCACAATAACACAAATTTTGTCCTGTCCTCCATATCAGCCAATAAACTAACCACCATTCAGTTTTCCTCAGCTGATTGCTTACACATTGCAGCACTATAAAGCTAGGCAAGCACAAATCTCAGACATGAATGAGCCAGTCAAAATGTCTATGTAGGGAACATAATGTTAATATAAACTACTTATATGATTTATATCCACACACTCTGAACTTAATAGGTGAAATATCTAAATACAAATAAAATGTAGTAAATATTTGAAAAATGAATTATAATTAAGTGGCTAGATACATTTCCAAGATACGCTACTCGCCTGATTAGCAAATAAATCAATTTTGAAATAATATTGTTCCAATTTATCCCCATCTAAACCATCCTGGCTCCTCTAGAGAGAATGACAGTAAATTGAATAAAATAACTAATATTGTAAGTTAAACTGAATAGAATAAGGAATACTAATGCATTCAAAAATTAAGATCAAAACAAAGGAAATTATTAATTACCACTCTTGGTTCCAATTAAATAAAGATTTTAAAAAAATTAGAGATAGTGTTGTCAACAAAACCTCAAAATATGTATCCGTACGCAATCACACAATATAAAATTAAAAAAGATAGCATGATCTACATAATGAAATTTTGTAATATTAGCTGTTGCCTGGCACTTCACTTGCATGGAAAAATAATAGTCAGAGAAGAAAATAAAAACAGAAACTATACTTAGCAACTTTCCAACATGGAACAAAATGTTACGATTTCCAGGCTGTCAAAGTAAGACTACAATGAGGATAAAATTAGACAGGAATTCTTCACGGGTCTTCTGCCGGATAAGATCTTTTAAACACGACGTTTCGGCAGTCACCTCCGCTGCCTTCATCTGGTGAGCTGTCATCGCGAAGTAGCTGCCGCGACGGTTCGGCACCGAATGTGCGCCTCGTGGTACTGGCTCCTTATATACCCTGCGGCCAGCGGCCCGCTAGCCGGAGCGGCTGCCTGCTTAAGATCTTATCCGGCAGAAGACCCGTGAAGAATTCCTGTCTACCATATGCCGGGAAAAACTTAATTGTCACAGGATAAAATTAGTTTTGAGGTTGTATCATGAGCATCTGTCTGTACAATTTGCTGATAATTGTGGGAAAGCTGACCCTTGTAGGAAGCTGCAATCTTTAAGCTGAAAATTGTTTATCATGTTAAACTCGGTGATAAACTCAGGCTGAAGCACAACTTGTCAGAATCTGTACTGCAATCAGAATCATTTATTTGGCAATCACTTTGATTCATATTCTGTTGCACAGATTTGTAGAAGTTTCAAAGAAGCACAAATTAAATATTGACTAACAGATTGATTCTGTATGCTGAGAGTCCAGAAATGCTACTATTTTTTTATTTTTTTTAAACTCATTTTGATCATCTACAGTATTTACTGAGATACAAGGATTTATCATCTGGGGAATATAGAATAATTAGCACACAAGCTGTCAGTGGAGTTACTGGTGTAGGATTTGAAATGAAAAAGAGAGGAAGGAAACGTGTGAGATATTACAGATAGTTTAATGATGAGATTATTTTGATGGGTGTCAAAACTCAGCCGCTACAACCATGTTAATAAAAGTGTATATGCCAATGTAACAGGAAGATGATGGAGAAATAGAGATAATATATGATGAAAATGAAGAATAAATCCAATATGTGAGGAGGAAAATCCAATAATCATGGATGATTGGAATGCAATAGTGGGAGAAGGAAAAGAAGGGAATGCTGGAGGAAGGAGAAAGAAATAGTGTGAGGAAACAAGTTATTAGAATTTTGTGAAAAATATAAACTTTCTGTGGTGAACACACTGTTTAAGAACCATGCAGAAAGGATATACATCTGGAAATGTCCAGGGAATACAGACAGATATCAGGTAGGTTATATGATGGTCAAACAGAAATTCAGGAATAAAATTATAAACTGTAAAGCATATCCAATTGCTGACATAGGTTCTGACCACAATCTAATAGTTATTAAGTGCAGGCTGAAATTCAAGAGGTTAAGGAATCAACCAAGGTAAAACAGACTGGAAGTGAACAGACTGAAACAATCTAACATGAGAGAAAAAATTGTACAGGTGGCAGATGTAGGTCTATGAAATAACTCTGGTAGGAGTTCAACTGAGGATGAATGGAACGCAGTGAAGAGAGAAATAATCAAAGGTGGTAAAGAAACATTAGGTGTTAGAAAAAACAGCCACCTGAAAATCTTGGATCACAGAAGAAATTTCGGATTTCATGGATCAGAGGAGAAGGCACAAAAATGCTCAAGATGGATTTGGAAGAGAGCTGTACAGACATTTTAGAAATCAAATAGAAAATGCAAAAAAGAAAAGTGGCAGCAAGAAAGGTGTCAAGAAATATAAAAGGAAATGATTATAGGTAAATTAAGTATTGCCTATAAGATCAAATAAATCTTTGGAGAATGTATAAACTTTAGAGCTGCTGATAAAATAATCAATGAAAGGAATACATATAGAAACTGCCTGATCAGGATGAATTGAACAAAAATGTACTGAAAAAACAAGGTGATATTGGAGACTTAAGAGATCATGTATTAAGAACAGAATGATAAAGCTTCAAAAGAAATGAAATCAAGTAAGGTGGTTGAAACTGATGAGGTCCCTGCAGAATTTCTGAGATCCCTAGGAGAAGAAGGAATCCTAAGATTATTCAAAATGATACCAAGCAATTACGAAACAAGAGAGATCCCATTTTATTTTAATCAAAATATCATCTTCACACTTCCGAAGAAAGCACAAGCTGACAAATGTGAGAATTCGCGCACTTAAAGTCTAACATCACATGTTGCAAAATTACCGACCAGGATAAAATACAGAATATTAGAAAGGATAGAAGAGATAATAGGAGAAGATAGGTTTCGGTTTAGGAAAAGTCACAGTACAAGATAAGCAATCCAGGCTTTAAGATTAATACTTGAAGGGCGGATAAAGAAGAAAAAAAAGATACTTCTTATGGCATTTGTTGATTTAGAAAAAGCTTTTGATAATGTTAGGTGGAAGAAGATGTTCCAAATTTTAATGAAATCAGGTCTAAAATATCACGATAAAAGTATAGAATTGTGAGACACATACATACATCAGTTAAAAAGGGGGTGAGACAAGGCTGTAGTCTATCTCTGTTAGTATTCAACTTGTATCTAGAGGAAACAAAAAAGAAGTAACTAATAATAATTTGAAGAGCTGACTGAGGATCTTGAGAAGTTATTGGATTGTATTAACAAAATACTGAAGGTTGATTTTGGAATAAATATAAACCAAAGGAAGATAAAAGTGATTAAATGTAGCAGAAATAGATTAAATATAAAAATAGGATTGGAAGTAATAGAAGAAGTAAGTGTATCCTGTTACTTAGTAAGTAAAATTACAGCTGATGGCCACAGTAGGAATGACGTTAAAAGTAGAATAGAATTTTCTTGAAAAAGAGAAGTCTTTTAGTTTCAAATATTAATCTAGGGCTCAGAATTTTTTAAAAAAAATTAAACTCTCTATGTTGAATACAGCACTTTATGGTAATGAAGCATGGACTTTAGGAGCACAAGAAAGAAGGAAAATTGAAGCAATGGAAATATGGTGCAGCAAAAGGATGCTGAAATTAAGTGGACAGATAAAGTATGAAATAAATGTGTTGGAGATGATGGGCAAGGAAAGAAAGGTTGTGGAAGAGTATTACAGAAATAAGAGATGGGATGTTGGGTGACATTTTAAGACATGCAGGATTGGTTTATTTTGTTAGTGGAGGGAACTGTAGAGACAGACAAAGATTAGAATAGGTGAAGCAGATAATCGAGATGTAGGTTGTAAGGGGTATGTTGAAATCGTGAGGTTAGTGGAAGAAGAAATGGAGGATTGCATCAAGCCAGTCAAGAGACTGATGACAGCAAAAAACAGCTAATTTCTATCAATTTTTAGAGAAAATCCTGTTGTTGATTGATCTCGCTTGTTCAGTTTTACTGGTAAAAAAAAAGAATCCTTCAGAGACCCACATTATCTGTTAGATCTTTCCCACTCATGGACAATTTGAGTACCTTACTTGCAGTCACAATTAACATTTTGCCAGTGAGAAAAAACAACATATCTTGACATCTACATAAGTTAAAAGAAAGTGTTGTTAAACTAGTCTCTACTAGCATCTCTCCTTCAGGTCTAATGCAGCACTTCTTAGAAGGATTTTTTTTTTAACTAGTACTGTTGGCATTGACACCTATGGTGTGTTGGCAACTGAATTTGCATAATAGTTCTCTCCTGTTGAACTTTAAGTGGATAAATGATGGCTGCTTGAAAGTCTATACAAAATTCATTCAAAGTGGAGGTGATGCTATCATTGTGAAGTTGGGTAACATGGGTAAGCACATGTTAATGATTTTCATTAATACCAGATGGCAATTTATGGCAGTTCTTCTCTGAGGAAGTTTTACCACCACAATCAAACTATTTTAAGGTGGTAATAATGTCATGTGGTGGCCACCAAACATTCTGGACTCAAACATGATTCTGGATTCAATTAATAAAGACTGAAAAATATATTTACTGTATAACAGAAATAATTGATAGGCTTACTGGTGACATCTTATCAGAGGCTGACGCCAGGGACATGTCTGATGCTAGGGATGCTGGCAGGTTAATTCCCATGTACATAGCTTAGAGGCAATTTTAATATCTGTGAAGAATCTGAGGCAATTTTAATATCTGTGAAGAATCTGACAACTCTGATTGTAAAGCAGTTACTGAGATGGCCAGATATGTGAGAACAAGTCTGGGATGCCACTTTTCACCTTTATGTGTGTTACATGTTACACAGTGTAGCTTATCAGCAGAACGTAGCTGTGTAGAGTTATAACATTCAGGGGAAAGCAGATAACATAAAAAATATAAAATTTCATGCTTTTAAGAGTCGTCATATTTGTAAAATTCAACTTACTTCTGCGGGTTTAGCGCTGTGTCAATGATGTTGTTACTCGCAAAATTTGAGAACCCAGCCTGAGGGCTTGCTCAGCGTTATGTTAGGCTGATGCATCAGCCCGAAACAGCACTGAGGAAGGCCCTGGGCTGGGTTGGCAATAGTTATGTCACTGATGCAGCACTAAACCCAAAAAATAAGTGAAATTTTACAAAGATAGAAAGATCTTAGTGGCATCTTTGGAATAAACATCTTGGATGTAAATGAATGAAGTTTTTCTCGGCTTTTAATTTTAATAATTTTTCTCAGGAAACTGTTATTTAAATACAATATATCAGCAACAATATTCTCTGCTGCCATCTTCAAGTGTATATTGAATGAGTAATAAGACCTGTTGTTTACAGCTTGTCTTAAGTTCTCTAGGCAAGCTGCAAAATTCTAGTCTTACGACTTGTTCAATATACACCTAAAGATGGCAACGGAGAACAGTGTTGCCAAAATACTGTGTTTAAGTAACATTTTAACTTGGTTGGTTTCCTTAGAAAATTATAAATGTTGGAGGTAGTACCACATGCCATCACAAGGGCAATAAAAGTAGTTTATCTGACTTATCAAAGTAAAATTTAAATGATGAATATACAAGTAAAGCAAATTAATATGTATATAATAACAAGCCTTACGACTGTCAAAAATGATGGGTTTATTGGAGTGTTTTGGTAATCAACTTCTTTGCAGTTGCTTAACTAAATAGAATTGTTATAAAATAATGCTCGATGTAATTTCTCATCCCTTGTGCTGTAGCAAAAAGTTTCTGTTGTCAACTTTGTCCAGGTTGCATACAAATTAATATATTCCCTGTCTTGTATGTAAATGTAATCATGAATCATGATATAAACTTGATCAAAAATTTTCATGGGTTCTTACATCTTTCTTTCTTATTATCTGTGAGGAAGATCAATGTTTTCACAGTTGAAAATTGCACTTACTTGTTTACTTTCGGGTTTGCGCTGCGATTTATTTGCTGATAACGCCAACGTTTCGGCCCCAACCTGGAGCCTTCGTCAGGGCTTCTGTCTATTTCGCCGATTAGTGCTTTTTTTTTTTTTTTTTGATAGACTTGACACTTAATTCACTGTTTATTATCACAGGCAAAGATGATTTTGATTATCCGCCAAAGAATATTTTCTGTTCCAAAGAGGTTTCTGTATTACGGAGCGATCTTGTAGTTGATACGTATTCATTCGCTAACACACACTTCCATATTTGGCTTAAACCATAGCCGCCGTCTCTGTTGAAATTGTTCGGATTTTTGTAAATTTCGATGGATTCCCTTATTTTCCTTTCTAAAAAATCCTTTGGCTTTGCTATGATCGTAGTTTTATCCCACTGAATTTTGTGGCATCCTTCTACATGATGTTCCGCCACTGCCGATTTCATGGTTTGTTCTAGTCTCGAGTGACAAAGATGTTCTTTCACCCTAACGGAGACTGCACGGCATGTCTCACCTATGTACACCTGACCACAATCGCAGGGAATCTTATACACACCACTCGATTGTAATGGTGCTCTACAGTCTTTCGCTGACCTTAAAATGCTTCTAACCTTGTTTTTACTGGTGAAGATAGGTAGGACATTGATTTTGGCCAGCACTTTACCTATCCTCTCCGTGACTCCCTTTACACATGGGAGAAGAGCCTTCTTCTTTTGTTTCATTTCTTTTTTGTGGTCGTCCTTAAGCTGTCTGCGTCTCAAAGCACGGGCTATCATTGTGGTCAGGTGTATATAGGTGAGACATGCCGCGCAGTCTCCGTTAGGGTGAAAGAACATCTTCGTCACTCGAGACTAGAACAAACCATGAAATCGGCAGTGGCGGAACATCATGTAGAAGGATGCCACAAAATTCAGTGGGATAAAACTACGATCATAGCAAAGCTAAAGGATTTTTTTAGAAAGGAAAATAAGGGAATCCATCGAAATTTACAAAAATCCGAACAATTTCAACAGAGACGGCGGCTATGGTTTAAGCCAAATGTGGAAGTGTGTGTTAGCAAATGAACACATAACAACTACAAGATCGCTCCGTAATACAGAAACCTCTTTGGAACAGAAAATATTCTTTGGCGGATAATCAAAATCATCTTTGCCTGTGATAATAAACAGTGAATTAAGTGTCAAGTCTATCCAAAAAAAAAGCACTAGTCGGCGAAATAGACAGAAGCCCTGACGAAGGCTCCAGGTTGGGGCCGAAACGTTGGCGTTATCAGCAAATAAATCGCAGCGCAAACCCAAAAGTAAACAAGTGCAATTTTCAATAATGACGCCTGCGAAAAGTGTGAAATTTTATATAAATGTTTTCACAGCTTACAAGCGTCTGAAATAATGACTCACCCTAGGGGCCATCTTTTAAAAAACTAAAAGCATTCTTTTATCCCTTAAATAATATTGGAATTGCAAAACAAAACATATATTAATTTTTTTTTCTTTAATATGAATATGGTTTTAAGCATGTATCTCTGTTATTTCCGCAATACCAATTATTGCCAAAAAAAACTATTTCATTTTCCCTATTAGGTCTATTTTTGTATATAAGGTACATCTTTTTATTCTGAATCTAATGGCATATGAATCTTCCCGATACCTTGAAAACTATGGCCTGTATCTTAAAAAAACTCAAATTTTAGTCTGGCCTTGCCACATTGTGCAATATTATAAATTTTGCTATAATTTTCTTAATAGGTTTTTCCTGCTATACATATTACACCTTAAACTGATCATTATTTTCCCCTGTATCTTTGGAAATGAATGTAGCCTGGGGGTACTAAAAAATAGATTTGACTTTTGAAGCTTTTAATATTTACAATGATGTCTGGGTTTGACCTCATAAAGTGCTCTCTAATTAAGAAAATGCTTCTAAAAGTGATTTCCTATGTAACTGGCATATACTGAGATTCCTTTAAACTGTTTTAGAGGAAATATTGAAGATATAATAGATATATTACAGAATAATGTTGTTTAAAGGGTTAGTTTTATTGTAGGTTTTATCTTTGATGGAGTTGCAACCTTTAGTTGGGATTATATCAAGTATATTTTGACGACGTTAAGAATCAGTTGTTGATATAACACTGGCATCTACCCACCTCTACCACACAGCCCTGTAGACAACCATAAAGGACACCAGTGGGTCGGACCACTTTCCCATTTATTTCTCCTACCAACGTCATTACACAGAATACCAAGGAAGAAATGCCACATAGGGAAGGAACATTAAGAGTGCTGATTGGAGCGCCTACAAAAATGCAGCAAGCACTATATTCTCAAGCTTCGAGAAAACCGGTGATACACAGTGCAACTATGAGAACATATAAAATAGAACAGAACAAGCGGCTTTTGTGACGATTCCAGAAAGTCACCCACTCAAACTAAATTGAAGAAGATCTACAGTTTGGTGGGACATAGAATGTACCGCAGCAGTGCAAGAATGCAAACAAGCTTTAGAAACAGGCAATGGAGGAAAACTTTATTCTACTAAATAAGACTCAGCCCAGAGTTAAACACGTCTTGAAAAGAAAGAAGCGGCAAAAGTGGATAGCATTATGCGAAAACTTAAACTGAAACACCTCCCCAAACACTGTTTGGAATCAGATCAGAAAGTTCTATAAAGCTTTGAGTAACTGGTCAACTCATATCAAAAAGCAAGAGGTATTAGAGAAGATACTGGAGAAGAAGACACCACCATCAGTAATCAACTAGATCTGCCTATGGGGAAATACACCCAATGAACAGATATTACAACCATTAATTTTGGTAGAGTTTGAAACGGCTGTTAGTAATAGTAAGAACATGCCACCTGAGCCAGACAACATTCATTACATAATGCTCAAGTATCTACCAAGAAAAGGCAAGTTAGCAAGTCTAAAAGTAATGAGTGACACTTGGTTACAATGCATTCACATTGAATATATGAAGACTATAAGAATAGTCCTCAAACCAGGCAAGGACCCATGCGATCCAACATCATACAGGCTGATTTCTCTAATATCTTGCATGTATAAAAGCTTGGAGCATATGATCAGGCTTAGACTAGAGTGGCACATGGAACACTACATAAAACTTCCCCATTTTCATTACAGTTTTCGCAGAGGCCCCGGCATGCTTGATGCTCTCACATACCTAGTTACTGAGGTACAAGAGAGTTTGACAGCCAGCAACTACACAACCTGTGTGTTTACAGACCTGACTGGAGCATATGATAATATAGTTCCAGAAATTCTAGTACAAAAGCTCTCTTTAATAGCTAGACGTTAACTAAACTCAAGACGTGGCTAAAGGATAATGGGCTCCAGATATCACCAGGAAAATCCGCAGTAATAACCTTTACCTGAATCACCAGCAGCTGAAGACATAAGACTCTACACATTTACATTCCCATTTGTGAAATGTGTCAAATATCTAAGATTATACTTAGATAACAAACTAAGATGGAAGCGTCAGATAATTGAAACAGTTCGAAAATTAGAGAAAACAATAAACATACTCCGAGCCACTAACAGCGCTTGGTGGGGGGCGGATCCCAAAATCTCAATAACCCTTTACAAAGCTATGGTGCAACCCCACTTTGATTATGGCTGTGAACTTTATGGCTCTGCATCTAATCAACTATTTAACTGCCTGGTTAAATGTCAGTTCTGGGCTCTTCGACTTTGCTTAGGGACATTTCAGTCAACTCCAACCAATGCACTACTGGTCGAATCCTAGGAAATGCCACTCGCACTAAGGCAGCAATATCTCAGTAAAAAGTTTATAATAAAAGTTTCAGAAAACCAGAAATGCGCTTACTATAAAAATAGGCAACCTTTAGAAGACACTTGTATAAAACAAATTTAGCAAATTCCCCACTTTGACAATGTGACAGAGTGGCTGAGGGCAATTCAAACCACCTATTCTTCGGATGCAAGAATTAAAATGAAGAAACAGACACTTTCTGAAAAGACCTAAAACACTGGGACATAAGTTATCCAGTTAATGTAGGCCACCTCCTTGTTCTAGAAAATATCTCAACATACCAGAAGATGGTGCACTTCATAACAAGAAACCATATAGAAATATAACCGGGCAGAACCCACTCTACTCCTCAATACTGCAAATGTTTATTGTTTACAGAGCACCAGATGGTTAATGTTTTATTGTAAAAAAGTTTTAAAGGAAAAGCTTCATAAAACAAATCTTACTGTGAAATCTGTGATTTAATGCTTTTGTATGGTTTTAAATTTTAAAGTGCCATTTAACTCCTCTTGTAATTTTATGCCCTTAATGTTTATGTTCTTAATGCTATATAAATTACTATTTCTGTTATATGATGCAACTAAGGAAAATGGAAGCGGCTTCTAGGCGATATAAATAAGAAAAGAAAGGGAAATAAACCACCACATACCAAAGTGGACGGATGCGATGAGAGGGAACACTTATGCTGACAAACAACTACACAATATTTCGGCATCTGCCTTGTTGACAAGTAGAAAAACGGTCCAGTCATTAGGTAACGTTCGTATTTATTTCTGTTATATATAATTCGATAAATATGCGATCCTATAATATGAACAGTGACTTGTATATATGTGTAATATGTATATGTAAATGTGGGCGCATGTATGTATTATATAAAGATACAGCACTAAGTATAAAGTATCTTGACTATATGACCAACAGGTCATGTGTTAAAAAAAAAAAAAGAATAGAATATCATTTTACACTCCTGCATCTGGTCGTGTAGTGTCGTAACATGTACTATAAATTTTAAGTTAGATTATGCTTTCAAATTGTTTAATAGTTTTTGCATGATATTATGATAAACACATCCAAAGACTATATCCTATTATAGATTTATATGTCTCGCATATATGTCAACCCAGACTTTATTATGGAGCAGTGAAATGTACATAAGACAAATAAAAGCAACAGAAATGAATTCTATAGAATTATATAGCAAAGCACACAAAATATTTGATGAGGGAATAAGGTAAAACTTTAAGATTTTATGGCAGAACAAAGAATATAAAAATAAATGACATTATTCCAAAATTGAGGGTAAAAAAGACGAGCTAAGCCATGTGGTGGCACAAGGTTTTTAGGGATTTACAGGGAATTTTAGTGATTATTACAGAGTGATATAATGGATAAGTCAGTTGTAACAGGTACTGTAAACAGGTGAGCCAGAAGGAATGTATACTTTCATGGCAAACAAACTGCTTAGTAAGTTAAAACACACAGTAATCGATGAGTAATCAAGCCAGGATGACTGCATTGGGGCAACAGCTGGTTGGATAGCTGTCATTCCCTCCTAAGAATATGTAGTGGGGAGAGACAAACAAAACCCTGGGTCCAACAATGGAACGAGATCGAACTGGGTGGCCAAGAAACAGCAGCGAATGAGACTGGCGCTGGCCATGCCTCAAGTGGTGGGTGACAGTAGAAGATGGCCAGCGACAAGCAGTTGCGATGGTAGCAGCCTTCGCCGACAGCACAGCATGGCATCAACATAGACACAGGTGGGAATGATCCTACTTGGATGCTAATTGTTATTTGGGGGATGATATAGACTAATGGGAATTTAAGGAAGAAATGTTAGTCTCTGGCATAAGCCACAAAAGGATAAGTGACCTGGTTGTAATAAGGGAATGAAAGGCCAAATGGGATGTTAAAATGGTTATTATGTACTTACTTGAATAAACGTAAATATTTTACATATCCAGCTGGAGTATCATTTATGTGATCTACCGTTCAAAAGCCCTCCAAAGCATAATTATTCAGCCCAAGGCAGGTGTGATGTCACAGTCACTTTCTACCGATCCGCAAATAGTACCTGTGTAAGCGGACGAATACAATGTTTCAAGTTAGTCGGGACCTAACAATGGTAGCGGAAGGCTCGCATCGTGTAGCGTGAGATGCTATAGTAATAGTGCGGTGTATTAAGCATCATGAAGAGAACTGAATGTGTTTAGCCGGGACATTGCGCGTGTTACATAAAGTTTGAACAGTACAGGAATGCAGAAGAACATTAATTGTAACAATAAAAGTAACTTGGTATAAAGTTGACAAGATTGTTAATTTCCTTTTATCTTGAAGAATTCTGCAATCTACTGTTGACGAAGTTTCAATTAGCCTTAATAATCAAAAGGTGGTGGTGGCCAACCAGTTTGATGTTCTAAGCTATTGCAATAAACATATGGTGGACTTAAGTTTGTGGTACAGTACTTGATGACGTTTTTAATTATTTATCCACCTCCTGTTTCGAGCTGGTTTGGTACGTCACCTGGCGACCCTTACCAGAAATATTAAAACTAATCCCCAATTCCTTTGGGGCGAGAAAGGAGAGTTGGATGAATTTTTGGATAACTGTGATATGACAGTCAGTCTTGTAAATGCTGAAATCCTTTTAAAATTTGTAAAGACGCACATTGGTAGTCAAGCTAGACAGTGGATTTTAGTATGTGAAAAGTCAAATATTGGAAGGATGTATGAGCAGTGCTGATATAAAATTACAAACCGAAATGCACGGTGGATTATTATGCCATAAGTATTTTCGCAAGTCAGCAGAGAGCCAGAAAATTGGTTGCAGTATGGGCCAACAAGTTGGACGCAATAGTACACGAATTCTGTGAAGCAACCATTTAAAATGGAGTGAATTAGCAGGAACCTTGAAATTTATACATACCCTTGAATGCACAACATTCATCCGAGGGTTGGTCGACGAAAAAATAATTGTAGTACTCAGGGCCAGAGGCATGGATTTAGCATTAATTTAAACCGTGGAAACTGCTCTCACTGAAGAAACAGTCATTATGTCAGCCAAAGAGAAATGACAGCATCAGGGAAGTGAGTAAAGGCAGCATGAAGAAATTAGTAGAAGGTGTAGAAGTAGGAATTGGAATACAGGGAGCTGAAGAATTATAGAGGATTGCCAGCTGTTCAGAAGGTCAGGGCATATGGCAAGACAATGTGGAGAGACGACGATTACTCGAGGAGTTACCACAGAGCCAGGACGGAGGCATCAGAACTATTGGAAAGGAGGCCGAGGTGAAGTAAGAGCACGAGCAGTCACTGCACAGCAGGAAAAGCAAAAATAAACAGAAGACAGCAGTGAATGTCGGAAATGGGAGTCGTAAGAGAGTGTAACGTGTGACCATGGAGAGAGCAAGTACAGGAATTGGGAAAGAGTGAATGCAGCAATAATAATAAAAATGATTACATCACGTTAGAATGCCACGAAAACAAATACAGCCCACTGAAGCTACTTTTGGATTCAGTAGCAGAGATGTCATTTCTCAGAGTAGAGTGTGTAGGAGAAAATCAGAATCGTAAAATGATGAATGGCATTAGCATCAAAGGAATCTCCAGAAGTACCATTCCCACAGAAGGTGCACTAATGGTTAAATTGAATGCAGGGAAGTCATAGTCGATTATGACAAAGCAGTAGAGCTTGTACAAGAATGTTTGACTTGCATGATGAGTGAAGAAGGGGCAATGTCGATTACCCTGAGAGGAGGGATGGAAAAGTATGGTGAACAAGAGAAATGGGTAGCATATTATCGTGTCATCCAAGCAGAAGGATTAAGCTTTGAACATGTGGTAGAGAAGGAAAAGCAAGCAGTGAAAGAATTATGTGCAGCATATCAAGATGTCTTCCATTGGGAAGTAGATATGTTGGAAAATCATACAGTGGAACAAGAAATACAAATAAAGGCTGGAGATGTAAGGAAGACAGAAAACTAGAAACGGGATAAAATACCCGAAAAGTAAGTGAATAATCTGCAGAAGTATGTAGAAGAGTCATGGCAGGCAGAAATAATAAAAGAAATTAGCAGCAGCAAGCAGAATGCACCATTGTTAATTAAGGATTGGAACAAAGAAACTAAAGGACTGCTTCAAGCAGAAATAATACAAGAAAGTGGAACAGGGCAGAGTTAGTCAGTGTTATTAGAGAATATGAAGAAAGAAAGTGAAGAGCCATCCAAACGTGAAATAATACAAAAACGTGAAGCTAATAATGAGGCACTATTGTCTGGGGAATCAGTTGTACTTGATAATTACAGTGGAAGCAATTATTGTGAGGAGAAAAGAATTTACTCCCCATGGTTCTCGAGTACTCTGCAAACAGTTTTGAGTGTGTCAACAGATAGACGGAGAAGTACATGATGGAGCGAGCAGCAGTGAAGAGTCAGACTTCACAGCGAGGCAGAACAGCCTTGTTGATGTAGTTTACACAGCGTTAGCAGTAAGCGCGGCACTAACAAATACGAAAGCAACGCAGCACTACAACAGATGATGGGCAGCGAGAATCAATTTTTGCAACAACCCCCATTATGCTAAAAATTTTGTTTACACTTTACCCATAACTTGAACACATATAAATATAAGAAAGGAAAGAAAAAAAATAACCTTGAATTGTAGATAATGAAATAGGGCATTGAGCAATAGTTTTGACATTAATAGAAGAATACTCATCCAACTAAGATTCTTTCCGAGATGTTTGAGTGATATGAGGATTTATGACACAATAGGACAGTTCTTCTTTATAACAAACCTGCAGTCTGTAAGTGGACAAAAGTTCAATTTCGGTCAAACAAATTTTGTAATAGTGGTAAAAAAATCTGCTTGGGTGTTCAGCCAGATAAGTTCTGGTACACACAATGTTTCAATATCTACATTTGCTGAAGAATCAGATTAGTGTTAGGTTGAAGCACTTACTGTGACAATAAATAATCATTGCTTCATGATTCTGGCTCCTACAAGTACTGAGGATGGCTAGTGGATGCATATGAGACCCACTGTGGAAGCTATTCTCTAATGAGGCAGCAACATCTATTAGGCCTCAATGAACACTGTGTCACGACCCTCTCTATAGAGCCATTCCAGCACGCATGATTTATGCACTGCTGTTGCACATCAAGGATGATGGTATTCCATGTTTCAATCAAAATGAAACCATCTCGTTTATGTTGTTGCTTATCAGCTTGATGTTCACAGTTTATCTAATTGTAAAACTTCAGAAACACTTCAGTCCCACTAAAGTTTATTCTGTGGATATTTTCTGTATCATGTTCATGTGGAATTAATGGTGGTATTGGTGAGTGATGGTTCACGATCAGGTTAGAATTTATATTCCTTTGTTTTAAGTAGTTAGTCATTTCCATCATGAACAACTAATCCATTTATTCTCAATATTTAGTTGAGTGGCGACTGTTTTTTATAGTTTTGGCTTTACGCCCCATCGACGGTGAGGTTATTAGAGGTGGGATGGGACTGGGGACAAGGAACAGGAAGGAATTCGGCAATTTGGCCATGGCCTTTTGAAGGAAGCATCCAGGCATTCGCCTGGAGTGATTTGGGGAAATCATGGAAAACCCAAATCTGGATGCTCAGATGGGGGATTCGAACTGGTGTCCTCCCGAATGCGAGGTCAGTGCGTTAACTGCTCACCCACCACGCTCGGTGTGTGGTGACTGAGTTATAGGGGACTGAATCTACAATCTGAAAAAATAAACCATTTCCCTATTTGTTCTGTAGTCACTAGGACATCGAAGAATGCAATAACAGTACAGCATTTTAAAATAATGTACCATTAATTTTATCTCAAGAAGTACTGATTTTACTTTAACACACAGTTATAAAAGTTTTCAACTGTAGAAGACCAACCACCTGTCCAGAAGTGTTATTTTCACCATAAAACAGCTGCCTGACACAATATCTTTAATTATGTGGTTTTATCCCAAACTATCAACAATTGCTTGTCATGGATGACCAGCCACATCTTTAAATATAGTGTTTTAACACAAACTATGAATGATTACTTGAAATGGGTGAACAACCACTATATTTAAACTCTAATACATGTATCCCAAGTTTACAGATTTCTAGAAATGATATTTTTATCATGAAATAGCTTTATGGCCTGGCTGCTTTCACCAGAAAAATTCCATGAATGAGATCACTTTGCAAATGCTTAAAGAGTTTGCAAATATCAACATTTATAGCTCTGGCCAGATTAATTGGCGGGTGGTGTCAAATGCGCCGTTGCCAAGCCGTGCGCGTAACAGTTGTATTCACCTCTTTACTTGTAGTAATGGTTTGTAACGTGTTTTAAGTAATTTATGATCACTATTCTTTCATAAAATATTGATGCATGTCATTTCGTTAAGAAAGTTATGCATTGCAGATGCGTTTAATATAATTGGAGGTTTCAAAGACCTGTTATTTATTATTCTATTATCTGCGCAGAAAAATAAAATTCTCGACAGACTAAGGAAACTTATGGAAATACTCTTCTTTTATTTGTGGCTAAAAGTCCACGTGTTACATTTTATTTTCAGTTTGTATATTTATAACTAAAATCAAAATTTTATTTTGTCATCCTCTGCACTGAAAAACTTGCTTAATTAACGACAAAATTTTCTGTTTATATATTACCACTCATCACTATCGTAAAATTCGTGTACTGTCCTCCTGACAAAGGACTGTCAAAGTCGCTAAGCTTTGTTAGAGTGCTGTATTGTTTCATATTTTTCTTTCGAGAAACAAACGTAGGTTATTTTCCCTCACGACACACGCGCTGGACAGTTCTCAAACCGACAACCACAAGCTGCAGCGCAAATAGCCTGTCCATTCCCTAATTTTTTTCGCAATATGGTTGTTTTTTGCGGTAACAAATCACTGCAGTTTTTTATTTCGTCAATATCAAGTACGTCCATATCTTTCAAGTCTTTTCCTACTAGCGTACATGTAGAAGACAAAATTTCTCGATCATTGTCCACAAGAAATTTGAAATATTTATAAACATTGTGAATGATAGATTTACTGTGTTGTCTGCTTCAGCAGCGGTGGTTCTGCTGTCGATGACTTGCGTCTTGTTGGGAGTCGTTAGTTCGGAAACACCTGGAATAGGAGAATAAGTCTCTTCCTAAGTATCCATTTTTAGTAGCAAGATTCTCTTGCTAAATTTCCCTAATTATAAGTTACTGCACTTTTTGTTCGGTAAAATTATTACACTAAATTACTACAATTAATAAATAACCAAAAGGAATTATTTAAATCGCACGTAAAAATCGTAAATCGCTAAAAATCAAAATATCCTCTCTCGAGCAAGTTCACACTCACACTGACACTTTCTAATCCGATTCTCAGGTTCACACATTTTTAGTGAAAGGGAGGTGGAAGGTTTGGGGGTGGTTAGAGAGCTGTTGACGCTTGGACTAGGCAACACAGGCCGCACAGCGTTGCAATTTTCAGGTGATAGAAAGAGAGCGCATCGCGAGTTTGTCCCCAAGTACGGCAACAGCGCGTTCACACTGACCCGCCAATTACTCTGTCCACAGCTATAGTTTCAATTTAACTTGATTAAGATATGAAAAATAAGTACAATAATACATCAACATATGCTACCCAGTCTTGCATGAATCCAAAGTTACATGATTTTTAAATCTTCCATAAATTCGTCTTTTGTTTGAGCATGGCAAAACTCTCAATTCTCCACTCTGCCTAAACTAGTATTCAGTTTACGATTTGTTCACATTTATTTCAAACAGTGCGGGCAGCCATTCCGTTGTTGACAGTAAGGTGACACATTGTTGTACCTGCAGAGCCACAAGGCATGAAAAAATACACCAAGAACTCACAGCAGCATGAAGAGAGATAACCACAATTTGTAAAATAGCCATAATGTTAATTTGTCTTGACTTTTTGTGTTATTTACATTGAGTATTCATTATATTCACTGAGACCAACTATTGTCATCCAAACAAAGTAAAACTGATTCCTTTGCATCAATAAGAAAAGTAAAACATTGTTTTTGGACTGTAAGTTTAACATAATCAAAGACTTCAATCCAAAAATTAAAATTGGTTAAATGACAAAGAAGTTTGCTCTACCAGAACAAGATAGCCAAAACAATCATAAAAGGTAATGAAACAATTGTCGAAGCTGAAGATAAAGCTCAATGTTTGAATTCAAGCATCATTTGTAAATGTCATTGTATTACCACTGAGATGGAAACAATATTAATATTAAGGTGTGATAATCATGTTAGTGTGAAAAATTGTTCTGTTTATCAGAAGATAGTGTGCTCTCAAGGTAAGCTGATTATTAGGCGATTAGAAGAAGATAGCTAGTGATGGTTCAGGAAAATCAGAAGTAACTCTAATTGGCATAGCATTGCAGAAGGTGGAGAGGCAACAAGCACTGATAAAGAGACTGTCTCTCTCTATCCAGAGGAACTCAAGGCTATAATAGAAGAAGGTAGATATACCAGCCAAACTACGTTCAATGTAAATGAGATAGGCCTGTCTTGGAAGAAGATGCTTGAAAAGACTTTTATCATTCATAAAGATAAAACCTACCCAGATTATAAATCCACCAAAGATTGGTTGACATTGGTGTGAATTCAGCTGGTGATTGTATTTTAAAATCTCTCTTAGTTTATCGCCCAGAAAATCCAAGAGCATTAAAAAATAAATCTAAAGCAGGCTTTCCTGTGATTTGAAAGTCAAATCGTAAAGATTGGGTGAAAGCTTCCCTTTTTGAGGACTGGTTTGGTCATCACTTCATACCCAAAATCAAACGTTCCCAAATGCTCTAGGTCACCCCTACTTTTAACTAATTTCGACCAACACGTGACAGTTGTGTTTTTGTTACCAAATACAACCAGCTTACTTGAATCAATAGACCAAGGGATCATCAATACATCCAAAGCTTATTACATGAGACAGTCGTTTGCGCATCTACATGAAGCCAAGAGAAAAAACAATGAGCACTCTGAAACTCGGTAGAATCAGTGACAGAGCCAGATGAAATCTGTGATGTGATTCAACAGGTTGTTGATCTTTCCATACACCTAGAAGTGGATTGTGCCAATGTTCAAGAACTGCTGGATTTACACAATCAATTGATGAGCTCATTGAAATATGTGGGCATGAGCAAAACTGAATCTTTAGGCCCAAAAGATCAAATGATGGTTGGAAACTTTACAGAAGGTCTCTTTTCAATTGAAAAAGGGTTTCAAATGTTAGAAAAAATAGACTCCAATGAGAAGCATATTTCTGCCACAATACAAGGAATAAAGAAATTGTTAGCAAGCTTGAAGGAAAATTTGCATGAAAAAAAATCTCTGCTCTCTCAGACAACTTTGCTAAATTTTATGAGCCCTTCAACTTCAAAATAACCTTAGTTTACATTTTTGCCATGAATAATAATATAATTTGTTGTGTGTGCTAAATTGTACCCCAATTTACATGAATTTTACTTATATGATTATTGATCAGTAATACCTATTGCATAAATTCAAAGTGTTATTGTACTTCAAAACATTAGCAGTATTTATCTGCTTTTCATTCAAGGCATTGTTTGGATAATAACTATGGTAAATACAGAATGAGCTTCTCATGCTAATACTCGGAGTCTTTTTGTTTGTCATCACTTCACTTTGCACATTTCCTCGTATGGTGAATTATACAACAAATTTCACAGAACTTACAAGCAAAAACTTCTAAGTGTGCATTGCGGTTATATGCTTCTTAAATATTCAGCTTTATTAGGAGATTTACAGCACTCTGCAACTAGTATGAGATATGACACCATTGTTTTTGAGATTACGTAAGTTGCAGGGATGCAACAGTCAATGAAATATGACTCCATAAAAGAGAATACTTAAACTTTAGGTATAGTTAACTGGCTGAATTAGACTCAATTTATAAATTTATATGACAGAAAATGACAAAATATATTTAGCAAATTGGCTAGAGTAGTTTGTTGCTCATGTAACTCAAAACTTAACCAATCACAAAACTTAGAAATATCACCCTAAAGCCATTTTATAACTTTACTCTTTCAACAACTGCTCAATTCCAGTTGACTATTTATTTAACAAAACCTAACAATTCACACATTCATCATAATCTTTTGATATTTCTACTTCTGTGGGTCATCAGGCACAATCTCTTCCGTTTCTGACAGTCATTACACACTTCTTTCTCCACTATTTGTGCCCAATTGAATTTCTTCACCAGGTCCATCCATCTTGCCTGAGGTCTCCCAATATGTCTTTTTCCCTTCCCATTGTTCAAGAGCTTTATTTTTGGCACTCATAACATGCCCCAGCCACTGCAATTTGTCCTTAATTAATGTCTCTTCTAATGCTTTGATCTTTAAGTTCCCCCTCATGTTTTTATTCCTGATTCTGTCCTTCAGTGTGATATTTTCTATGTCTCAATTCTGCCACCTATAATCTTTTTAGATTCCTCTTTGTCCATGTACAGGTCAAAACTGGTTGGTAATGTATCTTATAGACCAAGGTTTTGGCACCCTACCCTATATCCCAAACCCAGATTATATCCTTGACAAGATGATAAAATTGCCCACTCTTCTTTATTCTCTGTCCTATTTCCTTCTCCATCTTGCTGTTAGTAATTAGTTAATTTTTTGGCATTGATTGATACCTTCTTTGATGGGCCAGTGTTTCTTGATATTTTCATTAATTTCCCCCCACTCTCATTTTCAATCTAGTTTCCCCACCGCAGTCACCCATTTTTCCAGTTCTCTTTCTAGACTTTTTTCAGTCTTCTCCCACATTATTATATCACAAGCATATGCAAATATCTTTAACTTTACTGGATTTCTGTATACCTACTAGCCAAATTATGAGAAATTTTATACAGTTTTTCTTAGATAAGATGGCAGTATTAGGAAAGTTTTTAGGTAGATCAAATCCTACTGTAGTGTAACAAAGTATTAATTGCTATTTCCGGCCCCTTGTTTATACTGCAGTTTGCTGCTAACTTAAAACTGATGGAATAATTCACTCCTTGTAATCTTTTAATACTCAAAACCAGCAAATTTGCTTAGTTCAGACACCATTCATCAATTACAAACAGTTTTTATACACTATTGCCTCCTCGAGAAAGTACAGAGTTATCTAGATTTAAAGAATAGCTGATACAGTTGGTATACAGTTCAAACTACTGTTACACAAATAGATTATATATGAATAGTAACAGTGCAAAAGTCAGGTTCATCACTTTCAATAAAGACTGTGGAAGCACAAACTCAAATTACATTTAACTTATGTTTTTGAAATGTTTTTAAAATTGTTTCTCACCAGTAAATTTTCACTTACCGCCGATCTATTTTCTAGTGCTGATGTTGCCATTGCTCCAATACATAACAATACTCGCATGAGGTATGGTAGTAAGCGTTCACCCATAAGAGACCCAAACTTGTCATATACAACACGCAGGAGGTTGATGGAGCTTTGCATTTGTTTTGGATTCAATATGTGTTCCAAATCAAGTGAGCCTCTTATTTCAGTAACCATGTCATAAGGGTCATCTGAGGGGGGAAAAAATTTACAGAAACAACAGTAAAATTATAAATGAATGTAATCTTTCTCGGCGTTGTTTATTTATAAACGTTTCTCGGGAAACAAACCGAGTGATGTTGTTATTCATGCACAATATTTCGGCGACTTTATTCTCCGTCGCCATCTTCAGGTGCAGTTGCAAGTCTTGAAGTCTGCCTTGAAGTCAGCCTTGAGCGTGTTGTTTGTAAACTGGGGCATAAAGATAAATCAGCAGTGGCGGAACATAGTTTGACAGAAGGACATGGTTTCGATTTCGAAGCGACTAAGGTGTTGACACATGCGAGAGGCTTCTGGGACAGCGTCATTAAAGAAGCATTTGAAATTCGCCTCGCGTCTGATTTGGTAAACAGGGATTGTGGATACCAGATAAGTGATGCATGGATTCCTGTAATTGAGGCTGTTCATCACCAACGCTCTGCTTTTTGTGTTCCGCGGGCGTCTAATGACATCTGAGATGCTGCTAGGCAACATAACAACATCTGTCGTTGCCATGCCAGTTTACAAACAACACGCTCAAGGCTGACTTCAAGGCAGACTTCAAGACTTGCAACTGCACCTGAAGATGGCGACGGAGAATAAAGTCGCCGAAATATTGTGCATTAATAACAACATCACTCGGTTTGTTTCCCGAGAAACGTTTATAAGTAAAATTATTTTTGTTTTGAGTTATTTCACATTACTATAAAGTATGTATGATGTTATACAATAATTAAAATTTCATAATAGCATGAATAAATCCTAATGGGAATGCCTTAATGCCTCAGTTGTCTGGTGGCTCACTGGTAATGTTTCAGTCTTGGGAACAATAGATTTTCTGTTGAATATTAGCAGTTAATTAATATGACCTCCAACTCTCATCAGGCTTTTATTTGTTTTGTTTATAGGAAGTATGTCATGAATAATAACTGTATATGGCTCAGAAAACACATTAAGTTATAGTTACACTTTTCATACCTAGATTATGTGGTAAGCATAAACAAATAGCATAACAAATAGAATGCAAGCCAATATGAAACTTCATCACCAAGTTGTTAAGGTCGTATCAAATTTATATATTTGAAAAAGTTTAAAAATATTTTTTTTGGTTCATTTTCATACTCACCTATGTTTCCATAGTTGCTTTTTTCAGTTATTTTAGTGATTACCATAGTCAAGATATTACCATGCGTACCCCTTAAAGCAACATGACGTACCCTTGGGGGTACGTGTACCACCAATTGGGAACCACTGGTCTAGAAATAGTATGCTTTTCACCTTACTACTGTGTATTTTGGTAGTCAAATATTTTTTTATACAAGAACCCATTAAGATCCCATCTTGAAGTTTTGCATGCATGTAATCAGTTAGACGGGACAACACATATAATTTTTATAAAAAAAAATCCGAGGGTAGGTATTTTGGTAATTTCAAAAAAAAAAATTGTAATTTAAAAAAAAAAATCAGAATTAGGTAGCATAGTCATGTTACATATCAAATTGAAGGGAATTCTTAGAGGAAAACAATGGTGCAAGTTTGAGCTCTCTAGATTGTATAGTTTTTGAGCTATAGCATTTTAAAACAATCATAAATCGATCAAAAACATCATTTTTTGGATTTTTAAACCCTTGAAACTCAAAAACCAAAAGTCAGAAAAATTTGAAATTTCAAATTTAAACTAGTGTTGGTGGATACATTACCTGAAAAAAAAAAAGAGGTCAAGGTTCAGATTGTTAGTTGATTTGACATGGAATGACCCATTATCTAAATATTTATTAATGTTATTTCAGATGATATATGAAGCAGCCCAATAAAGCAGATCCTGCAAAGTGCGATAAATTCTAGGAAGACAAAGAAGAAGAGTCCTAATGACATAATTAACCAAGGACCCTAATTTTTTTTAATAACTCTTAAATTTTTACTTGAATAAGAAAATACTTTTTTTTTGTGGAGGAGGGGCACAAACTACCTTTCATATAGCTGGCATATATTTTGAAAGCCATCTTCAGAAATTCCATTAACTCATCTTCGTGACAGCCAGCTAGAAACTTCAACACTAATGAGCGTCTAAGTTGAGCAGTTGCCTTGCCAGCAGTTCTTAAACCAGTTTTTGTTAACATTTTGCTATAAACTATCCTGAAAATAAAGAAATTAAGGAGTATAAATTTTGAAATAATATAAATACAATAGAACTAACGAGAGTTTTAAAGCAATATGATAACAAAGTACCTCATAATCACAGGTATAAGTTCTTTACGATGATCTTCCTGGATTAGACTGCTTTCTTTGTCAATTCGGAATGAAGTAATTTCTGTTTTAAAAGTTTTGTCATCCAATAAATTGCGCAGGTTTTGCCTGAAATACAAAGAGTGGTACTTCAGGAATACGATCAAGAATGCTAGATTTGAAATGTCTTGTAGCTCGGCTAGCGATGATGGTTTAGATGTTCTTGTATATTTGTTTGTTCATGCTAGTTACCCAGGTAAGGTTCACAATAAAACAAGCTTTGGCTGCCACAGATGTGGGTCTTTACTGATAAAATGCAGAAGTTTCAAGTGAACCTGTCATAGACATATATCTAGTGAGACAACAATTAGTGGACCCAGCAAAAAAATAAAAAGCAAATGGTTCGACTGTTAACACCTGAGAACTCATTTCAGTTGGTCTTGCGAAAACATCTCCACCGTGCAGGAGTACAAGGAACACCTAACATTAACAAAAGTTGGGTGTTACAAAAAGTTCCTTGGACCAAATTCTCATTAAGAAGGTCTATATGAATGTCTTAAAACTTCAGTTAAACAAAGAAATGGAACGAAAAGACCATTTACTACGGAAGCAGTTTGTTGAATGGATTTTGAAGAGGATCAGTTTCACTTGAACAGTTTCTTGAACAAACAAAACTGTCACATTTGGGTCAAATAAAACCCTCAAGAAATAAATCATCTAGGGCAAGGCATCTGCAGTGCATCACTGCATGGAGTGGATTTTGAACTAGTGGAATGACAGTGCAATGATTTTGAAAAATTTGATAATTGTCAATGGATAATATTATAGCAATATGGTTGTGACTTTTTTGTGGCTTTATTTGGATGGTATAATTTGTCATTAAAGGCTTATGGTTCCAACAGGACACTGTTACTTGTCCCATGTCTTATTGAATGAATGTCCTGTACAAGAAACTTTCAGACCAAGGCATTTTGCACAATGCCAAGAATAACTGGTAATGAGGTGAGGTGATCTGACTCCCTACGACTTCTTTCTCTGGATTTGTTTCAAATTGCACATTTATGAAAATAACTTCTGAACCATTCAGAAGAGCATCAAAAAGTATGATATGTTATTACTCAACCAAAGAGCAAGTCCACATGAAAGTTCTTATTAATTTAATAGAGTAACTATAAGCAGATAAAAATGATGGGGGCATATACGAGGGTAAGTCAATTATTATCAGTCATTTAGTTATATTTTTGTTTATGTTGGTAGTACTATCGTGTAGCATAGCTGACTCCTGCATGGTTTAATTGTTGTTAAATCTGAGCAGATATGATACTGCTAGGTTAGTTCCATTATTGCTGCCTTGTCATTAACCGTGGCTGTTCCGCTTTCTGCTTGCACCAAAGAAGAGCAACGTTCAGTGGTCCGTTTTTTGGGGTCAGAAGGTGTGTCATGTATCAAAATTCATCTAAGACTTTTTGTACAGTTTGGGAACAGTGTGTTGTCGCAATGGAGTGTCTATGATTGGATTGAAAAACTCAAAAATGGCCTCACAAGTATTATGAATGATGAAAGAGCTGGACGACCGTTTACTGCCACAAATGAGGAAAACATTGAGCGTGTATGTGACATGGTTCTGTTAGACAGACGAGTAACTATTGATGAAGTCGCACATCATCTGCAAATTAGTCATAGTTCTGCCTACGAAATCATCCACGACAAACTTGGGTTTCATAATGTCTCTGCAAGATGGGTCCCAAAACAACTGACACAGGTGCATAAACAAACACACTTGGTCATCTGCCAAAACCATATGGATCGCTATGAATGTGACATCTTGTTAGACAGACCATCACTGGTGGCGTAACCTGGATCCATCATTACAATCCGGAGAATAAACAACAGAGTATGGAATGGTAACATCCAAATTTGCCCTGCAAGAAAAAGTTCAAAACTCATCCAACTGCAGGAAAATATATGTTTACAGTTTTTTTGGGACTCACAAGGCCCAGTATTGGAACATTATCAGGAAAGGGGCACAACAATAAACAATGCGTGTTACAGTGAGATGCTTACTGACAATTCAAATTAAACACCGAGGACTGCGGTTGAAATGTTTTGTGTTGTTGCACGCTAATGCCCATCCACATATTGCTGCCCACATTGCTGAAACGTTCAAGACACTCAACTTCGAAGTACTGGTGCATCCATATAGCCCTGACCTTGCCCCTTCTGACTACCACTTGTTTGGTCCACTCAAAGAGACAATAAGGGGTCATCAATTTACCTCAGATGAAACAGTGAAAGAAGCAGTGCATTCCTGGCTCGCAGCTCACCCAAAAACCTT
Source organism: Vandiemenella viatica (assembly GCA_031002005.1). NCBI lineage: Eukaryota > Metazoa > Arthropoda > Insecta > Orthoptera > Morabidae > Vandiemenella > Vandiemenella viatica. The sequence continues at coordinate 12,921,045 of JARYHS010013631.1, read as the reverse complement.
CTTTGGTGAAGGCATCAGGAAGCTTGTGCAGCGATGGACCGAGTGTGTTGAAATGCAAGGGACTATGTTGAAAAATGATATACATATAAGTTTCCTATTTGTATTGCAATAAAATTTATAACTAAATTGCAGATAATAATTGACTTACCCTCGTATGTTACATATTATTTTCCATACTTACATGGGAACATGTAAAAGCATTAAAAAATATTTATCATTTCTTGAAGATAAAATCATTACATTGAACCCAGCATTCAAACTGGACACAATTTATACACAAATAATGTATCAACAAAACGACATACTTACTGATAAGGTAACATAAAATTATACTTGTAAGTCAGCAAGCAATTTAATGCCATTTTCTGTATTTCTGGGTTCTTGTGGAGAAGGAAGTCATAATATAATTTCTTCAATTCCGGTTCTCTATAAATCGCCTTTGGATTACGGAGCTTGGCAAAGACACTCATGTGTGCAACAAGGGTTCTGTAATAATAATAATAATAATAATAATAATAATAAAACAAACATTAATATCAACCATATAAAAATATTATCAACTTTTTATGCAAATATGTAAACATATGACTAAGGAAGGATAGGGAAATATGACCCAACACTTACCACAGATGAAGGCGGCTGGGAACGATGAACACAAAAAAGAACAAACAAAAGAAACACACTTCGTTCCCAGCTGCCTTCACCTGTGATTAGTGTTGGGTCGTATTTCCTATCCTTCCCTAGTCTTATTCCCTTAAAGCATTTTCCTGTTCATTGTTGTTATTATGTAAATATATGCTTTGAAAAGAATGCAAGGTTTGATTAATAAGTCCATGGCATTGACAATGGTTGATACATGAATAACAGGTTTTTTGTTGCAATGAAGTTGTACATCTAGTCTGTGTTATCCACTGTCATCCATTTATTACAACATTGTTCAGAGGGTTGAATAAAGCATTAATAATAATTCTGTTTGGTAATAACAACCAGGTGACAGGGTTTCTACTAGCTGCGCATTCTGCCCGTCATAGCCTCCTTAACCTTAAAGCAGTAAATGTGTTACTCAGCAAAAATGGAGGAAATTGATTAAGGAAATAGAAGAAAAGCTGACAAAATACTGAATGAACTCTGCTACATCACAAGTGGTTTATGGAATTTTGTTGTGATTGTTCGATCACGGGTGACACTGAGCGCTAAAGATGGCTGGTCACAAAAGCAGAAATGATTGGAGGAAATTCACCATATTATGCTGAAAGACAGCAGAATGAAAATCTGTGAGACAGCCACAATAGTAAATATCTCAAGTTATTTATTTATTGCATGATATTTAACAAGACACACAAAAATTGAGGACAAAATGTTGCACATGATCGTTCACAAGGATCGTGTGTGGGAGGTTATTATGTAACATGTTTTTATCAAATGAAGAATCATGGATTTTTAATTCGTAGCTCAAATCAGCATTTATTCTGAATTCATGGAGAATATCTTACCACCACCACTATGGTTGAATTATTTGACCATGCCTAATGGATAAATAGATCAAAATTTCATCTCCATAGTCACAAGTTCTGCCACTTGTTAGCCACAACGCACACACACACACACACACACACACACACACACCTAAGCTACCATCATGAAGAACAGACAAAAACAATCAAAAATCCAGTTCTTGTATAGTGCACTGGTGGCACCCGACAATGACTCTTGAATGCCTAAACAATTAAGACTTTTTCAAAATAGCTATTTAAAAATATATGACCACAAATCCGTTTTAACTAACTTTTCTCCAAATAATGATCATCAGCAAACCACTGTCTCATCACAACCCCCCTAATTTATAATATATATTTAAATGACTGAATGCATAACAGCAATAATAAATTCCCAAGAAAAAAGAGACAGTTAATATATCCCAAATTCATGCATCTCAAACCATGAACCTTTCTACACACAAATAAAAATATTGCATTGTTCCTAACTTGGTGGTGGTGGTCAACAAATCCACTTCAAATTTCATAAGTTGTACAATGTTTTTCAATCCTCCTATATAAGCTACTAAATACAGATAATTGAAAAATTAACAAGAAAATTAATATTATAGTTACAAGTGAAAATAACGATTTCACCAAAAGAAAGTGTTCATTTTGTTCCTCTAAGTACATGAACCAAATTAACATTTGATAAACAATGCAAAAAAATCGGAAAAATCCAGTGTCCTGTCACAGTCGCCATGTCGCTCTACACAAGAGGTGGGGGGCGTGGGTTTATTATGTAACATGTTTTTATTAAATGAAGAATCATGGATTGTTAGTTCACAGTTCAAATCAGCATTTATTCACAATTCACAGAGAATACCTCATCACCACTACTGTGGTTGAATTATTTGATCGTGCCTAATGGATAAGTACATCAAAATTTCATCTTCGAAGTCACAATTCTGTCACATGTTAGCCACAACACACACACACACACACACACACACACACACACACACACACACACACACACACACACAGATGTACGCCTACGTTGGTATCATGAAGGCTGACCAGAACAGGCCACAACAATCAAAAAGCCAATTCTCTTATAGTGCACTGGCAGCACCCAACAATGACTCTCGAAATCTCTAGAATGCCAAAACAATACATATATGACCACAAACCCGTTTTAACTAACTTTTCTCCAAATAATGCTCTACATTGACAAACCAGTCTTGTAACAACTCTGCTTAATTTATAATTGATATTTAAATGACTGAGTGCATAACAGCAATAATAAATTCCCAAGAATAAAGAGACAGTGAACCAAATCATCCATCCCAAATTCAGGCACATCAAATCTACTCAAACCAAGAAACTTTCTACATGTCAATTACAAATATTGCATTGTCCGTAACTTGCTAAAACATAATAATTTCTACATACAAATCAAACATATTGCATTGTCCCTAACTTGGTGATGGTGGGCTACAAATCCACTTCAAATTACATAAATCGTACAATAAATATATGATCACAAACCTGTTATAACTAACTTTTCTCCAATTAAAGCTCTACATCTGAAAACCACTGTCTCGTCACAAAATGTGAGGAAAAATGTGCATATCATAAGCTTGTACAATTTTATATCCCTAGAGCTTATGTTTTTATCTAATCAACTGCACTGAACGATGCATCATGTTGTGTTTGTGCTTTTTTTTTTACTTATGGCTTTACGCCTCATCGACATTGAAGTCATTAGAGGGGGGATGGGACTGGGAACAAGGAATGGGAAGGAATTCGGCCATGGCCTTTTTAACGAAGCATCCTGGCATTCGCCTGGAGTAATTTGAGGAAACCATGGAAGGCCAAATCTGCATGCCTGGACATGGATTCGAACCTGCATCCTCCCGAATGCGAGGCCAGAATGTTAACCACTCACCTACCGCGCTCAGTTTCTACTATTCTTCCCTTGTAAGCTCGGAGATGACAGAAGCAATGTTGTGGATTGTTTGTAAGGTGACTCCAGTCTCAATTTGCAGAACTGACCTAGCCCCACTAGTGTATTGATTAGCCACAACTAACTTGTCCTTTTCAAATCTGACTGATGATTCTCCATTGCCACCTGGAGAGATTGAATCCTTGTAACCATACTAAAGGTCCTAAAATAGATGCTTATTGGCTACTGATAACTGCTCACAGCTTGTTGATGTTGAAAGAGGACTCTGTGAGGCTGATTGATGAGCACCGTGCCAGTTTCCTTGATTCTGAACGTTGGTGTTTTGCTTGATATAGTAATATCGCAGGGCAAACAGCTCTGTATAAGTTTTTGTCTAGTGTCAGCCTAGACTAAGGGTCTGATACCATTACTCCTTACAGTAAAATACGACATGTTACACCAAATGAAGTACGAGGGTCATCTTAAAAGTAAGTTACACTTAAAAAAAAAAAAAAATAACGCCCAGAATTTGTTTAAAAGGTTATATTTCTGAAACTATATATATTAGTTATTTTTCTACATAATCTCCTTGAATTTCAATACATTTTTGGTATTGTGGTAAAAGTTTTTTTAATCCAGCGTCATACCATTCTGCCACCAAACTGGTTAGCCATGTCTGAACTTCTTCTTTGAGAGTTTCTTCGTTTGCGAAGCATCTTCCCCCAAGGTGTTGTTTCAGCTGTGGAAACAGATGATAGTCGCTTGGAGCGAGATCAGGGGAGTATGGTGGGTGTCCGAAAACATCCCATCGAAACTCTTCAAGCAGGTCGAGTTTGACGAGCAGATTGTGGACGAGCATTGTCGTGGAACAAAAACACTGTTTTCATCAACTTTCCCCTCATTCGGTTCTGGATCGCCCTCCTGAGTTTCTTTAACACCTCACAATAGCGTTCAGCTGTTATCGTTGTCCCACGTGGCAGGTAGTCGATCAGCAATACCCCCTTCGAATCCCAGAAGACCGTCGCCATAACCTTCCCAGCTGATTCCACAACTTTCGCCTTTTCTGGAGTTTGCTCGTCCTTCCCTTTCCACACCATGCTTTGTCTTTTGGTTTCAGGCATCCAGTGATGGATCCAAGTTTCATCCCCGGTCACAATTCGGTCGAATAGGCCATCTCCTTCATCCTCAAAAAACTGCAGAAATTGAAGAGCAGCGTCAACTCTCTGCTCTTTGTGGTGGTCTGAAAGGAGCCGTGGAACCCACCTTGCACACACTTTGGACAGATGCAGATCATCAGAAATGATTCTGTGAAGCAATGCACGGCTAATTTCAACATTAGGCGGGAGTTGTGAATGAATGTCGTCGAGCGTAAGGCGACGATTGGCGTCGACGACTCTTTGGACTTCTTCGACAATGTTCGGGGCCCGTGAAGTGGATGGGCGGCCGATTCGTTGTTCGCCGTGTGTTGTTGTCCTGCCTTCAATAAATGATTGGCGCCAACGAGAAACCATTGGCCTCAACATAACGTTTTCACTGTACACATTGCACAACTCACGGTGAATTTCAGTTGCATTTTTATTTTTTGCCATTAAAAAACGAATCACACTGCATACTTCGCAATCGGCGGTAGGAGTAATTGGTAGCTCCATAGTGGCTTGATCGCAACTGACAAATGAGTCATGGCGGCCTCTTAGGAATTTTACAGTGCTGCCACCACACCCGGACGAAAGTTCCCTGCGAATCCCAGACGCCTCCTGCCAACTGCGTGGATATAAAAAATAGTGAAACTTACTTTTGAGACAAGCCTCGTAGCTGCATGAAGAATTTGATCAAAGCCGGTCGCAAACCTCGCTAGGCAAAGCTGTGGGCTTTAGTGATGATTTGATACCATCTTAGAGGATCTCTCCATCATGCCTGATGCCCACACTTGTATAAATTCTTCCTCCATCAAACACTATGTGGCATTAAAATCAAGTTTCTGTACAGGTTTTAAGTCAATTATATGTGTAGTTGTAATTGAGTTAAAAGAAGTGTTTGTTTTAGCCATGTATTTAATATTATTTTACAAACTAATAGCTCCAACATCTACAACTTTATAGCTTGTATCAGACTTTGTGATTATTTGAAGTATGCAGGTTTGTTTCGGAAGGACACTCTTACATAATATCTGAGAACCAAAAGCATCCTTTTCACACTCAACCTTAATTGTTAACAACTACTAATTTCCTTCCCCTCTTTCTTCTTTCAATTTTTCCTCTCTTTTTTCTCCCCAACAGTTCCAAAACATTTTTCCACAATCAGACCTATGCAAATTAATCTTTTGATGTATTTTATCTGATTCAATAACAGAGTAAGAAATCTTTAACTGTTCCATTACAACTAATTACATTGTCGTAGCCAGCCAACGTTGCTCTAGACGGACCGCCCACAGGACCCAGCTCACAGAGGACATTCTAGAAGTACAGTACTGTCTGGCTTTTCCTCATATTTCTACAGTAACCACAATAACCAACCCTACCAACTAACTCACATATTGGACATAAAAGTTTATGTAAGGTATATGACTATCTGGCGGAACACCATTTTGAAGGAACACTGCCAATAAATTGCTCATAGCTAAAGATTGAATTGTAACTGTACCTTTCAACATTCTCTAAGTTAACATACTAAGCAACAGGAGCCAATCCAAATGGGTGTTAAAATAAATGGCATCGTACAGTCTTCAGAAGAAAAGAATCACAATATGTTTAACACACACACACACAAAGTTTTGCTTTCCATTAACTTCAAGTAACTTTAAAGATTTATTCGCTAAAGTGGATTCAAAGAGTTTCTTCTTTGAGGAAGATTTCAACTGGTATCTATACAATTATATGTCTGTAAGCAAGCTGCATTTGTCTCTATACTGGAACGGGTATCGCGCAATAAGTACCGCAGCAATTTGGATGTGGTTTTCACGTTTTTAGAGCTAATGGTGCCAGTCAAAATCTGGGAAAATAGCTAACGACTTATATGTACCATGGGAAGGAGCAAACAATTAAAAACCTTTATATTTGGAAAATTGTGGGCTGCCGATCATAGTGCACTTCAGACGCGCACTCCTTTCACCATAATCTCACAAAACTTTGGATTCAGTTTTATTTTTTTAATTTTGTTACTCAATTTTCTGGACCGCAGTGCTTAAAATAAACGGAATACGCGATTTAAACGTAATAAGCATTGACTTGCATTGCAACAGGTAAGTTAATATGCGAAATCGTTAGATTAGTTACTATATGGTGGTATTATCTCTGGTAGACAGTTCACAGTTTGTCTCTGGAACAATAGTCGATAAACTTTGTACATTAATAAGACAATATTTCATTATGGTTAAGAAAATCAGTTTTTTCCTCGAAGAAAGTTGTATGAAAAACAGCTACCATAAATATCAACAGGTAACAATACATTTTCCCCATAATGACTTGTGCGGAACTTTCCATATTTCTACGTACATTACTCGATTAATATATATTTTGTGGCTATTAAGTGCAAATATTTGTCACTAATATCACCCAAGGAATGTGTGTACAAATTTTGGCTGCTGTTCAAATCACGGCCAGTAAAATAAACTGTTATTTCTTTTAAATAAGTCTCAAAACCCAGATTCTGCAATCTTTATCACCTTACGTGCTTTGGTTTAATAACGACAGCAACATGGAATGAGTGAAACTAAAAATCAATTAAGCATCTTAAAACGTTATGCCACACCGCGTAAATAACAATAAAACTAAATCCATCATGCCTTATGATCTAACGAAGCGAGTCAATTGTCATTCTGGTCCAAGCTGCATTTTAACCTTAACCACAAATCTAGCTATTGATTCTTTTCGTAAATCATAGCTTCTGTCACACCCACATTAATACATTCTTCATCGATTCTTGAAACTTTGCAATTACTTAAACGCGGGTGAAATAACGACAAGTAATATGGTGTCACTGAAAATGAAGGAAATTAAAAATAATCGTAACGTGTAAGATTAGTTTTAGTACGTGCTTTTTTAATGATGGATTCTTACGTAACTCGACGAGACAAATTTAAAGTAAAGAATAATTTTTTTTGGTATCTCGCTTAGTTCTCGAGATATTGTATCTCTAAAGTGAAGAGGTTAGAGTGAAATCCAGCATGGACCAGGAAAAAAAAAAATCACCGAAACCACTATATCTACACAGTGGAAATGCTCTATAGGTGTTTTATTTTTTCCTAGTGGTTGTTGTTAGGTTGAAATACAGCCTGGACCAGAAGAAACGCCACCAAAATCACAAGGAATATAACTGATTTTTGACATGCTATATCTAGAAAACCAAGCGAGATATATATATATAAATTTCAATTTGTTTTGACGAGTTCTATAAGAATCCATCATCAGATTGTGGCGTCACGGTAATGATAGAACTGCCTTAAAAAATAACCTTTTGAACATCAGTATGAAAACCGCATCTAAGGTAATAACTAAAAGAAAGAAAATTTTTAATAATGAAATCTATATGTTTTGCTTCTCTGCATTAATATTTGACACTACAATAAAAAGGGTAAAACATTTGGGGGGAGGCAGCCTACTACTGGTACTAACCATTTGAAATTTGGATTAACTGCTTCGCTATAATATTCTCTTCAGGTTTTGCACTCTCCTTTTTCGGAAAAGTTATCACAAATTAAATTAAAAATGCCAAAATATGAGAGAGATGCCCAGCTATTAGATGGCACTGCAAAATTAATGAAAATTTATTGTAATGTTTTTTTGTCGTTTATGCTTCTTTCCGTTGTAAAAAGTCGCACGATATTAAGAAGCATTGCTTCTGCTGTAAACAAATACCCAATGTTTTAGATGGATGCCATAGAACAATTTTTTTCTTGGTCTAGGCCGAATTTCAACCTAACCATTACCTCTATGACAAAACGAGACTGTTTAGGTTGATATGATCCCTGTGCCGATAATTTTTGTGTCATTTTTACAGTTCCGGCAACATTACGCAGTTGTGCAGAGTCTCATATTTCGGCATTTTTAATGTAATATGTGGCAATTTTTCCAAAGAAGGAGAAAGTAAAACATGAAGAGGACATTTTGTGGAGGCACATACTTCAAATTTCAAAAGGTTAGTACCAGTTTCAGATTGGTGGAAAAAGAGGCAGACTACCCGCATTTCTATACACTTCATGATCTGCGCGTGCAAAGCAGCGGGTAACTGCTAGTTTTAAATAAAGCAAGAAAATAAAATATGTATTGCAATACTGCTACATATCCAATAACTGAATTGCACATTATCAAGGTAATTACTTATATCTAACATCCATTTGATGTTTGGGAAAAATTATTTCTGTTTCTATAATCATTTTGAAATCAGGAATGTATGCCAAATACTTGCCTTACAAAATCCTGGGCAGTCATCTTTCTTGACGATTCCACAATTTTTAACAACTGATGTTCTGCAGCTCCATTTTCATTATCATCTATAGCTTTATTGTCAATCTCATTATCAATCATTGATTTATTTTCATTCTCATTATATACTACTGCTTCATTTTCAAAATCATTATCATCATCTTCAGAACTTCCAATATCCAAATTTTCACTTTCTTGGGGAACAATAATTCCCCTCTTCTTTATGTTCCATGTCCTTGCATCTTGTTCATTTGACTTAAAAAACTCATATCTGTTAATAAGAAATGTAAACAATTAGAAACATACATCTGAAAACTGAGTATTACATTTATCAACCTGAATGTTCTTAGCTTTAACCTGAATTTGTTGCAATAAATCTTATAATCCAAAATATCTGGTCATCATTGTCCACCAAACTGTAAATGTTTCTTCATTCTTTGGCAGCAACTGTGCTGTTTTACCAGTAAATCCATGCTGGACATGTTCTATACAATCCACGTTTCGTAGATTTTTTTTTCTCTATCATTGGCGCATTCATTTTATTGTCCCTTCTATATCTATCTAAACATTCACATGAATGATTGTTCAAAGATAATCATTGTTCCATAAACACATGAAACTTCAAATGTTATCCTTGCTCCCAATCAGAATAACATTCGAAAACAATGGCCCCTCTAAAATACAAAGATAAAGAAATGCCATAGTAGCTCATCCCTAGTATCATGTATACTTTGACAATCTCACATAATTTCTTTTCTTTGTAGGTTCCTGCTGGAGTATTCCCCCTCCCCTTTTTCATCCAATTCACCCCACACTTCTGTGATAGTTAGGCAGAACTGCTACAACATGGTGCAAACAAGTACACATGTGAACTGTGTTGTCCATATAAAAGTGTACAACACCCCGAATAAAACAATTATGCTCTGTAATATCTGTCTCATTCATTTGTGTACTACCTGATCTTGAAATACTGTAACCTAGTGTCGCCTTTATTACCCTTCCATTAATCTTATATATATAAAAATAGACGTGTTTTTGCCTATATTTCACTTATCAGCCGCCACTACCTAGCACAGACCACTGATGTTTGTGGGTGGAAGTAGCATGGAGTTTCCTGTCGTGCACAACGTTGGCCGAATGCAGATAGCTGTGGGGATGTGGGAGATATAATGATTAAAGTTGGTCAGTGCAGGGCGTTTTCATATTTCGACCAAAAATTCGTATCTCCGTATACTTCTCTTTCCTGCCACAACTACATAACATAGACCATTGGTATTTGTGTGTAGTAGTAGAATCGTCTTTCCTGTCGTGCACTATGGTTGTTAGATGTCGGTAGCTATGGGGATGTGGGAGATATGGGGGTTAAAAGTGGTCGACCTGTGGCAATTTCATACTTCTGCCAAAGACAAAAGTGTCATGGTGTATCACTTTTCAGCAAAAACTATAGATCACAGATAACTGGCGTTTGTGTGTAGTAGTAGCACAGAGTCACCTTTCGATTACAACAGTGGCCGAATTTCAGAAACTGTGGTACTGTGGTAGATATGGTGGTTGTAATTGGCCGACCAAGGATATTTTCGTATTTCGACTGTCTCCTCATTTGTCACTTTTCTGCCACAACTACATAGCATAGAGCATTGGTGTTTGTGTCTGGTGGTAGAATCGTATCTCATGTAGTGCACTATGGTTGTTAGATGTTGGTAGCAATGGGGGTGTGGGAGAAATGGGGGTTGAAAGTGGTCGACCTGTGGCAATTTCATACTTCTACCAAAGACAAAAGTGTCATGGGGTATCACTTTTCAGCGAAAACTATAGATCACAGATAACTGGCGTTTGTGTGTAGTAGTAGCACAGAGTCACCTTTCGATCACAACAGCGGCCGAATTTCAGAAACTGTGGTAGATATGGTGGTTGTAAGTGGCCGACCAAGGATATTTCCGTATTTCGACTGTCTCCGCATATGTCACTTTTCTGCCACAACTAAATAGCATAGAGCATTCGTGTTTGTGTTTGGTGGTAGAATCGTATCTCATGTAGTGCACTATGGTTGTTAGATGTTGGTAGCAATGGGGGTGTGGGAGAAATGGGGATTGAAAGTGGTCGACCTGTGGCAATTTCATACTTCTGCCAAAGACAAAAGTGTCATGGTGTATCACTTTTCAGCAAAAACTATAGATCACAGATAACTGGCGTTTGTGTGTAGTAGTAGCACAGAGTCACCTTTCGATTACAACAGCAGCCGAATTTCAGAAACTGTGGTACTGTGGTAGATATGGTGGTTGTAATTGGCCGACCAAGGATATTTTCGTATTTCGACTGTCTCCGCATTTGTCACTTTTCTGCCACAACTACATAGCATAGAGCATTGGTGTTTGTGTCTGGTGGTAGAATCGTATCTCATGTAGTGCACTATGGTTGTTAGATGTTGGTAGCAATGGGGGTGTGGGAGAAATGGGGGTTGAAAGTGGTCGACCTGTGGCAATTTCATACTTCTGCCAAAGACAAAAGTGTCATGGTGTATCACTTTTCAGCAAAAACTATAGATCACAGATAACTGGCGTTTGTGTGTAGTAGTAGCACAGAGTCACCTTTCGATTACAACAGCGGCCGAATTTCAGAAACTGTGGTACTGTGGTAGATATGGTGGTTGTAATTGGCCGACCAAGGATATTTTCGTATTTCGACTGTCTCCGCATATGTCACTTTTCTGCCACAACTACATAGCATAGAGCATTGGTGTTTGTGTTTGGTAGTAGAATCGTATCTCATGTAGTGCACTATGGTTGTTAGATGTTGGTAGCAATGGGGGTGTGGGAGAAATGGGGATTGAAAGTGGTCGACCTGTGGCAATTTCATACTTCTGCCAAAGACAAAAGTGTCACGGTGTATCACTTTTCAGCAAAAACTATAGATCACAGATAACTGGCGTTTGTGTGTAGTAGTAGCACAGAGTCACCTTTCGATTACAACAGCGGCCGAATTTCAGAAACGGTGGTACTGTGGTAGATATGGTGGTTGTAATTGGCCGACCAAGGATATTTTCGTATTTCGACTGTCTCCGCATTTGTCACTTTTCTGCCACAACTACATAGCATAGAGCATTGGTGTTTGTGTTTGGTGGTAGAATCGTATCTCATGTAGTGCACTATGGTTGTTAGATGTTGGTAGCAATGGGGGTGTGGGAGAAATGGGGATTGAAAGTGGTCGACCTGTGGCAATTTCATACTTCTGCCAAAGACAAAAGTGTCATGGTGTATCACTTTTCAGCGAAAACTATAGATCACAGATAACTGGCGTTTGTGTGTAGTAGTAGCACAGAGTCACCTTTCGATTACAACAGCGGCCGAATTTCAGAAACTGTGGTACTGTGGTAGATATGGTGGTTGTAATTGGCCGACCAAGGATATTTTCGTATTTCGACTGTCTCCGCATTTGTCACTTTTCTGCCACAACTACATAGCATAGAGCATTGGTGTTTGTGTTTGGTAGTAGAATCGTATCTCATGTAGTGCACTATGGTTGTTAGATGTCGGTAGCTATGGGGGTGTGGGAGAAATGGGGGTTGAAAGTGGTCGACCTGTGGCAATTTCATACTTCTGCCAAAGACAAAAGTGTCATGGTGTATCACTTTTCAGCGAAAACTACAGATCACAGATAACTGGCGTTTGTGTGTAGTAGTAGCACAGAGTCACCTTTCGATCACAACAGCGGCCGTATTTCAGAAACTGTGGTACTGTGGTAGATATGGTGGTTGTAAGTGGCCGACCAAGGAAATTTTCGTATTTTGACGAAAGGCATGTTTCTCCGCAGATTTCACTTTTCTACCACGACTACATAGCATAGAGCATTGGTGTTTATGTGTGGTAGTAGAATCATGTCTGTTGTCGTGCACTATGGTTGTTAGATGTCTGTAGCTATGGAGGTGTGGAAGATATGGGGGATGAATGTGGTCGACCTGCGGCAATTTCATATTTCTGCCAAAGACGCACGTGTCACGGTGTATCACTTTTAAGTGAAAACTATCAATCGCAGATCACTGTCGTTTGTGTGTGGTAGTAACACAGAGTCTCCCATCGATCACAACGTTGGCCGAAATTCGGTAACTGTGGGAGTGTGTGAGATATGGTGTTTGAAATTGGTCGATCATGAATATTTTCGTGTTTCATCCAAAGACTTGTGTGTATCCATAAATTTTACCTTGCTGCCGGAACTACATAGCGCAGAAGACTGGTACTTGTGTGTGGTAATAGTATCGAGTCTCTCATCGTGCACTAGGGTGGTTAGATGTCTATAGCTGTCAATATGAATTCTTTACAATCACGAACGAAGTCGTGGGTACCAGCTAGTTAAGTTCATAAAAAATAAAGGAAATGGTTCATTTATTGCAATTTAGTGATGTTTGTCCATAAGTGTGGTATTTTGGTTCAGTATATAATGTAAGACCAATTTGAATAAATGAAACCACCTTTTTAAGTGAACTAATATTTCAATTTTAGAATATTAATATTTTGTGTTGTGTCAAATACAATATTGTGTTTCTGATGCACTGAAATTGTTTATCATATTTAAAGAATCATCAACATAATTTTTTTTATATATATAATTTCAGTTAACATTATATCAATTTAGTTCCAGGTAGTTTTAATTTTTTTTTAAATAGTAACCAATTGTTTGGGTCATTTTTTGGTATTCTGAAAATAAGCAGAGGTGATTTGTAAGCACTGAGAATTTTGTCTGTGGCTTACAAAATGCCTCTGTGTCTTCAGCCAGGTTTCTCGGTACATTGCTACAAAAATGACTCTAATTTTACGATTTCACCAGTTATTTTCCTCTGCAAAGCTGAAAGCACACAACAAATATATAAAAAATAATTCAGTTTTTTTAAATGCAATTTGTTGATTACACAGTGTAAAAGAAAAACATTGAAATTTGTGAACTGCTTTAATGAAATTAAAGAAATTTAAATGCATCAATAAGGAAAATGTATGTAAGTACAGACAGATGAAGGAAAAAAATTTACCAGAAAGATGACAAAAATTAAAGATATTCACAAATGTACATATACTCTGAATAGAGGAATTTGCCAGCAGAACATGATGTGTAGTGGGAGGAGAGAGAGAGAGAGAGAATAAATATTCCCATTTTTGCACAACACATATTTACATGAACTGCACTAAATAATTATTTGATTATTTCACAAATTTTCAATCACTTTTAATATCCATTACAGGAATAATTAGCATTACTTAAAAACATTTTTAGAGCATTGAAGAGTCTAAGATTTGTTATTTAATATAATTGCACTGGAGCATATGTTTCTGTGGCATATGTTCCTATCCTATGCCCTAAATGAAATTTAATTTAAAATTATTTCAATGTTTCAAGTAAATTGTTCAGTATTTCCCTCAGTACTTTATTCAGGTCTGTAATTCTCTTATCCACAAAAAAGTCTCACTCTCTCATGTCTGATTTCAAGTGCCAATTTGTGGTTGTGGTTTTCTCTTCCATTTATTACCTCTAATTCTACCAATATAAATCCAAACCTCATTTCCAACACATCTCATATACTCCTTTGACTCACTTCATCAATCTCCTGTCTTCAAATCCAACCCAGTTCCTTTTTCAGTATAAATTACTGATTGTATTCTGTGGTGAAATCCAAAACCTAATTTGTCTTCCTTGCATTCCCTCCAACTCCTATTCCCGATACCCATAGTGTAGGTCCCATATTACACTGTCATATTAAAGCAATGGTTGAAACAAGGTTTTGTAATCCATTTTCCTCATTTCCCTTGAACATCCCCTCATTATCTGCTCCTGCAATATCTTCTCCATTCTTATCAACAACTGACTAAATACAAACCTTTTACCTCGGTTTTTCAATAAAATGACAGAAATTTCTAAACACATCATTCAGTGATCCATTTGCACCCTTAATTTAATCATAAACCTATCTTTAACTACCTTCTTCCTGGCTATTAATTCATTGTTTAATTCTTTTAAGTGTTTCCTACTACCTTGCTGTCTTTTAACTCAGTTATGTACTTTTCTTACCTATTTCTCTAGCCTTTGCATGTCTCTATTTTATGTTATGGAATGAACATTTCTTCCTCAATTCTTATTACTATCTCTTTAATCTGTTTCCACCTCCTTTCTACTGAACTGTTGCTCTCTTTCCATATACTAAGTTACAAGATAATGTGCAGAATTATAAAGATAGGTTTATGGTGTGTGGAGAAGAACAAATAGTAAAAACACACATGCACAAAAGCTGCAAATACTTACTCCACAAATGAAAGAAACATTGGTGAGACATCTTTGTTCTTAACTTCACACAGTTCTGGAAACTCAGCAAAAGTTTTCCATAGCAGTATGCGATAGTTAATGTGGTCTGGTTTATCATTCATTTTGTTTAGGAAAATGTCTGAAGATTGTAAAAAATCACCTGGAATGAAGACTGCTCATGAATATTTGTAAATATTGGGACAAATTTCAAATATATCTCTGACAAAAAAAAGTGAAGCACCCAGAAGGGAAGGAAGAAACAAAATGAATCTTCGCAGGTTGAGAGAGTATGTAATGTTATTTCCGTGATTATAACATCAAGTCAAATTTACAAAGAGCTTGCCAGTATGAGACTGTTAATCCTCTATGGCATGGATACATGCACTGATTCGGTTGGGGATGGTATCATCGTCATTATATCCTCTCCCGAGGCAAGCTGCCCCACAACTGTTGTAACTGGTACTTGAAATCCCGGATACTGGCTATGAGAAGGAGTTGATGTCTCAGCTCATCCCACACATCTTTTGGGGACAGGTCTGGAGATCTTGCTTGGAGAACCTATACATCATGTAACAGTGCATAGCCAAACGTTCTGTGCGTGGATAAGCATTGTCCTGTCAAAAAACAGCACCACAATACTGTTGCATGAGACATGACGACAGAGGATGTCCCTGAGGTGCCACTGGACCATCAAAATTCTGTAAGTCATAACCAGCTGTGACCTAAAGTCATACCTGACAGCTCTCCACACCAGAATAGTAGGTAGTGCAGAATCGAAATTCATCTATGCGACACCATTCATCAGCAGTCCATGCTTCCGCTCCAAACACAGCTATTTGTGTTGTAGTGTTAATGGTGGCATATACATGGGATGATAATCTTCTAGCTCGGCTGCTGCTAGTCTCTGAATCTATGGTGTACGATGGCACAGAATATTGCAGGGAGACCATTACTTGTTCTCGGATGGCAGGCACAAATGTGAAGGGATTATAATGTGCTTGGTGCATAATTCGGTGATCCTCCCTTGTAGTGGACAGATGTGGTCACCTGCAACCTTCATGAATAGCATGCCTGCCCTTATGTTCCCATGCAGCCTAACATAGGGCTACTGTCACATCAAAATGCCCCACAAACTTGGATTTTGCATGATTCAAGCAGTTGGACAATTTAAGGCTCCTTTCAAGCAATGTCAGATGCTGATAATGCTGTCTAACACAAATACGCAGCATCTCCATGTCATTCACAATGATCACTCAACATCTGATGCTGTTCACACCCGTCATATATGGCCCTTTGTTACTCTGTTGCAGAATATGCATGCCCAGTTTGGTACTCATCATCTCATACCAAACAGGTGGATGTAGCCCTCAATAACACCTATAGGCTAGTGACAGGTTGTTTAAAGCCTACCCCAGTTGATAGGCTTTACCAGCTTTCGGGCATTGCACCACCCAGTATCCGGAGAGAAGTGGCTGCGAACAAGGAGAGGACCAAAGTAGAACGAGAAAGTGCTCATCCACTGCACGGCCATATACCACCAGCCCAGAGACTCAAATCCAGGAAAAGCTTTCTCAGAACATCACGGGAACTAATTGGGTCACCTGAAAAGGCAAGAGTACAGCTATGGAAAATGAGGGTTCCCAACATCTCGGGACCACTGACAGTTGCAGAGCGCTTGCCACCTGGTCACGAAGAAGACTGGAATGTCTGGCGGTCCTTAAATCGATTGCGAATAGGAGTGGGCAGCTCCAAGGAAAACCTAATGAGATGGGGTTATACTGATACTACCAGTATTAAGTGCAAATGTGGTGAAGACCATACTATGAATCATATGCTCGAGTGCCCTATGTGCCCATCATCCTGCAACAACGAAGACCTGTTTCAAGCAACACACAATGCGGTTGAGGTTGTGAAGTACTGGGCTAAGTGTGTTTAAAGTTGTTGATTTGCACAATGTATTTAACTGTGTATGTTGATGTTTTTGATAAGAGAGCAATAATAATATATCCATATATCCTACCAGGCCTGGCAGCAACATTAAACAAAAACATTAATGCACTATGGTGGCCATTCTTCCTGTCACAGATTATTATGTACCCATCAGTGGAGTGTATGTGTATGAACTTACATTGACATCCAACTGTCTTTTGGATGCTTCACTTTAATGTCAGCAAGTATATAACAAAAACAGATATTTGCAAACATACAGGTATTTATAAAAAATCTCAACTACTACGTATATACTATATGAACCACTTGCTTATAAAAATTAAATGGTTGTGTGTCAAAATATTATTTACCATTATCAAAAACAATTGTTCATGATAAATCAAAATTCAGAACTAATCAAAAAGGTAAGAGCTCACTCCATAAACTTCAGAGAGAGCAATAAAATCAATGGCTATATTAGTTCGCATATACATATTACATAAAGAATTCAGGAAGACATGAGCAGGCACTTCTCTAATAAAGTACGTCTGAAAAAGAAATGAAGAAAACAGGACATATTTCAATCACACATTTTCTCTATACATCACGTTTAAGCTACAATGACTGTATGGAATGTATAAACAGTATATCATGTGGAAAGGAAAGATAACTTATACCCAACACTCACTAAAGTTGAAGAGAGGAGGGCAGCAGCAACAAAAAATAACATTTGAACACAAAAAGCACAATATCGAGTGGAAAGAAACATGTGGCTGAGCTCGCGCATACTTCACAGTCAACACAGCCACATGCAGAAGATTTACGACAAATACAAAAATATAATTTACAATAGGTTTCTTATTAAATCTTAAGTTTAAACATCTATAAGAGCAAATGTTTAGGAATTATAAATCAAAATGAAAATATTTGTAAAATATACACTTACTTGGTAAATGGCAACATGGTTCAGATAAGTTTTCTGTCGCACTAGGATCTCTTATCAGCATTTCTGCTTGCTTAAGCTGCTCAATGAATACTGGCCAAAATTCATTTATCATCATTCCTTTTGCATATGAAGAAATTAACTTGCTTGTTGGTTCCCACAGCAATTGGAAATTTATATACAAAATGCCAAGGAGGTAACGCAGTGGTGCCTGAAATTTTTGTTTGAAAAATTATTATTTAAATGGAAAGCATATAGAAGATAAATTCACACAGTCTAGCTGTTGCACTCATAGCGATCACATGATTCATGTGGCGGGTTGGGATGTGACCACATCTTTCCCCCTGCCATATGTCTCGCCTCCCACATGAGTTAGACTAAGGTCGAAATATTGTGCAATTCGTGTGTTTCTGTGTTTTTACGTGTCTCGCCCTCCTGCCTTCATCTGTGGTAAGTGACGGGTAACTGTTTATTTTCCTTATCCTATCTTATTTTCAGTGCCTCGCGGCAGTTTCTTTGTTTCCTTTATCCAATTACTATTGTTTCTATTTACTTAAGCATCCACGCAGAAATGAATTGTCAAAACACTTACATAAAAGTAAGTATTGCATTTAAATTAACATATTAATATTGTTAGTTAATTTCTGTTCATTTACATTTGTTCCATGTAGATGTTTTTGGTAACTTCTTAACCTATAGATTTTTTAAATAAATGCTTTAAATTTGGAGTAACCATCTTAGTGGAAGTTTTGATTAGATTGAAATTTAGCCTAGATATTAATGACAACTGGCATTTGACATTACAGCAGAGTATGTAAATAATTTTTAAAATAAAAAATAAATCATTTGAATGAAAGTAGTTCTACATTGATCGTGAGCTTTGAGGCATAGACCATGATTAAAACTAATATGTGACATAAAATAAGTCTTTAAGATTTATTTTTAATTTTCCTTTGCTTTCACTGATGCCATATTTCAGATCCTTGTAACTGTGTCAGCTGTTAAAACATTGTATTATTGATTCGAATCACGAAAACGTAAGATATAAGAACTGTGAAGACTTTGGGTCAAGTTTATATCATGACGCATGTGTTTGAAGATCTCTCGGGTGTGCAGCCAGGTCATTTGGTCGTAGATGTATGAATTTTCGATGGCATAATGTGCCATCAACTTCAGGTAGCGTCCAGTTGTCAGCGTAAGGAACTGCAGTCCAGGACGCGACTGTTGGTCTGCTCCGCGCACATCGATATTTACACCCAGTTATAAATATCGATGTACATTTATTACATCCACATATCTATTTAAAACTAAAAACCTTAATTATCAGAATAATGTCAGGGAAATAAATATATCTAATTTTTCCACTGGCACACAAGATATGGAAAGAGAACTTGGGCTAAAATTATAGGAGGAAGGGACAAAAGATTCTTGGGATTTGTAGTCTCTGCAATTGACCTAGGTTCTATACAATCTCCACAAGAATTTCAGTACTGTCCAGACATGTCCCCAGTTGAAATATATAGAAACTATGTTTGTTGACCGACTGATGTCCTTGAACTATCACAGCTGTCGAGGCATGAAAAAATATAGCAACAGTCTAACATATCGTGGATGCCAACTGTACTATACTGATGACAGCCCCTCAAAAAGCCTCGGAATTCAGATTAATGGTATAATAATTAGAAGCTGAAAGTTGTTATAATACTGCTGGGAATTATAGCCAAGAAACTTACAAAACTTGTTTATCTTTTGGGAAACCATGTTCCTTATTTACAGTCTGGTTCAACAAGCTAAACAAGTACTAATAGCGACAGTATCAATAAGACCTACAAAATGAAATAAGAATATATAATACATAATATTGTTATTACAATTAATAATTATTATAAGATCCGATTAATATAAGAGAATTTGCTTCAACACAGTAAATGAATGCTGCAGAGATATGAGATATAATGTCCAGAAACAATGCTTCTAAAAGAAAAAAGTTTCCAACCACAAGCTTCTAGGTACCATAACATAACAATGACTTTTCCCCTTCAATTAATTCACCCTATTAATTAATCTCTGAGAGTCTACATCATTTAGTGATTGGACTGGCTGATGATGATTGATTAATCAAATTCACGTACATAAAGTGCACGATTTTAATATGTAAGTTATGACGGGTAATGCAATGAAAAGTTTAGAGAATACTATTTCATTATGCTGTAAAATAGTTATTAATGTTTGTATACGATTTTAATATAAAATATTTCATTTAATGAATTATTTGGTGTGACAGCAGTGCCTACTATGTTACTATATATATTCAGTCTTTATGTACTGTTTATCACAAATAAAATAGTGTATTATAGTTTAAAATAATTATTGTACCATTTCAAGTGAAATTAAAAATTATAATTAAAATCCTATTGCAGATTATCTCATTATAAGTATTTCTCAGTCTCAGCAAGACACATAGCCCAAAATGTAGGGATTTATTCACAGAGAAGAAATTTTTATAATACAATGATGGCTGCAGAGTACATGAATGATTTTAACATTTAGAGAGTGTGATATTCTGGAACAGTTGCAGTTTCACTGCAAGCCAACTGGTGGCCATCTGTGGTCAATTACCAGAAAGTTCTTTGTTGTATATGTTTACAGGACACTGCACATGCAGCAGCAGTTTAACTTCACCATGCTGTAAAAGGTTTTAAACAATCTCTGGCTTTAAAACCTTTTGAACAGTACTTGTCATTGTTTTTTAACAAATATAAATTGAAATGAATGAATGATTTAATCTTCTCCAAAAAAGCCTTGTTGGTGAGATGTTCCAGGTAAAAAATGTTTAACTTTGATGGAAAAAGACTTTGTAACCGAAAGCTGTAATTCTCATATTAATTAATCAAATCAATGCCATGCATTATATTATAATACTAGCTGTTGCCTGTTACTTTGTTCACTTCATTTTTTTCTATAACTGGTTATTAGATGAAGTCATGTCTTCTATAAAAAAAAATACCAAGAACAATTTTATCCCTTTATTTGCAACAAACATGGTCATGGAAGTCACAAATGCTGTGAGAAATCCAATGGAGTAATGACTCCAAGAAATGAGTTTAATGACTGATGATGATTTGAAATAATTTTAAAAAAATCGTCGTATATATATATATATATATATATATATATATACCCACAACACCAACCTCCCATAACATTCTCCTGTTGACAAAGGGCTCATCCCAAAAATTTCTTTATCAGTGTATTTTTGTCTTTTCTGTGTGTTTGCACCCCACATCCCGTCATCTAAAGGTAAGTGGTGGCTCATTTCCCTATCCTAATTTAATTCATATATATATATTACAAGTTTGGATAAGAGAAAAACCACTGCTTACCACAGAAGAGGATTCCTGTGGCGTCGATACATGAAAAAAACACGTACACACATAGCATAACATTTTCGAGACTATAGCCTTTCTTCAGTAGTAATGAGATGGCTGCATGTTGGAGGCTGGCAGCCAACTGAGTCATATATATATATACATTTAAGGATAGGGAAATATGACCCAACACTTACCATAGATGAAAGCGGCTGGAACAACGAACACAAAAAAAGAACAAACACAAGAAAAGTGCAATATTTCGGCATACAGCCTTATTCTTGCAGAAGTGAGACACCAGGCGGAGTCAGACGTGTACACGAAGGCGGCCATCTGATGAATCAGATTCACGGCCATCCTCCAGGTCTCAATCTCCAATAAATTCCTCCCACCAGACCCAGCATTTATTATCTCTACTATTTATATTTTTTATATTTCTTACAGTTTTTCAAAATTTGATTTATATATGTATCCTCACTCAGTATTATGTTGGTCTAACACATTCAATGATAATATACCATCAACAGTATCGATTATTGATACAATATTTGAGCTTCCCCCCCTTTCCCCTAATACGCTAACATCTGCGCCAGCTACGCCATTCTCCAGATGGCCGTCTGTGTGTACATGCCTGACCCCACCTGGTGTCTCACTTCTGCATGAATAAGGCTGTATGCCGAAATATTACACTTTCTTGTGTTTGTTTTTTGTTTTTTTCATTCCCAGCCTTCTTCATCTGTGGTAAGTGTTGGATCATATTTCCCAATCCTTCTTTAGTTTTATATAATATATATATATATATATATATATATTGATTGTTTGGAAACAAATATATATATATATATATCAGAAAAATGCACAGACAGTTTTTCTTTTTACCTTTATCAACTCCACAGCTGTAACAATATAATAACAATTTCGAGTGACTGAGTTACAGGCTGTCCTGTCCTCCCCTCTCATAGGCATCTAAACCAAGTCCTTAATCCTACCGTGTGATGGAGACCTACAGTTTAATGTGGACTCTGAACTGCAGAGCATTTCTGAGGCAAATATCAGTTTCAATTCCAAATAATTTAATTTCAATTCTGAATAGTATAATACCATGAATATTAATTTGCAAACACTTTTATCTTAATTTTCCTGCTTTCTGGCCCCAAATTAGGATGAAATGAGCCTTATTTTACTACTGAGATCATGGGCTGTCTACTGTTTTAAACCACATCCAAATCAGACCAGGTTTTACATGACTCATGCCAAATGAAAAATAGATACTAATTTGTGGAGACTTTTATCTTAAATTTCTGAACTTCAAAAAGAAACATACCCTATTTTACACCTGGGACTACAGGTTGTATATTATTGAGAACCGATCAAAATCTGATCAGTTTCTTCATTCATTTCATTCAAACAGCAGACACAAACTTAACATGTGCTCCATTCTGTGCCCCAAAATAGAGTTTTCAAAAATATCTTAAATGTAAATATTTTTTCTTACTTATGGTTTTATTATATTTATAAATGTATAAAGACAAAATTACTTATTTTCCTATAAAATTTTAATTTTCTTCGTTGTTAAATGAAAACAAAATCACTAACCTTGTTAAATTCAGTAGAACCCATAAGGGAAGTTCTTGTTGCTTGAAATTCCAAATTTTGAAGATGCTGTAGTTTTTCTCTGTAGTCTTGTACTGTAGGAGGCACTAATTCTGAAGCCAAACATAGGCTAAAGAGACGTCCTTTCAGAACACTATTGGAACTTAATAATTCTTCTGATTCATTCTCAAACAATGAAAATATGTGTGCTGTCAACAGCCGAACCTGAATAAGAAAGCATTTACCAACAAAGTAATTACAGTATAACTGAAAAATATATAGGAACTAACTGTCACAAGCAAGAATTCAGAGAAAATTCTGGTTATTTATGAATAACACTCAGTATGAATAAAATGAAAATAAACGGTTTCTGAAAAAAATGTAAGTAGTAAGACTGAACAGAAAGCAATTAAAAGAAATAAATAACAATGGAGGAAGGAACCCAGAGACATGAAATTTTTAGGTATAAAGTCTAAAAAAAAAAAAAACCACACAATCCATTCCACACCAAATTCTTTAGCTGATGAATGTTTTATATCTGATAACTCAGTGTACCTATGTAAAAGAGAATGTTTCTGCTTTATCATGCTTTCAATTGTAGTAGCTGATAGATACTTTCTCTATCCTTATTAATTTTAACAGGAAATAATGAGTAGAATGGTTCAGTATGTGTTCACTAGTTTGACCACATTCACCTCTCAACTGGTGTTCCACATCTCCAAGTTATTTTTACTATCTGGTAAAAAAACTTAACATAAATACATGCTTCCATCAGATACTGAATCTCCAAATGATTATACAATAAAACACATTTTATATTAATGTTGCACCTACAATTACAATGAGAAGTAAAATGTTAGGATTAGGAAAGAATTTGGCCATGGTAATTTAAATGAACCATTCCAGAATTTGCCTAGACTGATTTTGGGAAACTTAGGAATACAGAAATCTGCATGACCAGATGAGGATTTAAAGCATCATCCTGAACTTGCCATGAATGACAGAAAAAGATTAATAAAATTCTAAAAAATTCAGCTAAAACACATTGTGAGAATCAGCATTCTGCTTCACTACAATTGAGGTTTGGGACAAAACATTTATGTTTTTTTAAAATTTTGTCAAGTATCTTCTGCCTTTATCTTTTGTAAGTGATAGGTTTCCATATTGTCCCTTATTTTAATGTTACATTTGTGTGATGTTCAAAGTTGGCAATGGTGGTTGCATAATTTGATGTAAGATGACCACAGTGCTGCAGTAATTTCAACAACATTAGCACCTCAAACAAGGCAATGGTCAATGCCCACAAGCTTTTGTCATTTTGTTGTTTGTTAACAGTCTTAATAGCTTTTGAATGCAATTGAGTTTGATCACTATTCAAAGAAAAGGAAGACTAAGCTTTTAAGTTTAAATAATTAAGAATTCTTAAATTACAGATGGCAAAACATCAGCTTCCCCATAAGACTATGATAGGCCTACAAGCTGGTAGACTGAATGATAAATGTGCTTTAAAATAAGTACAAGCCTCTGGAAAGAAAGTTACAGAACTGACTTTCAAAAGTCCATAAAAAGATGATTATTTTATATATTTATTTGTCGTATGGCAAGCAACTAATACAATAATAAATATATACAATGACAAGAACGCTGGTAGCGTTCACAAGCTGATGTCCAGTTCTTCCAGCCATTCTACGAAGGAACTTGTAGCTCCAAAAACATCTTCAAATGGTCCATCATACTTCCACTAGAGGGTATTCCCTGATAATATGCTCAACACTCTGGGAAGGAGCACCACAGTCACATGCAGGAGAATCCTGAAGACCCCACTTATACAGCATGGTGTTGCATTTCGCATGGGCTGTTCTTAGGCGATTTAGTTTGACCCACTGGTCTCTATTTAGATACTGGAAGTCCAGTTGTGGGATCTTTAATATCTGGATGTTTTACAGATGCAGAGTTCCAGCTTTGTCGCCATTTTTCCACGACATCAAAGTCAAATACATCTTGCCATACCAGATTTCTGGAAGATGAGTGGGTGGTAAGTTATTTAGAACCTCGTGATTGGTAGATCAGGATGGTGTAGTTTTATCCACTCACGTGCTGTTGCTTCTTGACATCTTATCTCTGGAGGTGGTATTTTGCTGATCAGGTGCAACCAGGGGATTGGGGTGGATTTTAGGGTGCCAGTTATTACTCTCATACACTCATTCAGGTGGACGTCGACTTTTCTAGTATGAGTACTACGTTGCCATACTGGAGCACAGTACTCAGCAACAGGGTAAACCATGGTGAGAGCGGTTGTTCGTAGTGTGTCCGCATCAGCTCCCCACAAAGTACCAGCTAGCTTCTTCATGATGTTGTTTCGTGTTTTCAGTTTCTGACTTTTGTTTTCTGAATGTTAAGGAGCGGTCCAAGGTGATGCCAAGATACTTAGGACAGAAATTATGTTTCACCCTCTGGTGGCAGAAGTTCACTTTGAGCTGCTGATGTGCTATTCTATTGCTCAAGTGGAATGCGCATACTACTGTTTTCATTGGGTTCGGACAAAGTGTCCACTTCCTATAATATGTGTTCAAGGTTTCTAAGTCGTTAGAGAGAATGCTCTCACCTTCCTCTAATGTGGCAGTTTGGACGGCGATAGCTAAGTCATCAGCATAGCAGAATTTATTGCCGGTTGTTTCTGGCCTGTCACTGGTGTCCAAGTTGAAGAACAATGGAGCTAGGTACTGACCCTTGAGGTAATCCATATTTTATTGTAAATGACTTACTTGTCTTATGTCCGACGGTGACCTTAAAATATCGGTTGGTCAGCACATTCTTCAGGAGTGATGTTAGTTTCCTGCAGAGTATATGTTTTTTAAGTTTAAGTAGCAGTCCATCCAGCCAAACTGTATCATATACCGCTGTTAAATCGACAAAGGCTACTAATGTTTTTAACTTTTTCTGAAATCCAGCCTCAATATATGATGTCAGTGCTAATACTTGCTCACAACAGCTCCTTTTTAGCCTGAAACCTGCCTGATATGTTGGTGTTATGATGATGAAAAAAACAGAATGATAGGGGAAGTAAATTTGGTATTAAGTCAGAATGTGACATCAATATTTTACATTGTCTACATCTGTTCATTATTACACTCCCTGCAGCTTCAGTAAATAATGATTCTCATTTACTGCCCAATACTCATTTACTACCTATACTATAATCTCCTAACAATATGTTTCACTCTTTTTATTACATGCACCGGAGCACTTTGCACTGAAGGATACTTGTTTTTGATGTAGATTCTCACATATGAAGAACCATGAGTTGATCATTATACCCACAAAATGAAGAAGTTATACATGGAATAACATATCCAATTAAGGAAAATCAATTTGTCTGCTGCCAAGATTTTCATGATTGTCTTTAGGAATGCTAATGATGTTTAGTATGCCAATTATAAAGCACTATAATGCTGCATACTATTATGAACTCCCAAGCAAGATGAGGTCAATCAATCAAAATATGGAAGATTTGGATCTGCAGCGTTGTGCTTCTGCATGATACAACTTAGCCCCATATTGCTGCTGTTATGCATACAAAATTCCAAGATATGTCCTGGGCAGTTTTGGATCATCCACCATAAACACAGGAGTTATCATTACGCAAATATAATTTGTATTGACCCCTCACAAAAGACAGAAGAGAAAGGAGCACAAGACCTTGTACACATTTGTCTGTGTGCATGTCCAACACGAATAAGTAATTGCAAAAATGTTAGTAGGATGGAAAAAAATATGTATCTATCGTTAAAGCAGTATAGAAAAATGTTTGTGAATGGTTTATTACATATTAACCCAGTTAAGATTTTTTTTTTTAAAGTCTTGTTCATTTTCTATTGACCCTCATATGCACATTTTGTATATTTTGTTCAAAATGTAACAGAGTTCTAAAAAACAAAGAATTATGTGAATGAAAACTACATGGAGTTACTTCATTTGTACCAGTTTCAAAGTCAAATCTCAAAAAATAATCAAGGTAAATCACACGAGAGTGTCACTTTTATGTATACCATCTGCAGTAATGGAACTTCGGAGTTCACTTACAATTATAACAAAGTGTACAGCTGCTGGATGAGATTTCTAGAAGTGAGTTTCACTCTTGTTACATTTAGACAATCAGATTGACAAAGAGCATGAGAAAAAAAGGAAAAAACTAGAACCACTTCCATTGTCTCCCACAGTATCTGTAAGCTAATATTTTAAACTGCATTAAGTTTGTTTCCATTTACAAATCATATCAATCACGGCAATAAGATATTTGTACGAAGCAAGTACAAAAGGATTTGGCTAGTTGCAATACAGAGGAGAAATAGTAGAAGACAGGAGAGTGTGGAAGAGGCTTGTTCACTATATAACACCTGATCCATTAGAGTGGAAAATTGATGTTGCCTGATTCACTGTTGCTATGTAAGCTTAATTGTTATCAAGATAATTTTAAGTATCTCAAAATCAATCTAAATGAATGAAAAATAACCATGATCAACATTATCATGGAAATGTTTGCCTACATCATGTTAAGCATAAATCACAGGACGTAGATGAGATAGAGGAAGAAATAGATTACAATTGCACAAGTAACTGTTAACCTTATCAGAAAGTTTGCCAAAACTGGATCTTTATCTTCAGTCAAGCTCCAAAATGCCAAGACAGACTTGGAGGGTTCTCACTTTGAACTTCTGCAGTAGCGACTTCCAAATTCTGCCAACAGCTTATCACAATTTTGAGAAATAAAATTGCTCCTAAGGGTGATATATTGTAACATCTTAGCTAACAGGCAATTCACAGTTTTTAATTACAGCCAGTTGATAAAAGCTATCACAGATATACCAGCATTAATAAGTAGCAAAACAGATTTTTAATGGAAGTGCCACTCTCATATATACCACAGAGTTACAGATGCAAGGTGACAGCTACACTCTTGAAACATGTAAACATTCATTCACTTAATTTCTTCTCATATCTGAATTTTAGTTTCCACCAGCATAATAATGAGAAATAAACAACGGGATTAAGATAACTGCAAACTTGTATACATCTGTTTCACATATATTACGGGATAAAAGTTTTCCCTAGGCATCACAAGAATCTATATACGAGGGTAGACTTTAAAGTAAAGTCTCCTATTTTTTTTCTCATAGAAAATGACATTTATTTACATTGATTTATACACCGTTGGAAAGGCCATGGCCTAAGCTATTTTTCAATGTAATCGCCATTTTTCTCGATGACCTTCCGCATCCGCACGATGAACTCCTGTACTCCGTCCTCGTACCACCCTGCATCTGCGTCGCGCAGCCAGTTGGTGACCTCTTCTTGAACCTCCGCGTCCGACTCGAATTTCTT
Source organism: Vandiemenella viatica (assembly GCA_031002005.1). Classification (NCBI taxonomy): domain Eukaryota; kingdom Metazoa; phylum Arthropoda; class Insecta; order Orthoptera; family Morabidae; genus Vandiemenella; species Vandiemenella viatica. The sequence goes on along the minus strand of JARYHS010013631.1, from coordinate 12,892,702 downwards.
CCCTCCGAGGTGTTTTTTCAGGACGGGGAACAGATGATAGTCGCTGGGGGCGACGTCCGGACTGTAGGGAGGGTGTTCCACGATTTTCCATCCAAACTTCTTGATCAGCTCGGTCGTTCGATTCGCTGTATGCGGGCGCGCGTTGTCGTGATGAAAATTGACTCCTTTGGTCAGCATTCCTGGGCGTTTGTTCTTAATGGCTCGGCGAAGCTTTTGGAGGGTTTCACAATATCTCTCAGAATTGATAGTGGTTCCTTTAGGCATGAAATCCACTAACAACAAGCCGCGATGGTCCCAAAACACAGTTGCCATCACCTTTCCGGCTGACAGTGTTGCCTTGAACTTTTTCGGTTTTGGAGACAAGCTGTGGCGCCATTGTTTGGACTGCTGCTTTGTCTCAGGTGTATAGTGATGAGCCCATGTTTCATCCCCCGTTACGAAACCATCTAAAAATTCCTCTCCTTCCTCTTCAAAACGCCGCAAAACTTCCTCCGCACATTCCACGCGCTGCCGCTTGTGGTCTTCGGTCAGCTGTTTTGGCACCCATCTTGCCAAAACTTTGTGATACAGCAACTTCTCCTTAAGGATAACTCGAATTGCGTCCTTGCTGCACACTCCTCCAAGCTTCTCTTCCAATTCCTTAACAGTAGCACGACGGTTTTTGAGCATTTCTGCCTCCACAGCTTGGACGATCTCGTCTGAGAGCGACGGCCGGCCACTTCTCTCCTCGTCGTGAACGGTTATGCGGCCGGAAATGAACTCACGTGCCCACTTACGCACTTTCTTGATGTCCATACATTTTTCCCCGTAAACTTTCACTAGCTGACGATGGATTTCGATGGGTGGCACTTTTTGTGCAGTCAAAAAGCGGATGACCGAACGAATTTCACACCTGGACGGAGAAGCGAGAGGCAGTTCCATCGCGGACGGCTGCTGAGCCAAGACTGAGCGGCCGAGCCGTGTCTTCCCCCACCAGGAATTTATCCCGCGAGTCAGGGAACACGGCGGCGTTGCCAGATTTCGTCTAGCTCCTGATGAGGCGACGCTACACCGTTGGAGACCTTACTTTAAAGTCTACCCTCGTACAAAACCTACCTGCTCTCAACCTAAATTATGGATTAAAGCTGCCACACTGACTAGAAGGGACAACAGCTGGCTGTAAGTGATTGAAATGAAATTCCTCAGGTCAAGTATCAGAAGAACAGCCTAGATTAAATCTGAAGCAAATTAGTCCAAATTCAAATGAGATTACAGAAAAAGTGTTGAAATTGAAAATACTATCTTAAAAACTTTAAAACTTCTTTCTAACTTGAATAAACATAAAAAATGACTATAAAAATGAAATATACTAATATTCTATCCATTCTAACTCGTGGTTCTGAGAACAAAATCTTGTCACGCAGTTACAAAATTTAACAGATAGCTTACAACCTGACATTACCCATCAAAAACTCTTTATTGTCATGACTGTACAATAGTGTCTCTTTTGTGCACATCATGGTTTATGCAGTTGTTCTACTACAGACACTTATGCCAACAAATAAGGTGCCTACAATTTTTTTCCGGTCTGTAATATAATAGGCGTTGCTTGTTTTGCAAAAAGTGGATCGTGCGGCAGGACAACCGAAGTTCATGTCCTAGTTGTTATAACATTTTGTTACGTTGTGACGAATGTAAAACAATAATAATTATATTTCGGACGGATATGTTTTAGTAACACCACCACATATACATTTCACTTACTGCTACACGCACACACTCAGTCCCTCACACACATTCAGCATACTATATCTCACACTGTTTTAATTTCATTTGGATATTTAACGAAATTTGCTAACAAATCAAATGAATACAAATTTTTTATCTACATTAAATACAACACAATTATACACTTAATCAATTTAAAGCTTTCTGATAAACTATATTTTTTTTCTTTTTTGCGGTGCATAAATATATGAAGATGATGGTTTTCCGATGCGCGAACATGAGACGTATAATTGTCCATGCGCGAAGCTCCAAGTTGATTCCGCAAACTTGCAACGACTGGCCTTGCGATTTATTTATGGTCATTGCAAAGGCCAGGCGCATGGAAAATTGTAGACGCTTAAAATCGAATTGCAAAAACGTTGGAATCATCGGTATACGTGGGGTCAAGAGATTTTCCCTTGATGATCTTGGACTCGATCACGTTATTCATTAGCTTTTTCACAGCCAGTCTCGTTCCATTGCACAGTCGAGGTTGATTAATGTTACACAGCATAACCACAACTGATCCTATTTTAATTGTAAATTGTGAGATGGTAGTCCAGGCAATTCCAGCGTATTTAAAAACTCTGTGGCATAGTTGACTACTACATCATCCTGGATTGTAACTATGTATCATCGTTAAAATAAAACAATATTGTCTTGTAGATAATGTTTTATTTCATGATAGTCAATTGTTTAAGGCGTGCAGCGATGCCAGAGAACAGTTTGTATTGGAAAAGAGCAGCTGACATTAGGTCAGTTACAAAGGTCACATATATCTTAGTGGCAATCAGCTGGCCATATTGCGTGGAGCAAGTCCAAAGATGGACAAAAATAATGTTAGAATGGAGTCTAAAAGATCACCACAAACTGAGAGAGAGACCGATGGGTTAAAGACATTCACAGGGCTTTGGAAATTAACTGGCAGAAGATCACCCAAAATCGTAATGCTTTGCTATTGCTAGACTTGAGTCCACATATAGATTAAATGAATAAATTTGAAAGTTTGTATTTAAATTTTAATTACTGTTTCATTCAATTTCTACAATGGTCTTCGATTGCAATGTTTTTGGGGATTCCAGGTACACTGGAAAAAATTAATGGGATGTAAAGGGAAAGAGGGATTGCATTTTTGGAGACAATATTGAGGCAGCATTTTTCTGTATATTTTATAGCATACGTGTGCAAATTTCCATCAAAATCGGATAAAATCTGTGGATTTGTCTAAATTAGGGGCATGTGAAGAGGATGAGGGGTTGCATTTTTTGAAACCATATATAGGCAATTTTTTCAATTTGTTTTTAAGTATACGTGTGCAAATTTTGGTGGACATCGGACAAAATCTGTTGGGTTGTTTCAATTATGGGGTGTTATGGGGAAGAGGGGGTGGAAATTTTATTTCTTAGGAAACACCTCCGAAACGCTTTTGACAACTCACCCAAGTTTCACCGTAATTGGATGAACGGTAAAGGAGCGCATAAAGGACAAACAAACTCACATTGATTTATATACATAAGATTAAATTGTCATTTTCAGTATTTTCCTCACAATTTTTCCATTTTTCTCACCGTTTAAACTTTCCCTGAATTTCCACAAATATTTCAAGATCAAAATTAGCTAAATCGGTCCAGCCATTCCTGACTTTTAGTGAGACAAACAAACAGCAATTCATTTTTATATATAAAGTTCTGAACAACTTTTCACAGATTTGAAAATAAACCTGACATCTAAAATAAATTTGAAAGTATTCCACTGTCTGCTAAATTGGTAACAGATAGAGTGGGAAAGATGGTTTCAAATGTTACTGACCAACAAGTTGAAGATATTTAATCATCATTGGCCATATCAATTACAGTAGATGAGCATTCAGTAAACCAGCAGCCAAACTTGAAGGGGGAAATAGGTACAATTATAAAAAAGGCACAGGTTTCAAATTTGAAGAGATATTTCAGAGAACAATTCAGCAAATGGAAGGAAGGCTCAAGTACAGTAGAGTCAAGGTGGGAAGAGTTCAAGGAGATAATAAGAAAGAGGGAAGAAAAATTTATTCCTAAGGCAGAAAATAAAGAGAAGTAGAGAACCTATGTACTATAATAGGGAAGTGAAGAGGTTAAAGAGGTTGGTAAGAAAAGAACATAACAGAGTTAAGAGACAGCAGGGTAGTAGGGAATATTTAAAACAACTAAACAAGGACTTAATAACACCAAAGAAAATGGCTAATGATGGGTTTATGAAGAGTATTGTCAGTGCAGGAGGACCATTGACTGATGCATCTAGAAATTTCTATTGCTATATTATTAAACTGAGGGGAAGAGAGGGTGTAGAGACACTTGTAGATAAGGATGGAGAAGAAGTTACTGATGATTTAAAAAAGGCAGAGATTTTAAGAAACTGGTTCAGTGATAGCATTAGGGACAATGAATCAGAAACAGGAGAGTCTAATTTGGAGAACGAGCTTAACAACACAATTAGATATGACGATAGTAAGAAATTTGATATTCATCCTGAGGAAATCATGAAGGAAATAAGAAATCTGAAAAAAACATAATGGGGCTGGTGAAGATAATATTACTACAGATATCTTAAAGATAGCCAGATGTGACATTGTACCGTATCTTGAAATATTATTTAAATTGAGTCTGGATACTTGCTGCTTACCACAGGACTGCAAAAGTGCAATAGTAGTACCGGTACATAAAGGAGGGGTGAGAAATAGAGTTGAGAATTACAGGCCAATCAGTTTGACATCAGTGGTAGGTAAATTAATGGAAAGATTGATATGCAACCACATCAGAAATATATGTGAGGAACGTAAGTGGTTTTCAAGCAGGCAACATGGGTTCAGGCAAGGATATTCATGCGAATCTCAGTTGGTGGGATATATGCAAGATATTTCAGATGAAATGTACAAGGGAGGCCAAATTGATAGTGTAGCACTAGATCTGTCAAAGGCGTTTGACAGAGTAAGCCATAAAATGGTAGTAAATAAGGTAAAAACCATTGGAGTGGATGAGAAAGTGATTTGCTGGGTAGAAGAATTTTTAAAAGTAGAAAACAGAAAGTTAGGGTAGGAAATGTAGTATCAAAAGAAGTGGAAGTAAAAATGGGTGTGCCACAGGGTGGTGTATTGGGACCATTGCTATTCATTATTCTAATGAATAATTGTGTTGATTGTTTACTATCTGAAATTAGATTGTTTGCAGATGACATAATGCTGTATAAAAGAATCAAAACGATAGAAGATTGTAAACAGTTGCAGGGTGATCTGGACAGGATATCTAGTTGGGTTGGTAAACATGGGATGAAGATAAATGCAAAGAGGAGTCAGCTTATTAGATACACAAATAAAAAACAAAAGGTTAATTATCAATATAAGGTGGGGAAAGAATTGCTTGCTGAAGACTTGAAATGTAAATATCTTGGCATTACTTTTGATAATAAGCTTAACTAGGCAGGACACATTGGACAGGTGTTAGGAAAAGGTTTCAAAGTTCTGCACTTGTTGGAGAGAGTGATGAGGGGATGTGCGAGAGAAGTAAAGGAATTGGGTTACAAAACATTGGTCAGACCATTGCTCGAATATGGTAGTGTAGTATGGGACCCTCATTTTACGTATCAAATACAGGAGTTGGAGAGGGTGCAAAAAAGAGCTGCTACATTTGTTTCTGGAAATTATCGCAGAATGCAATCAGTGATGGATATGATAAAGGAGCTGGAATGGGATTCATTGCAAGACAGGAGGAGGATGAGGAGGGTCATGGAAGTGTACAGGGCATATACTGGCGATGAGGCATGGAAATATATTGCAATACGTATGAAAAGTAGTTGCATGGAAGGGAAAAGATGACCATGACCACAAGCTGGCACTCGATTTCAGGCACAAGGGTGTGGGTAGATTCTCTTTTTTAGGTAAGGGTGTCAGGGATTGGAATGAGTTACCAAGAGAAATGATGAATAATTTACCGAAAACTTTGAAAGAATTTAAAGATAAAATTTGTAGAGGGCAAATGTAGGTGGGTGCAGGATAGGGGGAAGATGGGTGTGTAGGGACATTGCCACCGGAGCCTGTGCTCCATTGCAATTAAATAATAATAATAATAACAACACACAAGATACAACCCGAGTTTGCCTATTCGTTAACTACATTTCATCTGAAGGTCATAAAGAAGAACTTTTAGAATAATTGCAACTTAAAGAGAAGTGGATATTGCAAATGGTGTACTAACTTGTATGGGGGAAAAAATCACATCCCACTCACTAAAATTTAATCAACAGCAACACATGAAGTCAAGAGTATGTTGGATTCTGAGAAGGGGATTTGTCTCTTTTTTTAATAAGCAGAAATTAATCATGAGAAGATTACTTTTAATTGCATAATCCACCAAGAAGCTCTTTTCACAGAAATGTTTCCAAAAGAATTTGGTCAAGTTATGACTTTAGTAATTAATATTTTTAAGAAAATTGTAGCACAAAAGCTTCAGCACTGCCAATATAAAGAGCTTTTTCCTGCAATCAACAGCGAATATGTGTCGCGAAAGGCATTCGCGAGGGTTCGCGAATTATAATTATTTAAAAGGAGTTAGATTTATTTGAATTGTGAATGTTAAAATACTAGGAGCCAGCCAGCCAACACAGAGACGGGAGGTCATTAAGCAAACGCATTAGGAAACTATTAAGACATCCACTGCACGTCAACAGAGGGAAAGTCTGGAGTGCCTCAAGGAAGGTGACAATATTAAGACACAGACTTTCAAAGCCGGACCTAGGCACGGAAGAAACCGGGAGGCAGGGAAAGGTCACTGAAAGAGAGTTTCCAACCTTACAAAATCTCACGTGGAGGTCCATGTGATGCGGACGTGTCTGACCACAGATTAGCTTCTGGAAAGGACGATAGGACGGAGAGTGCCGTCATTAAGCAGTATAAATAGTGGTGGCTGAGCTAACAAACGTTAGAGTAGGAACGACTGCCAGTGAGTGGGGTCGTAGCTGCCTAGTGCCGGGGGCCTAGCAGCATTGCATAGTAGAGTAGCGGAGTCAGAGGGCTAGGACTTCGATTCTCAACTCCAGTCTCAGTTAGAAATTGGGACTTAGGTTTCCACATAGGTGGGAAGGCACTCACTTAGATTCATGGATGTGGGAGATTGGAATTTCCCGCTAATCAACCCTCAGGGGAATGTTGTTACCTATAGGATGGTAGTGAGAACCATGCGAAGGATTCGTCAATGGCTAGAGCGACTTAGGGCACGGATGACTTCGAGATATGTATTGGAACACTAATTTACCAGTGCCCCGCCCCTCTCCTTGGGACTTTATCGGTTCTTAGTGAGTTGCAAGTTTGTTTCTTGTAATTTCTATGTGTTTGTTTATTTCTACCAGTTATTCCACTCCGAGTTCCCCTGTCTGAAAACCCGAATCCAACTTAGTTCTGAGACTTCTAAAGGTAACTTTAGACAGTCTCCTCTGAGCTCTCATCTTCCGAACCGCTCGCGGAAGTAAAAGCCAACCAGGACGCAACATAGGTCCTTTTAAATTTGGTGTCAATAGTGTGGGGTTTTTGGCAAGGTTTTTCGCAGGTCAGCACTGCAACAGCGGTAGCCTACGTTGCCACAGACTTGAGGAATAGGAGTTTAGAACTTCTGGTAGCACTCAGCCCGAAGTCAGGTCAGACTGACGGCTTGGAGAATAAGACCGACAAAAGGAGGGGGTAGCGCAATAAGTAGGCGGCAGAAGAAAGAAGAGGATCCATTGGTCGAGTACGAGAGGGGGCCACTCGACAGCGAAGGGAGCCGCAACGCATCCGTCAGCAGCATCCACGGAGGAGGCGAGCCAGGTCAGCGAGCCAGGTCTACGAGGGTCGACAACAGTAGCCGCGACGCAGCCGAGGGCAGCCGACGCAGCCGAGGTCGACGGGGCGAGCCAAGGTATCAACAGGCGGTCGCAGCAGCAGCAGCGAGCAGCCAAGCGAGCGACGCACGACGCAGCCCACAGTCAGCAGCCAGGCCGGCAACGTACACAGCATCACATAGAAGTCAACGCCACAGTTAATTTCCACAGGTGAGACCGCAGCAAGTGCAAGCATGCCTAACGAAGCTGTGTCAGGTAGCCAGGGTGCGCAGTCATCTCCTAGGCAGTATATCAGTTTAAACGAAGTGATTAAATTAATTCCAAATTCCTTTGACGGTGATAAGTCCCAATTAAATGAATTTTTGGACAATTGCGACAGCGCATTCGAGCTAATAGAGCCAGCCCAACATGAAATACTATTAAGATTTATTAAGGCTCGTATTGTGAAAACGGCTAGGAGTAAATTGCTCGTAAGAGATTTGACGACCACTTGGCCGGCTGTTCGTGCAATTTTAGTAGAGAACTATGGTTGTAAAAGAACCTTAGATTTCTATGCCTGTAAAATGTTTGCCAGTAGGCAAGAATCATGGGAAAGCATTGCGCAATGGGGTTCGCGCATAGATACTTTACAGCACCAATTCAGGGAGGCAATCAAGGGCGTGATGGCAGAAACTGAACTAGAGGGAAGTATTGCTCTCGTGTTAAAACTAGGTAGGGCCGTGTTCATACAAGGGTTGTATGACGATAGAATAAAAACTATCGTGCGAGCCAGAGGAGAGACGATAACCCTGTCAGAAGCCGTCGAGTTAGCAGCCACAGAAGAAAGTGCGATAGCATCGGCAAGAGAGAAACCGGTATCACGACAGCCCTTCAGGCCACCAAAGGTAGAAAAAGGGTCCCTACCAAACTGTTTCAATTGTGGGAAATCCGGTCATACGGCGAGAAATTGTCAGACACCGAGGCGAATACGGGTAGTCGAAAAAGAAGGTGAAGTAAATAAACCACCGCTTGACGCCCTACTCTCCAGAGTAAAGAAATTAGAAAGGGAAAGTGCCATTAGGATAGCCACAGCGCAGCAAGGTTTTAAAAGAAATACCGGGGGCGCCGCGCAAAAAGAATTTACCAGGGTGAAGGTGCCGGTTACAAAAACTAGCGAGGTAATATGTTTCAAATGCAATAAGCGAGGACACTATGCCCGGGAGTGCCGTGAAAATATGTGGATGGCGAAGCAAAAAGATAAGAACCCGGTAAACTATTAAGAGGCGTAATGAGGCAGTCACACTGCGCCTGGTCTAGTAAGGTGTTTAAAATTGACTGCACAGATAAAAATGACTATGTGACTATGCGATGTAAAGATGCAAAGAATAATCCGGTAAGATTTCTTGTAGACAGTGGGGCCCAAATAAGCTTAATGAGAGCAGATAACATAAGCAAAAAGGGGAAATGCGATACTAATGACAATATTAGAATAAGAGGAATTAGCAGTAACGTAGTAAGAACTGAAGCTTCCTGTAGTAGTTGAGCTACAAGCCACCAAGGGCTTAATTCTAAGGCAAAAATTCTATCTGATAGGCAAAGATATAGACTTGCCATTTGAAGGTTTATTAGGAAGAGATTTCCTGACGAAGAACAAGGCCGTAATAAATTACGGAGCGAGGACCATTAAGATTCGCGGGAGGCGAATTAAGTTAGAAACCGCGCGGGAGGAACAACGCGAGATGTGTTGTGAAAATGTAGGTAAGTCGGTAGGGAACACCGACGGACATAATGTAGGTGTCGTAAGGGTCGCGACACGACATTGTAGTTGTCCATCCACTAACGGACTTGTGGGTCGGGACAGAAATTTTCCGAAGGCAATAGGCAGGGCCTATGGCCTCGTGAAAAAGCGAGATTGTCCGCTCACTAACGGAATTGTGAGGCGCGACGAGAAGAAAAATGTCGTAGGGATTGCGACGCGAAGCAGTGTTTGTCCGTCCACTAAAGGAACTGTGCGACGTGACGGTATGTTTCCGAGGGCAGTGGGTGCTGCCTCGAAAACAGTAAGCCCCGCGAAAAGGCGAGGTGTTAGGTCGAATAGCGGTAGAAGCCGAGTCGATAGCAGTAGAAACTGCATTGTTAAAAAGTAATAGACCGAATGCTGTTGGAGCAGGTTCGGTAAAAGCGCACTTATGCGGAGGTGGCTAAGACCACAAAAATAAGGGCTACTGAAGTGGCGAAAAATAGGCGCGGTAGTAAACAAAATGTAGGAGCTGGGAGAGCTCAAAATTATGAAGTAATAATAGGTCCACGCGAAGAAAAGATTGTTAAAGTGCGAATTACACTGGGGGACGTATCAGAAGCGATCATCCCGAAACAAGAATTGCAATCAGGTTTATATGTGCCAGAAGCACTAGTATCCGTGAGAAACGGAACGTGTATCTAAGTATGTTAAATAGTACGGAAAAAGAAGTCAAATTAAGAACCCCTTACTAGTAGCTGAAGAAGTGCCGGAAGTTAAAGAAGTTCAAGTAAGGCAAATTAAAAGAGAACGGTCGGAGAACAAATCACGGCTGAGTAAACTAAAAGAAAATCTTCGAGTTGAATCACTTGAACAAGGAAGAACGAGAGGTGTTATTAGGAATATGCGCAGCATATAATGATGTATTCCATTTGCCGGGAGACACATTAGGTTACACAGAGGCCATCAGGCATGAAATTAAGCTTCTTCCCGAAGCAGAAGGAAAAATAGTTCGGTTGAGACCGTACAGGATACCCGAAGCACAAAAAGAAATTTTGCAAGGAGAGATAGATAAGTTATTGCAAGATGATATTGTAGTACCCAGCGATAGCGCGTGGAACTCGCCAGTATTAATAATTCCCAAGAAAATGGATGCTAGTGGAAAACAAAAGTGGCGTGTTGTAATAGACTACAGACGGTTGAATGATTTAACCGTAAATAACGTGTTTCCGCTGCCGCGAATAGATGAAATCCTAGATGGTCTAGGTAAGGCGAAATACTTCTCCACGCTTGATTTAGCCAAGGGCTATTATCAAGTGTTACTGGATGAGAAGGATCAAGAAAAAACCGCCTTTAGTACGCCCTACGGACACTACGAGTTTAAAAGAATGCCTATGGGACTAAAAACGGCGCCAAATACCTTCCAGAAATTAATGAACTCTGTACTGGTAGGATTACAGGGTGAGAAAGTGTTTATCTACTTAGATGACGTCATCGTGTTTGGGTCATCATTAGAGGAGCATAATGCGAGGTTAGAGGATGTTTTCGAAAGGTTGCGAAAATATAACCTCCAATTACAAGTAGATAAATGCGAATTCCTACGTAAAGAAGTCACATTTCTGGGGCATGTACTCACCGAGGAAGGATTAAAGCCCGATCCGAAAAAGGTAGAAGCCGTAAAACAATATCCACAACCAAGTAATACAACTCAGTTAAAGGCATTCTTAGGCCTGAGCGGATATTATAGGAGATTTATAAGTAACTACAGTAAAATTGCTAAGCCACTGTATGAATTGTTGAAAAAGGGAGTCACATATATATGGGGACCAAAGCAGGAGAGGCTTTCCAACAGTTGAAAGAAAAACTGTTGAGCCCTGCAATTTTACAATATCCCGACTTCACAAAAATTTTATAGTTACTACGGATGCAAGTCAAGATGCGATTGGAGCAGTGTTAAGCCAAGGAGAAATTGGCAAGGATTTACCGGTAGCTTACATATCAAGGACGTTGAATAAAGCTGAAAGAAACTATAGTACCATAGAGAGGGAAATGCTAGCTATTTGCTGGGCAGTGAAGCAATTCAGACCGTACCTATTTGGAAGGAAATTCACAGTGTACACAGATCATAAACCATTGATCGTGGGTAAATAGCATTTCGGACCGTCATCCAGACTAATGAAGTTCCGGTTGAAATTAGAGGAATATGACTATGAGATCGTGTATAAGAGCGGCAAAAGAAACCAGGTAGCAGATGCGCTTTCAAGAATCCGGAACGTTAGAAAGACCGATGACGAAATAAGTGATAATGATGAAGATGAACGCGAAAATAGGAAAACCGCGGCAGGAGCTGAAGTAGCGGAAGGCAGCAAACAAGGAGACAATAATGAGGTGGTACCAAGCGATAATCTTACTCAAGAGGAGAAGATGATGATATTAAAGCAATACCACGAATCGCCGATGGGCATGCACCAAGGAATAGGTAGGACCTATGAGCGCATTAAGAAGTATTGCCGATGGGAAGGCATGAAAGCCGACATTGAACAATATATTCGACATTGTGAAAGTTGCCAGAAGAATAAAATCACTCAAAATAAAACAAAAATGCCGATGGAGATTACAAAAACCCCAGAGCATGTATTCGAAAGATGTGATATCGATATTGTAGGCCCATTACAGCGATCAGAAAAAGGAAATAGATATATACTTACCTTTCAAGACGCTCTAACGAAGTTTTTAGTGGCGGAACCAATAGAGCAACAAGATGCGGATACAGTAGCAAGAGTATTGGTAGAAAGAATAATCTTACGGTTTGGAATACCGACCATTTTGTTGAGTGACATGGGAAGTAACTTTATGAGTGACGTCATAAAGCGAACGTGTAGGTTATTGCGAATTGAGAAAATTCATACCACAAGCTACCACCCGCAGGCGAATGGCGCATTAGAGAGAACGCATCGCACACTAACGGAAATGTTGCGACATTACGTAAACAGAGGTCAAACAGATTGGGATACCTGGATCCCATATGCAGTATTTGTATTTAATACAACGCCACATAGTACCACAGGATATACGCCACATGAGTTGTTTTTCGGAAGAATATGTAATATACCGGGAGCACTACAGAAGAAACCGGCCGATGTAATTTATAATTATGATGATTATGTAACAGAATTAAGAGAAAGATTAAGAATCATGCACCAGTGCGCGCAAGAAGCAACGGCGCAAGCAAAAGAAAAGAGTAAAGAGAACTACGACAAAACACAAAACCCAGTAATATTTAAACCAGGGGATAGAGTGTTGTTGTTTGATGAAAGTGTACGTAGGGGTCGCTCAAAGAAATTGGACAGTCAGTGGAGAGGGCCGTACACAGTAATTGAAACTAAAGGGCCAAATGTAGTAATTCAATTAAAAAGAAATAAGTTTACGAAGGTACACGCCAACCGACCTAAAAGAATTCTTTTAAAATTACAGGAACTATGGCGGGACATCGGAGAGTAATTTTGGCAATGATGATAATAATGGGTGCAACGTCAACAACACAGCAGGATCTGCAGTTAACAAAATTTGAGTCATCACCGGGATTATACTACGACCACAAAGGAACTGTAAGTTTGTACACGACAACCTGGAGAATAGTAAGCTATTTTAACCTGGAAGACTTAAAGCATAAATATGAGGCAACTCAGGAGGCAACATTAAAAGCCGTAGACTATTGTCAGCAGAGACTTAAACAAGTGAATACAAGTGTAGCAGGGTGTGATAGTATGAAAAAAGCATTAGAATACCATGTGAGTAAAATAGAAGCTTCGCAAAGCCTAATTGGACAATTAGCCAGACACGAACAGAGTAGAAGGAAAAGGGGAATCCTTAATTTTGTGGGTGAAATCAGTAAAGTCTTATTCGGGACGTTAGACGAATTAATTTATTAGAACAAGAACAAAACAATTGCTAAAGCTTTCGAAAGAGCAAGTCACTATCGTAAGGACTACATTAACTAGTTTTAATCACACAGTCAACTCAATAGAAAGAAACGAACGGATAATTACCTCGGGGATATTGAAACTAAATGAGCACGTGTATAACTATGAAATTGGTACTGATAAAAAGTTAACCCAACTCGGCATAAGGGTAACATTAAATGAGCAGTTGATACAGCTGACGTCAATATTTAATGAAATAGAAAAGGAGTACGATTTGATTATTACCGCTATAGTGAACGCGCAAAAGGGCATTCTAGAACCACATCTAATTAATCCAGTACAGGTGGTCAGATATATTGCATTTAATTAAAGATGAAATTTCGGATAAGAAATTCCCCATAGAATTAACTGAAGCCAAGGGATATCAACTAATGCGAGCAATTGACCTAGATGTTTTCATCTCAGGTAGTATACTGAGCTATGTTTTGAATATCCCACTCGTGGATAACGAAAGGTATAATATTTACAAGTTATGGCCTCTACCAATCGAAGTAAGTCACGACAAGCGACTGTTCACATATCTATCACCAGAAAAGAATTTCTGTTAATGGATGAAGCCAAAAGGAAATATGTAAAATTAGACAAAGAGCAATTATTATGTAAAAAATTAGAAACCACCCATAATGTTTGTAAACAAACTTTTGTTCTGTTGTCTACTTACGATCATGAAGTATGTGAAGCTAGAATGCTTCAACCCATAATAAAACTACCAGATGATTGCATACAAAAATACACTACATTAAATGCGGAGCGTTTGGACGCAGATTAGAGGGAACGAATGGCTTTTTGTAGCACCAAACAATGAAGGGCTAACAGTAGTGTGCAATAATAGTAAGCCAGTAGACGTAATTATTAAGGGAACGGGAAAGCTCAAATTTCTAAACAAGTGTAAAGGTTATGGAGGCCCAAGTAGTAATACAGTCTGAACATATCATTAGATCAAAGGTACCGATTAATGATATCGTTCCAAATCTAAGCCTAGACATAGATTGTTGTATGGTGAATAAGGAAAAGAAAAAACATTTCAGAAATACCATTATATTTACCAATTGAACCAGTAGTTCGCCAATTAGATGATTTAACAGCCGCAGGTCATAAATTAAATGAGTTAGAAGATGAAATCATGTATCAACAAAGAACATGGTTGATTCATTTTCACTAGATACTATACCAGTTTGGGGCTATGCTGGAACCGGAGTCGTAGTACTAATATTTATTTTCTGTATATGTAGATACTGTAAATGCTGCCGAGATTGTTTTAGATTCTTTTGCAAAGCTATAGGTGATGACTGTTGCACTAGAATTTGTGTGAAAAACAAAATTGTGAATCAGTACCCTGACACAGGAGTTGTTAGGTATCATCCGGCTGAGATGAACAGTGACGAAAGTGAACAATTTTGGTCCTGTGAGGAGTCGGTATGTGACTAATAGCAGTGACGCAGTGCTTAGTGAGCGTGTGCGCCGACCAGAAAGATATGTAACCTATGAACCTAGGAACACACTAACATATTGGTCTAAGACAGACAAACGTTAACAATAATAAAATGTATTATATTCTCTGCTTGGTAAAAGGTAATGAAAAATACTATCTCATGTAAAAGTGTTAAAATGGTGTATTTTATATGTTCCAGGAAGTAACAGACGAACTGGCATAAACGAAGGAACGTTAATATGTTTTTTTTTACAGGTGGTCTAAAGAAGACAAAATATAAAAATATTATGTAATGTATATAAAACATGAAGGTATAAATAAAGTAAGCAACTCACACGACCATAGAAAATTTTGCACTCTCAAATAGAGATTGCAAAATTTTCCCCAAAAGGGGGAGGTGTCGCGAAAGGCATTCGCGAGGGTTCGCGAATTATAATTATTTAAAAGGAGTTAGATTTATTTGAATTGTGAATGTTAAAATACTAGGAGCCAGCCAGCCAACACAGAGACGGGAGGTCATTAAGCAAACGCATTAGGAAACTATTAAGACATCCACTGCACGTCAACAGAGGGAAAGTCTGGAGTGCCTCAAGGAAGGTGACAATATTAAGACACAGACTTTCAAAGCCGGACCTAGGCACGGAAGAAACCGGAGGCAGGGTAAGGTCACTGAAAGAGAGTTTCCAACCTTACAAAATCTCACGTGGAGGTCCATGTGATGCGGACGTGTCTGACCACAGATTAGCTTCTGGAAAGGACGATAGGACGGAGAGTGCCGTCATTAAGCAGTATAAATAGTGGTGGCTGAGCTAACAAACGTTAGAGTAGGAACGACTGCCAGTGAGTGGGGTCGTAGCTGCCTAGTGCCGGGGGCCTAGCAGCATTGCATAGTAGAGTAGCGGAGTCAGAGGGCTAGGACTTCGATTCTCAACTCCAGTCTCAGTTAGAAATTGGGACTTAGGTTTCCACATAGGTGGGAAGGCACTCACTTAGATTCATGGATGTGGGAGATTGGAATTTCCCGCTAATCAACCCTCAGGGGAATGTTGTTACCTATAGGATGGTAGTGAGAACCATGCGAAGGATTCGTCAATGGCTAGAGCGACTTAGGGCACGGATGACTTCGAGATATGTATTGGAACACTAATTTACCAGTGCCCCGCCCCTCTCCTTGGGACTTTATCGGTTCTTAGTGAGTTGCAAGTTTGTTTCTTGTAATTTCTATGTGTTTGTTTATTTCTACCAGTTATTCCACTCCGAGTTCCCCTGTCTGAAAACCCGAATCCAACTTAGTTCTGAGACTTCTAAAGGTAACTTTAGACAGTCTCCTCTGAGCTCTCATCTTCCGAACCGCTCGCGGAAGTAAAAGCCAACCAGGACGCAACATATGTATATCATCTTTTTCAACAATGTTTGATGGTTTTCAAGAGGTAATATGCTAAAACGATTTGTTTCTTTCTTAAAAGAAATTTAACTATTCCTCGGTAATAAAGGCTAACATTATTCAGAATTAATAAGAA
The DNA here is from genome assembly GCA_031002005.1 of Vandiemenella viatica. NCBI lineage: Eukaryota > Metazoa > Arthropoda > Insecta > Orthoptera > Morabidae > Vandiemenella > Vandiemenella viatica. The sequence continues at coordinate 12,876,460 of JARYHS010013631.1, read as the reverse complement.
GATCAGTGGTTGCAAAAGCTCTTGAAGAAGTTATTTTATTTATTTATTTTAAATGGTTATTTTAGTTAGTGACATGAAATTTAGAACTTGTATTTTTCAAGTTTATCACAACATCAAAACGAAACCAAAGAAGTTTAAAAACAGCAATTTTAAGAATGAACAAATCATTTCTAAAGTGATTTCAAGACTTACGACAAGAAACTCTGGCATTTATTATAAATCCCCCAAAAGCAAAAGTACTGAATTAATTTTTCATCCAATTAGAATTGAAATAGCAGCTTTTGAAATGCAGTTGCTAGACTTGGCTAGCAAAGGTTTTTTGAACTCAAAATTTAAACATCTTGCTACTGAAATTGAGAAACTGGAATGAGAAAAATGTACCTTGGTTTCAAAGAACTTGATAACTGCTATAAAAAAAATGGCAAAAGGCAGACGAAATTAACTTCAATACTTGGAAGAACTTGGCGGATTCATAAGAATTGAAGAAGTTTGCATTTGGTGATCTTAGTATCTTTGGCTTGAACAAACATGAACCTTATTAAAAATTGAGAAACATATAACCAAGAAGAACTTGGATTTATGTTTGAAATTAAAAACCAGTTACACATCTAATATTATGCAACATCATAAGCAAATGCAAGCACACTGTTCTCATTAATTAAAATGCTTACTACGTACATGTGAATTATTTGCATAAATGTAAAATGATGGTGTTTTGATTATTCAATAAATTATTTTAAAACTATTTACTTTTTTAATTTAACTATGGCTTACATTAATTTTTCCAATACTTTAATGGTGAAATTGGCTTTTTTGGTTCTTAAGTTTACAGTCCACTGTTTTAGGAGAATGAAGACAAATAGTTTGACCACAGGATGAGAACGACACCAAATCAACTATCTATGGCAAATTTTGAAAAAATCAGTAACCAGGAAAAGATCAAGAGGAAGACAAGGAGATAGATGAAGCAATACAAAAGGATATAGGCAGTCACAGTCCAGAAGAAGATACGAGAATAGAGTGACGGCAACAAAGGAGATTATGAAAAGAGTTGTTCATTGCCACACCTGGAGAGGAAAATCGATGATGATATTAAATAAATATTTTAGAAATCCAAGATTTTAGTGAATTCTAATTTTAAACGAAGGGGGACATTTTTTTTAAATATCCTTCCTTGTTGATGTTGAAGTCATTAGAGGCAAGAAAGGACTACAGACAAGGAACAGGAAGGAATTGGGCCATGGCCTTTTTGAGGAAAGCATCCTGGCATTTGCTGGGCTGGAGTGATTTGGGGAAACCACGGAAAATCCAAATCTGGATGCCTGGATGGGGATTCGAGCCCATGTTCTCCCCAATACTATAATTTCAAACTTTCAATAAAGAAAGGATATTCTGTTAATAAATTCACAAGAATTACACAGTTAAATAGTTACCTTGTGATAAGGTGAAGACAGATTTCTTTCAAGAGCACTAAATAGCTTTTCCAACAATGGAAGACGGAAGCTTTCTTCTTTTTCATTTATTCTATAGGCAGTCAAGTATAAATCCAGTGCTCGCAGTGCACTAATATACTTTGTTTTAGAGGCAAAAGGTAACAGTTTTTCCACAATGAAATCAAGTTTCACAACATTTTCCAAATTTTCTGAGGATGTTACATGTACTGCACTATCCATAGCAATGGATAGCAGAAAACAGAGACTTTCCACATTTAAAGAGTTATTTTCTTCAAGACTGTCTTCTGTAACATTTCCAACTTCTTCACTGTTAGAACAATGTTCCAGAAAAGTGAAAATTAAGTGCATAAATTTTCCTAAAACCTCATCATATTTGACATCAATCACAAAATGTGGCAGGCAAATAAGTGCACAAGTGCAATCCTCAAACTTTTGGCACAGTTCTCCGATATTCTCAACAGTCAGCAAATCAATTATATAGGATGGCAATGCAGGAACATCCAAAGAATTCCTCGTCTTCATCCTGGAACACACAAAATCAAGTATTTGAGATAGACATAATCTTCACGTCAGTAACAATTATGAAAATAATGGTAGAAGGGAAATGCTTTTTTTTTTTTCCAACTGCTTAATGTCTCTTAACAGCGAGGTCTTTAGAGGCGGGAAAGGATGGGGGGCAAGGAATTCGGCTTTTGTAAAACTCCTAAAAAATGAAACTATATCCTCTATTACCTGACCTAATGTTGTGCTGGGTTTGAAAAAGCTTGTGATCTGGTAGCCTGTGCCTAATTGACCCTGCAGAAGAGGACCTACATCTCTCCCGTAGCTACTACCTAGCAGCAGAACCTTTTCCTTCACATTTTTTTTTTGTACACCTATACTCCTATAGGCCTGCTGCACCTTACCTACTCCTACGTCTACACGAGGCACTTCACCATCTGACTCTCATAACAGGTCAAACCTATTTTGCTCCATAATTTCTGGGGTTTCTAGCTTCTTCATCCTGTTAACCATATTTCCCATATGACCTGTTATCAGTTCCCATCCATCCTTGTCACCCTCCTCACTAAACCCATCATCTCTACTTTCTGCCCCAATAGACACAGCCTCCACAGGCAGAGCATCAAGGATCCTGACCCTTTCACACAATTCCCTGATTGTTTTGCCCATCTCCACGATCATTTCATCCTGCTCTGAAAGTTTCATATCCTTAAAACAGAGCAGATAATGCCATTGAAGAGCCACATTTAGTTCCCTTTTTCCCCCATTGCTCTTCATTCCCAGTGAAACCACTTTTTACATCCATTGCAATCCAAACCATTCACCACACATTTGTGGCAGGTGCCACACTTTCCAGGCAGGATTTTTCCTAAAACAATACCTACTGTACCTTTTAAATGAACTATAAGGATTAAATTACAAAAATCTATACATCTTAAATTTAATTAATAATTTAATAAAAGAAAAATTAATATTCATTTAAGTGTTTTTTTTTTTAAATTTGAAGTTTTACTTTTAAATCACTATATTGTAAACAATAACTAGATCAAAAGTACTTAAAATCCAATAAAACAAAACTTATGGTTGTAAACTTCAAAATTAAAATGAAGATTGAATTTCACAGGTTGAAACTATTTAATGTGAGAATAATAAATAATCAGTTATTTATGTGAAAATATTTTTTTAAATATTAGGTAATTATTGTTTTAATGTATTATAAAATAATTAAACAACAATTACATTTCCGAAAAAAAAAACAGTGCAATGAATTTAACTTATGCTTGTAGATTTCTAAATTCAACTGATTTAAAATTTTTATATATAATTACATTGAAACTAGGTAACAAAAGTACTTAAGAACAAATGAATAAAACCTAATGAATTTCAAAATAAACTTAAGATGGAAGGTCGATACAATTTAGTGCTAGTATGGATTAGTTACTTACGAAATTTTTATTTTAATATATTATAAAGCAATTAAAAACAAGTATATTTCAGGCACAACACATTAATTACTTTAATCTACGATTTTCTATTTGTAAACTTGACCGCGGAATTTTAAATATTAATACTGTGTAAACCTACTGTGAACAACTGGATGCTATTTATGAATAATTATTTTTATTTCTGCCAGTTTTTATAATACCGTTTCAGAACTGATTAAATAAAAAAACTGTTTTATTTTAAATCAAACAGAGTCTAAATATGGGATGATACAATAACCTTAACAATCGAAGTTCTAACTACCGATTTGAATTAGTTACAATATATAAGAAATTAAAACGGTTAAATAACTTATACCACAATGTTTACCTATGATATAGTATTCTAATTAAACTTACTACCAAACTTATTAACAATGACGTGAACTTAAAACTTATTTATAGAGGAAATTTTAAATAATTCCTTTTGCTAACAATAACCCTAAAAATTTAGATGATAATCTAAGGATTTTATAGTAATTTAGTCTACAAGGAATTAGGTGATGATGAAAGATCGCAGTTTTGTGAGCAGCTCTCGACAACACACACATCCAATGATCGCACAACCAGAAATTAGAAACATGTGACAGAGCTCACACAGGCACCCATGGTTATCACAACCACATGAATAGTAGTTTCAGCCATCACAATCAAAGTGTAGGTGGTGGGAGACTAAAGCCAATATCAGTGGAAATTTTTATCTCAGGAAGGAAATTAATTGAAGTAAATTTTAAAAAAGTACCAAGAGCAAATGGCAGTTTATGTAAAGCCTAAATTAAATTCTTTAATCAGCTTATCTGACTCTTTTCTAAGGACTTAGTATAATCTGTATTTCTTTTTTTTTTTAAAATAATAATAACAATGTATTAGTTATTTAGCAGGTTAGTGATTAAGGAAAAGTAGTAGTGTTATGAAAGCCAAGAAATAACAAAACACATATTACCTCTCTGCCAGGCCAATATTTAGGGAATATTATGCCATCTTGCCACATCAAGGCCAGAAGAACAGAGTGGAGCTTTGTGCAATACTAGTTGCGTCAGAATTCGTAAAGCAGTACGACAGCTGGTGTCTGGAGGTATACAACTATGACAAAACTCAATAAGATGTGGTAATACTAAAGTGTCAAAACCTGAATATGGTAGAATTTTGCGGGTGAATTCCAGCATCAGGTCATGATTAGAAACAGCAAGAATCTGAAAATAACACAAATACACAATTCATTATAAAATAATATATAGTTTATACAGAATTATGTGCTCTAAAAAGTGAAACATATGAGGGCAGATGAATAAGTAACACACAATAATTTATGTAGCAAAAAGTTTAATAGGAACACACCAAAAGTAGGCACAAAGTAAAGGCACATCATATCACTATTTTTCAACAAAGTCACCGAGTCTTTAAACACATTTCTCCCATGGTGATTCAAGTTTGCAATTACTCTCTGCATAGAAGTCAGTCATCTACGTGTAAAGCCATCTTCACATGACAGACTTAACTTTTGTTTCTGAAATGAATTGCTTGCTGGCCTAGATTTTCTTCATTGGATGTTTTCAGCACATCCCACTCAAACTTCTCAAGTTTCATATGAACAGAAGTGGCCACATGAGGGCATGCATGTGGTGAATGAGTTAGACATTATCAGCATTAGGTCATCTGTCATGAAGCGCACAATCTACCTTTACCAATGCTGCATTCACAGTGGCCCTGTGTTGAAGAAAATCCACCAGCAAAACTCCTTTCATATTCCAGAATACAGTTGTGAGCACTTTATTCACAGCTTGAGTCATCTTAAATTTATTTTTTGCTGGGAACCCAGATGTTTACATGCCATCGATGCATTCTCTCTTTGTTTTGTGCATGCCCATCACTCATCACCTTCCAGAACACATTGTCTGTCTGCAGCGTACCATTCCATGTAGTCTAGGCATTCCATGATTTGCTGCCACTTATGAGCATCTGTGAGGTTCTTTGGCACCCACCAAGAATTCACAGTCATGCATCACCTTCCACACTGTACTGAATGAAATGCTTAAGATGTTAGTAAATATGCAAAAGGTGAATTTGCCAGTCAGAACAAATTGCCTATTGGGTATGACATTCTGTTAGTTTTATGCTGATGTGGACCACCCAGCACATGGAAAAAACTACAGGGTAACACAGTCCTCTGCAAAGAATTTGCACCACGAGGTTATGTTGCAGTGATCCACACAACCTTCTGCATATATGATCACCATCTTTTTGTGAATTCCAGTAGATTTTGGCATTTTGCCAACAAAATATGAACAGCAGCTCAAAAATGTTTATCCAGCATACACAAATGTAACACACAAGCAATCTTTGCTCAGTAGTTCACATCTTCCAATAGAGGCACTACTGATCATAAAAACTGCCAACTACAGTGGGGACTTCAAAACATTTTCTGTGCAAGTTTCAGGTCCCGGATCACTATACTATTACATGGAAAAAAATTGTGTGTTACTTATTGATTAAACCTCATAACATTCTACTAATTTCAAAACATATAGAACAGGAATACCTACATTACTTTCAAAAGAGATCTGCGGAGTCTCCAGAACAGCAGTCAAAACATAATTCAACATCTTAACTGTTATACAAGGTTATAATTAGACTATATTTTCTACAATGAAAACAATACTCAAACATAATTTTTGGTTTTACAATTTAATAAAACCATTTAAATACTTTACTTTTAACTAGTCTGATATGTCTAATATTTTGATATAGATACTATTAGTGAAGACGAGTTCTTAAAAATGATACTGGAGGATTTTTTGCCACATAAAACGAATTATGTGATATCTTTGCTGAGAAGGTCGCAGAGGTCATAATCTCAACCATGCAGTGAAGCTTCGTGATATTTTTATTTATGATAACAATCCAAACGTTAAGCAAACCCAGGAATTGGAATACATCTCATGACTTGTTACCGCTGGTGGATCAAGTAAGTACAGATAATATCAGTTATCTAATGCCTTTGTTATTTTGATGAAACATGACTGTGCTAATTGCTGATGTATAATCTGTTCATATCAGAATATCTGATTCATTTTTGCCTGTAAATTAATGAGCTAAAATCACTGATCATTCCATGATAGCTCTTTGTGCCAAACAAAAAAAGGTCTTGGTCAGAAGTGAATACATGTGTTCTGAAGCAGTTAAAAGGTAACAGCTTGAATGTATTTTGATAAGTTGTTCTTAACCTACTCCCACTGAATCATACATTTCTAATCTGTGAAGAACTTGGCAGTATGTACAACATGGCTCCAGAAAATTGTTCTACATGCACTTACAAAATGGAAATATGCAAAGTAAACAAATTTCCTCACACCAAAACATCTACTTCTGAAATTGTTTTAACAAAAAACATGGCTGCAGCCATTTCAGTAAATTGTATATATCAGTTTAAAATATCATTATCAGTGGTAGAAATTTACAATGTCAATATACTAATTCACCTACAGATTTTCAATCACGCATCATTCAAATTTTGTTTTTGAATATATATTTTTTTAGTTTTAAGGAAAGTATCTTTGTACAATTCTCGGTATTAATTAAGAAATAACATAAGGATCAAATGTTTTCTACCTAGCTGTGAAACGAATGTATTGGCTATATTTTAACATAGTGCTTAAGTAATTTGACTTATTAATTTGTGACTTATGTTTTAGTTGTTGAATTTGTATTCATTTGTTTGCAAAGTCACTTTCCTTTAACTAGTCCCGAAGAAGAAAAATAAATCTGGTGCAGTTAAATAAAACTAACACAGTGGCCAAAGACACCATATTTTGACATTGTTTATCCAAGAAATGATTTGTACAAAAAAACAATGCACTGTATTTAGTTCAAACCACATTTGTTACAGCTCCTGATTATCAACTTTAGGCTAAAAGCAAACTGACATCATTGTTTGATATTGATAAAAGGACAGTAACAGCCAAGTTATCCATGTTATCAATGGAAGTTTAGACAACATGTCTCAAACACTAAAAAGAGTTCAAATTTGCATAAAGCATAAGTAAATATGCAGGGCAATTGCCACTGGATCATGAACTAGATCAAGATTAAAACAAAAATTTTTGCAGTCATCTTTGAAGAATCAATTAATTCTCTAGCACAAATTACTATGACATTATTGTGATAAAGCTTAAACCCCAGTGGAAATTTACCAACAAACATGATTTTGCATTACCTAAATTTTTACCTTAGTTTATTTCACTGTCTCAGATAAATCATTCAATACCACCATAAATAAATTATTGTAGAACCTGACTTACTTTACTACAAATAGAAACTCTCTCACAGATTAAATCAAGTGCCAACCAATTCAGGATCATGGACTTCATTTCCTGTTCACATACTACTCTTAATTCTTTGTCTAATACCTATGCCTCCATCGCCATTGTATTTCTCACACAGCTCTACCATTTTCATCACCAATCACCTGTTTTCCAGAAATACACCAACCTGCTTTGGCTTGCAGTCTCTCCATATCCTGAACATTACACCTATAATAAGGATCTCTAATATCCCATTGCATGCAAGAAAGGTTTAGTAGTCCAATTCTTTCACTTTCCAGGTACACCCTCTCCCTATCATGCTCTCCAATAAATATGATACCTTGCTTGACCTATTACCTCCAAAATGTGTTATATTCAACAGAGTTGATTATTAAATGATATTGCAAAATATTTACATTTTATGCCTTCTACAGACAATCTGCCCCTTCTGTATAATCATATACAACCATTTTTGTATATTTAATAAGCAGTATCTTTCTGACATTTATCTTTACTAAATGTTGACCAACCAAATGATATTTCCTGCCCATATTCCTCGGTAGCTGTTCACAATTCTTTATAACTTTAATTCTACATACAACCTATTTTCTAATTAAACTTAAACCAGGTTCATTAATTAGAACAGAGTTTTTTCTGCCTCTAGTTTCATGACCCAGAAAGGCGAAAGTAAATAACTTCATGATCCCCTAAATAATTGTGGCATAATTATATAATTTACTATTAACTAACATTTTTAGTTCTAACTTGACTGATAACTTGTTTACACCTGCACGAGAATAACAAGCAAACATTTATTACATATTGTGCTTTCATTTATATGTATTGAGCATGGCATAGCAAAAGGAGCTTCACCAATCGCCCATACACATTGACTGAAGTCAATTATGCTACAACAGATTCATAGAAGTTGGTTCATCCTGGATGAAGAAACATAGCAACATGCATAGTAATATCATTATCAATCAATGTCTATAAAACAAAAATAAAATACTCATAAACCAATTAGAAGATTTCACCGTATTGCAGTTTATGTCTATGTTTCAATGTTACATAATCCCAGAGCAGTAAATGAAATTCTGAACTTGTAGCATGAAACACAAAAGATGCAATACCAACTACATGCTCCATACGTCATGCTTCACAAAACAATAATAATAAAAGCCGTACTATGGCATCTATCGCTTCCTTTCTTAAATTTCAGTTTTTCAGTCTTTAAACCCTCATAGATGGCCGTACTGAATGCAAATGGCACACAAGGAAACTATGTAAATTAATTTTAATAATATAATGGAAAAACTCCTGAGGGTTCTTTGCTTCTTGAAGCTACAATCTCAGGCTGCACAGCTACAATGTTTGGAATTAAATTATATTCACTGTTCATTGTGAGAAATGCATATCTGTTGATTTTTTAACATTAACATGAACTCTTTAAATGTTTTAGTGTTAGCATTAAAAGCAGTTTAGAGAAATGATTCTAGATACTTGTTATTTAACCGAAGCTTTTTTGGTAGCACTGCAGGTCGCGATACATTATGCATTATATACATACCAGTTTCTACTACAATATTAAATTTATTAATTTTAAAATTAATTATGTTATTCAGTAATCCAATGTCAATATAATTTAATGTTGAACAATTGACTTTTCCACATTTCCTACTGCTGTATGAATGGGTGGGTTTATTTTAATGACACTTGGTACACATGTTTCTGATTGGGCAACCAAAAATATTCCAGGAATACATCAAATCCCAAACCATCTCATTTGGGCAAAACTGAAGATTAGTTGTTCAAATATATATAGCAAATGGAGTGATTGACATGACATTTGATTCACAGGTGCAGAAAATTGAAATCTGTTATGAACTTCAATAATTTTAAACAAATAACCTTGCCTAACTTGAAAACATTTTAATTTATTTTGATGGGATATTCAAAGTAACAAACCTTATATTCTGACTTAGGAAATTTGAAAGCTTAAGATCTGTCGTATGTCTTACAGCACTATATGATCTACCACCAGAGCAGGAAATGAAAATGTGTGTGTAATCTCAAAATTTTTTAATGTCATGTTTCATTCATGAGATTTCTTCAATGTGAACATAGAAATAGTTTGACACCTCATGTTTCTCATCCTAATGGTCTTTGTCAATGTAGAATTTTCTTCATGAAGAAATGAGGGATTAAAATTGTAAAATCTTCTCTAATCTAACACTCAGAATGACAACCAACCCCCTTCTCTCCCGGCTGGTAGGGATATCTGTTGAACTTTTTAAAAAGTTTGCAGAGAAAGTGTCAATTGTGCAACTAAAATTACTGTATGGGAAAATCAACCTCAACTATACCGGGTAACACCGGGTACTCTGCTGGTAACATTTTATTTCTGAAAAAAAGGAGAACAGTTTAATATTTCATATGATGTTGAATAACAATATGTTCTGTTCAGTAATTAGATCCATGGAAATGAAAAAACGTACAACTGCGTAAAGAAACAAAACACACCAGTTACGTAAGGCGAAACAGTAAAAAAAAATACCAGACTATACAACAACACATATAAGAAATATGGCTTTCTTTTACTGGATAATAAACCACAATGTGTTGTATGATTTCAAGTTCTATCCTGAGAAAGCATGAAGCCTTCAAAACAATTTCCATATCTAGAAACAAAACATCCGTCTTTTTCCTGAAAAATCAACAAACTTTTATGCACAAAACATGCCAAAATGAGATCAAAATAATTCAAGCAACCCATATAGTAGCAATAGAGTGGCCAGTGAATCGAAGCCCCATGTGATTGTGACAACCTTGTTCTGCCCATTGTTTATTGGAATGGAAAAAGCAAAAATTAGAAAAAGATCTTAAAGCTAAAGAACTTCCAAATGACACAGTATCAAAACATATTATTGAAATGGCCACCAATGCCCACAATCAAATAATTGAAGAGGTAAGATCAAATGAATTTTCTCTATTCTAGCTGACAAATGGTGACAAGGTTTGATCAAATTTTACGTTTTGTCCAATATGAAAGTCATGATCCAAATAAAGAAAATATGCTAAATGACAAATAAATACAAAATCATTCAAATGGAGGTGTTATTGATATGTTTAGAGGCAAAAGAAAACAAAAATATGGACTGAAAAAAAAACTGTTTCACTGTGCCTACTGATGGTGCAAAAGCAATAACGGGGAGAACAATGGCTTGACGGTTAATATTAAAAGATATGCAACGAATGCAATGAACACAATGCTTTTTTTCACAAATTTAAAATTCATTTACTGGCCTATTTCACAGTTAATAACCATAATTTGTCAAGAAGATGGGATCTTAATCCGTTTGGTGAAAATGTTGCAGCTGCCTAGTTGTCAATCAAAACTAATAAGTAAATTATTAAAATATTTGCTGACAAAGCATTTCAATTACTAATTTTCATCTCAAAAGTAAGATAATTTTAGCTTGTAGAGCAAAGTGAATATGTAAGCATGGTGATGGGTACTTTGAAAACATTAATTTCATTTGCCACTTCTTACTTATACGAAAAAGGGATATTCATACATGGTGGCAATAAAAAGCAAATAAACATAATTGTCAAAGGGGGTTGTAGCTGGCTAGAAAAATTGGCTTTATTAATTATAGTCAGTTGTTACTTAGTTGACATCAATGTCTGGTTTCATTTTATGAGTAACAAGTATATATTAAAAATCTATATTAACTAGCAGAACACTCGGCCTTGCCCAGTCTAATCAAAATTAATTTACCGTACACTATCTTTATATTTACAATGGGAATCATATGTAGCAAGTTTCATTAATTTGGCACCAGCCAATTCCAGAAGTAAACTAAGTATTGATATGCCCAAACTATTCACAGAACGGAGTGAACTGGATGCAGTGATATGGAATATCAATGTATATTTTGGTCCAGGCTGCATTTCAATCTAATCACAACATACCACATACAAAAAACTGTCTCTGGAATATATCTGTTTGTTCCTCCATCACCCAGAAAATACAGATATTTAATGGGTTTTCACAACTTGAAAGTTTGGGGTCCAAGTTAAAACCTGACATACACGTTGAGACATTGGAACATTTTATGAATATTCTGGCCTAACTTAAAACCAACTGAATTGATTTTGACAGTATTTAAAACTGTGGGTTTCTATAAAGAACACTGGAAATTAAAAGGGGTGGGGTAAAGGAGGATGAAAAGGTGTTGGGCTTTTGTAAACCATATGTATACAATATTTTTCTGCTTGACTTAAAGCATATGTGTGTAAAGTTCCATTAATAGTGACTAACAACTGTGGGTATGTATAAAGAACATTGGCAAAAATTAAACAGGTATACAGGGGGAGAGTAGTTTGGTTTTTGTACATCTAATGTGGGCAGTACTTTTCTCTTTATTTTAAAGTTTACAGATATAAAGTTCCACTGAAAACAGATATATGAAGAACATATGCAAAAATTAATGGGGTAAAGGTGGTGTGGGGTTTGGTTTTGTAAACATAATGTAGACAGTATGTTTCCCTTTGTTTTCAAGTATATGTGTGCAATGTTCCATCAAAGTCTTATAAAAACTGTGGGTTTCTATAAAAAGAAAATAATTAATATAGTAATAACATTGTAAATTAACTTCCACCGTACAAAAATGTGCCAACTTTCATTGTCATCAGTCAAACAGTGTTGACTAGAGCTTTATATAAAGAATATTGACAAAAATTAAGGGATTGGAAAGGAGGAAACTGGTTAGATTTTTGTAAACCAAATGTTTACAATAGTTTTCTCTTAAAAAATAATACAGGGCGTTCGCCGGGAAACGCAACCCACTGTTAGCGCTACAAGGAAGAAACTGCTCCCGGCGAGCGAGCGCTCAGTTTCCGGCATTGTTCGACCGTCGGCCGCGGACTATTTCATAATAATTACGCTTCATAAACTTGTGTGCTAAGCATTTAAATGTGACGTAATTTATTAGCTTACCTTATAAAAGATGCTGGAAGTGTTGACCCTCTTGTGTAATGCACATTTCACATCTTCTGAACATATTTCGAGACACACGCTGCCCTAACTGACTTTTTGGGTGACTGTTCTAGTCGAAAAGCGATATCGTCAATTTTCTACTCTGTGAGAATACGGTTGACCGACAGTCTCTTTTTGTAAAAAAATGAACCCGTTTCTCTTACTTTTTTAACCAGACGCAGAATTGTTGATTTAGCTGGCAGTAAAGCGCCAGGAAATTCGCGACGAAATTTACTGCGACACTTTTTAAACGAATTCTTCTTCACATATGTATCGTAGAGAAATATTCTTTGTTGCAAACTGTAACGTACCATAATTTTACTCACACTCAAACACGGTACAGATTAATAAGAGTATGAAGCCGCAAACCAGCCAAACCGCAAAGAAACGTTTATTCACAACACTGATTAATAAGAGACTGAAGTCACAAACTCTACAATGCAAAGAAACCGTTCTTAACAATGTAAGGGTCACTGCACTGCACTGTTGGGGCAGCGGAGGTGTTAAACAGTGCGGTGATTCACGGTGCCGCGTGGCGGAAACTGCTGGCTAGACTGACCGAGCAAGTTGCCGACGGCAACAGACTGGGAGGGTAGCGTTTTCCGGCGAACGCCCTGTACTAAGGAAACAGTTACATCTATTAGCCAATATAAATAACAAAGGACAGTGAAAATTACTCATCACTCATCAAAGTTGAAAGCTGTGACGAGTGAAAAACATATTTTCGTTTAACATCTTGTTGCTGTATCTTTTTCATGAAGCCGTTTACAAATTACATGCTGCTTGTTTTTCAGAGCAAAATATTTTCTATCAGTTAATTGTATATAGTTATGAATTCAACTGCTTGTACTTTAAAAGTTCTAATTCTTAACCTGCCAATTGTTAGTGATGGTACCTGAAAGTTTGTTCTTTTAAGAAAATTAATAGACACAACAGGTATCTCCATACCACAAGGGAAGTTTGACTACATGGTACACAAATGAAGCACAATCACAATGCCCAATTGCAATGAACATATTTTACACAATCAACAAAACAAGAAAACAAAATTTTTAAAAATATAACTCACATTTAGTGTAATCAAACTGGCATGTTCTTGTGACAACTTAATTTGAGATGAAAGAAGAATGCAAGCTCCTATATCCACAACTAAAGTCTTTATTGACTGAGGAAGATTAGATTTCTTTAGAACATTGATTACTAATTCCTTTGCAGCTGTTCCTGAATCCACAACAAAAACAGCGCTTTTATATTTCACTAGTTGCTGTACTAGTTTCAACAAAGAACATATACTGTTCTCTCTATCTTTTGAAGGATCTGCTGCCCAAGTCAACAAGAAATGTTGCAATGCTTCCTGTAAAACATTAAAATGGAATGAAAAATGTGCAAGAAAATAAAGCATGCAAGGAAAATAGAATAACAGTAGAGTAAAAAAACCACTAACAAATCAACCTCTGAGTAACATTACGGTAAACAATATTAGTACACCTGTTTGTTATCACACCGCATCTCAGAACCAAAATGTTTATATTCATTGCATTTTGCAACCTCAAAACTGGGATGAACTTGCACAAATATTGTCAGCCCCACAAATTACAATGTAACTATTGCTGGTTTAAGAATCGTCTCAAACTATCCTATATTTTATCTCATACAGCAGTTTTCCATATGATATATATTTTTTTGTTTAGTTTTAAAAACCAATCCATAATAAATGATGTGTCTTTTAACTGACATGAAAGAAACACATACTTCCCAGATTCTGTATATGAAAAGCATTAACTATTTAAGCAAAAGTAACTTACATATGCTTTGGTCCAAAAAATTTTGCTCTTTTGTGGATTGATTCCAGTAGTCATTGCTCCAACAAAATGAGTCAGGACCTCAAACAATAACTGGTGAGGCAATGTCCTGTTCTGTAATGACATTAAATAAACAGGCAATACTGTTTCAGCACAACTGTGAAACTGTCCTGAAACACCTCTAACGACCTCAAAGAGCAAACGACCACAACCAGGGACACCCTGCAACAGCAATACCTTGTCATAGTATGTATGCTCTACCATTATCATATAGATAATCAGTTTAAGATTTGCGCTAAGTACTTACCTTCTGCTTTTCTTGCAGAGTGTTCAATATCAGAGAAATAAAAGCCTCCTTGTCTTTAACCTTCCGTGCAACAAATGCAAAACTCTCAGCAGCGAAGTTATTTATGTAGGCAGGTTTTGAACTTGCAAGTAGTGGAATCAGGCTATCAAACACTGAATTTACATCTTTAATTAAATATCGCCATAAAAATTTGAAAAGATATGCCAGGCATGTAAATGTCCATTCTAACTGATCAGCATCTTTAGTTGAAAGGAGAGCAATCAAACGCTGTAATATATCTTGATAAAATGGATAAATTTCATGGCGTAGATCACGTGCAAGAGCAACTACAAATCTGGGGAAGAAATATCAA
Organism: Vandiemenella viatica; assembly: GCA_031002005.1. Taxonomy (NCBI): domain Eukaryota; kingdom Metazoa; phylum Arthropoda; class Insecta; order Orthoptera; family Morabidae; genus Vandiemenella; species Vandiemenella viatica. The sequence continues at coordinate 12,861,221 of JARYHS010013631.1, read as the reverse complement.
TGTATTAAATGCCTTTCTAATGCATGAGACTACAAATAATTTACAGTACTTTAAATCATTAAGTTAAATAAAAGCAATTATGAAACAATAGGCCTATAAAGGAAAATAATGGTAATAAACTGCACCATTTGGATCTTAAGTTAGAAAATTTGTAAATGGGGAGCTATTCCAATAAAGGAAAGTACATAAAACAATCTATTTTATGTGTGAATCTCTAAATACTGAGTCTCAACACAATTTGTAAGACACTAAAATCTCAGATATAGTATTAATATATGAGGGTGGATTGTTAAGTCCATAACTTTGACAACAGTTGGCACGTGAATTGCAGTTAGTTGCTCTGAAGTTGCACATTTATTCTGTGTATTCTTGCTGGAATTGATTGACATTTGTTTATTACAACATTGTTTAGAGCATTTGACAAGGCAGCAGGTGTGTTGCTTAGTAAAAATGGAGGAAAGTGAATTTTGAGTTCTGATAAAGCACTAATTTTTGTAAAGGAAAATGATTAAGGGACCGGAAGAAAAGCTGAGAAAGTATTATGGGGACTCTGTTCCATCGCATGTTATAGTACATGAGTGGTGTACAGAATTTAATTGTGGCCATTCAAGCATGAGTGATGCTGAGCACTCAGGTCAGCCGGTTGTGGTCACAACTGGAGAAATGATGAACAAAATTCACGATATTGTTCTTGAAGACAGATGAGTGAAAATCCTTGAGATAGCAGATATTGTAAATATCTCAAGTGAAAGGGATAATAACATTTCACACAAACATTTGTATGTGAGAAAGCTTTCAGCAAGATGAATGCCATGACTGATCACTGTTCACAACAAGCAGAATTGTGTGACTATTTCACAAGAGTGTCTGAACATGTTCAAGTGCAATCCAAATGAGTTTTTGAGGTTTCATATTACAGTTGATGAAATGTGGATCCACTACTTTCAACTTGAGGCCAAACTACAACCAAAACTGTGGATTTCCTGTGACAAAAGTCCTAAAAAAAAAAAAAAAGGCTAAAACGGTTCCACTGGCAGTAAAAGTCATGGCAACCATTGTCTGGGGTTCGAGAGGTGTGGTCTTCAACAATTATCTAATTATCTAGAAAAGATTAATTATGCTGCATTACTGGATCAATTTCACATGGAATTGTTGAAGAAATGACCCCATTTTTCAAAGAGAAAGATTCTCTTTCACCAGCACAATGCGCATGCACACAAGTCAGGAATTCCAATACTTAATACTTAAATTTGTAGAATTACGCTACAAACTGCTGCCTCATCCTGATTTAACCCCAAGTGACTTTTTCTCTTCAGAAACCCAAGCATTGGATCAGTGGGAAGAAATTCGTGTCCAATGAATATATCACGGCAGAAATCAACTTGTATTTTTTCAATTTTGGAAAAATTGTATATTTTGGAAGGGGTAAAAAAAAAATAAAAAATTGCAGAAATGTTGGGCTACGTGTATTGAACTGAAAGGAGACTATATTGAGAAATAAAGGTGATTTTTTTTAAAAAAATTCTTCATTTAAAAGTCTTGGATTTATCAATCCATCCTCATAATCTAGCTATTGTCTCCAAGTTTTGAACCCAATAACATTTGAGAACTCTGCAGAAGGATCATCTAAATGAACAGCATTATGTCTTAATCAGTAGAGATGTTATTCAAACTAACAGTACTGATTAAGGTACTAATACCTTCTGCCAAGGTAAACTTCTAATGATGATTCGAAGAATCAAAAATTTCTAACTGAGCTAAGCTAATCAATTATAAACAAAATCAAAAGCTCTAATATTACAGTTTTAGTGAGATAACTCTACACTCACAGTGGGTAGTGTGGATCGCAATAAGCGCCTTATTTCTAAAAAAATTTTAAATTCCAATCAATCATTAAAAATTATGTATTATAGTATTAATAACAAAAGCCAAGAAAAATAAACCCATCACTCGCCAAACTTGAAGGCAGAAGGGCTGCGGCAAATATACAACACACGAGATGAAAACAACTGTACAATATTTTAGTTTAAAATCTTATTTATGCAGAGAAGGATGGGTTATTTGGCATGTGAGGTATGCACACATTTACCGCACAATTTGCTGGGCTTCTCTCCACTAGCAGTATCACTTTGTTGCCACAACAGAGAACGATAACTGGCACAAAAAGTCCAGCATTCAGCAATTCAAACCTTCATAGCAACCACATCAAGCCTCCCCCCAACAAAACCATTAACTCCTTCTAAAGAGTTTCTCACTTCCACCCTGTCCTCAAATCCCTTTCCTAAACTCCACTGCTCACTCCAATAACCTCAGCAGTGTGAAAATACAAGCCAAGAGAGATCTGTGCGGAAACCCTTCTCCCAACCAACAAGGACTCAGCCACCACAGTCATGGAATGCAGTGACTATGAGGAAGTTTTCTGATACCAATCCACCATCAACACACTAAAGAAACCACCACCTTAAATGCCTATATGGTAAACTTTGATAGCTTGCTCTGCTATATTCTTCAGATGTAATTCCATATGTTTTGGTTGGTGGACAGCTTCTTAGTCAGCTCCAAGAACATGATGACCTTTAGTTTTGTGTTGGGTTGCCTACCAATTCCTATTAGCCACACCAAGGCTTTCCACATGACTGCAAACCTTGGTTTGCATACTCCTACCTTGTCAAATGGCCTGCTCCTCTCTGCATGAATAAGGTTTTAAACCTAAATATTGTACAAATGTGTTCGCCTAATATTAAGTCGCTACAACTATCATCTGTGAAGATGCTGTGGCCAATATAATATTTTGTCACATCAAGCCTTCAACTTTGGAGGCTTACTATTACTATTACTACTACTCCGCGATTCACTAAAAGTGTTTGGCGGAGGGTGCATTGCACCTATCAGGAAAGGGTAATGGTTTGGAAGGGATATACAGGATATGGCAGGTGGCGCCCATGGGCTTTTGTGAGGAACCATCCTAGCATTCGCCTGGAGCGATCAAGGGAAAACCCAGATCAGGATGGCTGGAGTGCTTTATCGGAAGCTACTCCTGAGCTTGAGGCATGTTATTTACAAAACTATAACAAAACTCTAATTAAATATTTTTCTCTGACCCAAACCCACAGTCATTTTACACAGATGTAGAAAGAACACCGTGAAATACATGGTGCGGAATGACCATACTGACATGTGATGCTACTTAAGGACACACATTTAATGGCCAAAATCACAGCTCTGTGAGTAAATATGGAGCTGAATGAGGATCTTGAAATGTAGGGGGCAAAGTGGCAGCTATGCAAATGCAGAGGAACTAGCCAATCTAACCAGTGATATACTGTACTCCAACATAGTGTGCCACATAGCTGGAAGTATGCATAATTTTCAGTTATAAAATGTGTATAAGGTGATATAGTGGGTATCTGAGATGCCAGACACTGGCAAATTGTGCTCCCGAAGCACTAGCTGAAACATACTCCCAAGTGTTTAATTATTGCCCTGGCCAGCTTGATTCCCAACCTGTCACTCATTAAGCACAGGTGAGACTGAATTGAACATTCTCTCCACTGGACTACATTTGGCATTATTACAGTAATTGCAGTGTTGCTAGAGAAGAGGATATGACATATTAACATTATATTTGCAAACAACCTCATGTATATGGTACTTTGCAACTAACTTCATCTTGATGCCAATAAAAGTTCAATTCCCCAGAAAACAAGGACCAAAATTTTTTTATTAATTATCTACCAGTACGTTTAAAACATGGAATAAGCTTTCTGCTGTTAGGTTAAATTACAACAGATATTCCTACCCAAATTGAAATCTCAACAAAAATGAAAGAATGAATGTCTCAATTACTAAACATGAATATTATAAGACATTTATGAACCACTGTCCTTGATTTAACATGAAACTTAACTACTTAACATCAGGATTTCATTTAAAACTCAACTGCTTATCTGATAGCTTCTCTCTGCTTTCTGATTACACTTCCTAATGCATGGAAAAATTCATTACTCCACAAAACCCACCTGTAAGGAGTTACAACCATCAAGGGTTAAAGGGATGCTGTTACGTGCATTTCACAGTAGGTTCAATAAAATTCAAGCAGCACATCAATGCTAAAGGGTGTTACTGAATTTGAAAGTATGCCCAAATCATAATACATACAATTTCATTGCTTTTCTATGTGTATGAAATTACATGCTGTGGCTTTCATCATGATCTAAGCTATGCTCTATAGCAAGAAGACTGAAATATTAAGTTTTAATAAATTTATACCGTCCTAATTGGAGAACCAAGAGAATACAAACAACCTTGGAAGTCAACATTAACATCTTCCTGTCCAGCACTAGAACTAGTGGCCCTTTACAGTCTCTCTTCATGTTTTCGTTGGTTTTCCAGTCATTTTCTGGCAAACTAATGGAATGCTATCTGTGATATTCTGGAATGTTCATTCTTTTCATTTGTTGAAATAACTTTTCCTAATACAGCTGAATACAAGAGGATACCCAAAAATAACCAGAATAGCTTGTTGTGGGTGGAGCTTTGTGTAGTACGCATTTCTGCCACTAGGTGTTTATAACACAACTCATTACCAGTTGTGCTGTCGACCTGGCTTGTTCTGTTAATCTGCAGTGACTGTTTCTGCTAGTGCTGTTTTGTTAGTTTCATTTTTGATGATGGCAAGTTTAAGTGAGCAACATGCAGCTGTGAAATTTTGTATTCTACTCAGTAAAAATGCTGCTGAAACCATTTTAATGTTGAAAACAGCTTACAATGATGATGCTATGGGAAAAACTCATGTGTATGAATGGTTCGCTCAGTTTAAAAATGGCAACACGTCAATTCATACAAACCTTCTTATAGACGTCCATCAACTGCCCAAATCGACAAAAAAATTGAGAGCTTGTGCCCTCAGAGCATCGAAAGACTACAGATCAACTGTCAGAGATTAGTGGGTTATCTTGGAGCTCAGTTCAGCGAATTTTAACTGAAGATTTGGGAATGAAGAGGGTTGCTGCCAAGTTTGTTCCTAGGGCTCTGACTGACAATGTCAAGTTGAAACATGTCATGCTTTGAAACAACAGCTTAAAATTGATCCAGATTTTCAGCCAAAGGCCATTACTGGTGATGACTCATGGTGCTATGGTTACAACCCATAAATAAAGCAACAGTCAAGCCAATGGAAAATGTTATTGTCCCCTTCAAAAAAATGTCATCAATCAAACATCAAAACAATGCTCATTTGTTTTTTCAAGCCAAGGGCGTAGTTCTTTCAGAATTTGTTTCCCCCTCCCCCCTATCAGGCTGTTAATCAAACCTTTTATCTGGAAGTTTTAAGACGATTACGCTACAGTGTTTGTCAAAAAAGACCAGATTTGTGGCAGACAGGAGACTGGTTCTTCCACCATGACAATGCACCTGCACACACAGCTGTCTCTGTTAGGCAGGTTTTGGCTAAAAATGGCATGGTTCTACTGCCCCACGCACTTTACTCGCCTGACCTGGTTCCGCGCGACTTTTACTTATTTTCACGCATGAAAAGACACACATGTGACAACACTGAAGAGGAAAAGAAAAAACCAAGGAAGGAGATGTCAGCCATTTCTAAAGATGACTACAGAAAATGTTTCGAACAGTGGAAGCACTGGTGGGACAAATGTATTACTTGTAATGGAGAGTATTTTGAAGGGGATAAGGTTGTTTTTTAAAATATATAGCTTTTAAATAATAATTTTTTTTTTTGATGTTTAAACACCAGTGTTATATCTAATTGATGTCATTTTATATTCTTGACAAGATCTTTCAGTGTATATCCTGCAGATCTTTTAACAAACTTCATTTCTATCACAATGAGTTGTTGGAATTCTCAGGTGCCTTTGAACTTTATTCAGATTAAAGACTTTGTTGATTTCTCAATGCCCTCTTGTAATTTAATATTTCGAAATATAAGCCTTTTACTTCTTAACTACTGAGATGGTATTCCAAATATTTAAATGTGGGAAACTGTACTCAAATTTTGTTACTTAGGATCATTTTGCTTCAGTTTTGTTCCTTTCCTTGAAATGTCATGAGCTTTAATTCTTGGTTGAAATTTTTATATTAAAATTTTTACTAATACAGTACAGTACTGTTGAAAATTGTAGACCTTCCTCATTGTCAGCTAAACCCGGTAATCAGCATAAAGTAGTTACTTCTCTTTAGCATTATATCTCCATGTGTGGTTGATCTTCAGTATCTGATTAATGAATTCACATAAATATTAGAGAGTAATGGGGATAAAAAAAAAAAACAACCTTGTCTAAAACCACAGTTGACAGACTTCCAATCTGTTGTTTGTTTCCAGTTTCACAGTTATTAGATTGCATCTATAAAGAGTGTATATTGCAAATTTTATCTGATTATGTGATTATCAGTGACTAGGATTTCTAAGAGTATACTACAACATATCAAAAGATATATATTTTTTATAACCAATGAATGCAAGGTATTTTTCTATGTTAAATTCCCAAAGCTTATCAATTGGTGAATCAGGTGGTATTTGGATCACTGCAGCCAGACACTGGAACAGTTGAAATTTGTTCTGTGGAGTGGTTTACATTATTCCAACCTGATAGTTGTGCATGTGTGTGGCATCTATCAAGGGAGTGATTTCTACTGGAGTGTATAGTGCCAACAAGGAAATTCAGTGTTGTTGGAGTGATGCCGAAGGGCTGTTCCATGGCTTCAGTGTCAGACTGCTGGTGTTTGTCCATGGTAGGACTGACGCAGAGGCCTATTGTAACATTTTGAACACTGAAATGTTCCCAATGTGGTATTTTTAAGTAATGAACCAATGTTACTTCCAGGGTGTCACGTTTCCAGGTTCCCAAGTTTCAAAGGCTACTATGCAGTGGTATGCCAACTGTAATCCATGACCCTCTCCCAAACAACATTTTTTGGATGAATTGGTGAGTAATATCTAGATCGCGATACTGCTGCAACCACTTACCGCCTTGTGATGTAAACACTTCCGGATGGAGAGAGTATGACATCACTAACTTGCTGAATGTGACGTATACATTCCATTTGAAGCTTTAAATGTCACTAACAGGGCCTTCCAAGGCACCAGTAGTATAAGAATAAATTCATTTCCGATGAGGTTTTGATGCAGCCTGGACCACATTGAAACGTAACTATCGAACATCTTATTGTGGATACCTAATTTCTATGTCGTATCTATCACTGTTAACATCTTAATGCAGTCTGTGCCATAGTGAAACGTAACCGTCTCACACGATATTACTGAAAACCAATTTCCAAATCGTATCTATCACTGTTAGTGTGGTCCAGGATGCGTTTCAACCTAAACGCAAACGGTTATTGACGAAATCTTGTTTTTCATAAATATTTTATTTCGTATGAATGATTTTAATAGAAATTTCAGCCACGCGAAGAAATATAGAAGAACGGAATCAAATACAAATCAATGGAATTGTGACTGACAACATTAGAGCTAATGAACGATATCAATTATCAGTTTGGAATGTTGTACATATTTTAATAATATTATTAACTGTGCAAGTAATAATTTTCTTTATCTTTTTCAATCCCTAAATTTTTATTACTATTGGTTACGATCTATGGCCTAACATGTATTCTCAAATCAATCGAAGGCTGAACACGTCACACACGGAAACAGTGACGTCATACTCTCTCAATCTGGAAGTGTTTACATCGCGAGACGGTAAGTGGATGCACCGGTATCGGGATCTAGATATTACCCAAAAATTGATTAGAAAGATCAAACATTATTATCAATAACCAAAATACTTACTCCAGAACTGGCTGCAAAGAAAGCGGCTCCTTCAAATCAAGGTACCTCAATAATGTTGCTACTATAGCCTCCTTCTGATTTAAAACAAGTGGTAAAGTCTGAATACGTGGCAATTCCTTTCTGAAATTGTCGAAACTGTCAGTAAGGTTAAGAACGTTCCATTTCTGAAGACACTGGTACATGTATGTCTCTCCATCTTCTTCATCTGTCTCATACTTGTGACCAACACGATGAAATACATCGACATCTATGTTAGCAATTCGTTCAGAGAATGGCTGGAACTGTAAAAGGGAAAATTGTTAATTCAACTAATTGACTACAAATGTGGTGATATATTTAAGTCAAGCACTGTTTCAGAAATAACAGCAATTTTCCAACTCTAACCTTGAACGTGTTAAGTTCTTTATGCCTTGTAGGTTTGTTCTTCATTGTCAATATGTAATTTTCACGTACTAAACGTTAATATTAAAACTTGCACTTATTACAGCTTTTTCCAGAGCATAAAACAACTGTACACGCAACTTATGTAAAAACATGACACCACCTCACTCGAACACATGGCCCATAACTATAAACAAACACAAAGATATGCAAAACGTACGAAAAAATACCAGCGATTCAACAGGGTCTAAGCAATGATTCATGGATTCAAATCCAAAGACTAGTATAATGTCATAAATTATTGTACGGATCAGTAGCTTATATGGACCTAATTTTGTTAACCATGTGTATATTACTAACCATCTCTAACAGTTGTTATCGGCAAATGCAGTGGTCCCTTAAGACATGCACCTACAGTAAAACCCTCATAAAACGGTGATTATGTTCAATACATTCATTTTTCATAGATCCCATTATAAGAGAGTGGCTCTGTTAGATATGGAAAAGTTACTCTACAACAAAATAATTTCGTAAAAAATTAGGTGTCACAGAATAATTTAATGTAATTGTGATGGAGCACACGCTCCGGTGGCAATTTCCCTACACACCAATTTATCTCCTTTCCTCTTCTTATCTAGTTTTGCCCTTTGCTATTTTGAACTTTAAATCCTTTGCATTTTTTTGGTAAATTTTCATCATTTCTCTTGGTACTTTATTCCAATACCTGACACTCTTTCCTACGAAAGAAAATTTTCCCACACTCTTATGGCCGAAATCTAGAGCCAGTTTGTAGTCATGATCATTTTTAACCTTCCACGCACCTCTCTTAATTCTCCCACCAATATCTTTCCATGCCTCATCACTAATATACGTCTTGTACACACCCATAATTCCCTTAACGCTCCTTCTGTACTGCGATGAATCCCGTTACAGCTCCTGACTCACATCAGTTACTGATTGTATTCCGCTTTAATTTACAAAGACAAATCTACCAGCCCTACTTTTCACCCGGCAATTTCTGCATTTGATACCAAAAATGTGGGCTCCACATTACACCACCATATTCAAGCAATGGTCTGACTAAAGTTTTGTAATCAAATTCTCTTACTTCTCTAATACATCCTCTCATCATTCTTTCTTTGAATAATGTTCGTACTATCTGTCCAATGTGTCCTGCCCATCTGAGTTATTCATCAAATTTTATGCCAAGGTATTTAGATTTCTTTCCCACTTTACAATCATAATCAACCTTTAGTTTTTTATCTGTGTACCTAATTAGCTGACTCTTCTTTGGATTTATATTCACCAAACGATGACTTATCCAGCTATATATCCTTTCTAGATCACCCTGCAGCTGTTTACAGCCTTCTATCATTTTTGATTCTATTAGGCTATGTAACAGTACCTGGGTGCCCGAACTTTGCTCGGCACCTTTCGATTACTGTTCAGTATGCAAGATTTCATAAAAATCCTCAGAGAAGTTTGTGAGAAATTAATTTTATCTATTTACAATAGTTTCTCATATAGTAGTATTATATTGGATTGATTAAATATAAAGACAGTATAAAAACCTAACCTGAAGGTTGGTTGGATCCACCAGAAGGATGTATACTAAGCCATTGTATCAGAGGTAGGACGACCAGTTCTTATCATCTGGGACCTACAATTTAACGTAGAATTCGAACCATAGAGCGCCTTAGCGCAGGTTATATGATCAAATACAAATCTAAAAATTTCTTGCCCCCACCGGGATTAGAACCCTGAATCGTAGCCAGAATTTTTTTAGAGTTAGCGCATTAACCACTTTCTTTCGCACTAATTACACTTGAGCTGCCAGACCGCTCCATACTTGTTATACATTCAATATATTTATTTGTTGGTTACATAAGAACTGCAGTCGGCAAATAAAACTTGTGAATAATAGTTCAACCTTTTATTTTAACGGCATCGTTTCATGAATAGAAATCTGCTTACGTCGAATTTCGTCAGGATTTTCTTGGATAAAGTCTTCACTGGACGAAGTTCGAGTAACTTGGTTGAGGCGATTTTCTTTTAGGTTTTCTTGAGATGAGTCTTTACATCATGAAGTTTGATTGTAATTAAAAAAAATTCCTATGCATTTCGAAACTCACAGTTACTTACCACAACCAAATATAAAATAGTAGGATCACTGGTGCCTCAAAATTCTACTAGATCACTTGGTGTTATATTTTTTTTTGTGTAAGCTTGTATATTTTCAAGATTTTCATGTTACTATTTTTTTCTCGGAGGTAGTTGAAGGTTTTTCTTAATGGCTTCCTAGGAATTTTGAAATGCAAATTTCTTTTCTCGAAAGTGAAAGTTAAAAACATCAGTAGGCATTACCTGAAACTTCTATGACAGCCGCTTCCGCGATAAAAATGCTCCTAATAGGTTAAATATTGTTTTCACAGAAGTTTTGTAAGTTAAAGAAGTTTAAAAAGAATTGCATCTGACAAAGTCAGTATCTATTTTTAAAATATCTACTTTTAAATGTTTTACAATTAAACTGGTAGTATTTAATGATAACCACTTTTTACAATTCAGTAATATTGATGTTTTGTGTTAAAGACACATACGGTCAAAAAGTAAATGATGATTACGTTATAAATGTTAATATTATCGTTAGAGCCGTTTCAGAGATTGCAAATATATACAAGCATTGCTCGTTTAAAGATAAGAGATTATATCATCTGCAAATAATCTAACTTCTGATAGTAAACCATCAGTACATTCATTCATTAGAATAGCGAATAGCAATGGTCCCAACACACTATCCTATGGGATTACCATGTTACTTCCACTTCTTTTGGCACTGCATTTCCTGCCCTATCTTTTTGCTTGCTACCTTTTAATAATTCTTCTAGCCAGCAAATCACTTTTTCATCAACTCCAATAGTTTTTACGATATTTAGCATCATTTTGCGGCTCACTCTGTCACAAGCCTTTGAAAGATCGCAAGAATATCCTTGCCTAAGGCCATGTTGCCAACGTGAAAACTACTTTCATTCCTCACAGACACGTCTAATATGATTGCATATCGATCTCTCCATTAAATTACCTAGCACTGATGCCAAACTGAATGGACTGTAGTTTTCGACCCTATTTGTCACTCCTCCTTTATGAACCAGTGCTACTGTCGCACTTTTTCAGTCATCTAGTAAGCATCAAGTATCCAGTATAATGTTTCAAGTTAAGATACAATCTCTAAGACATCTGTAGTAATATTATTTACACCAGCGCCTCTACGCTTTCTTTATTTTTTTTTTATTTTAGATTGCTTAGTTCATTCATGATATTTTTATATTGAATTTCAAATTTTCTACTCTGCTTATTTTCAGCCGTGTAGATAGGCTCGTTTTCCGATTTACCCCCTGTCATTCAGTAATCGTAGTCTCTAATGCTCTCAGTAAAGCAGTTATTTAATAACTCTGCCTTTTTTTTTAAGACCTCAGTTACGTCTTCTGCATCCTTATCTATAACTGTTTGCACACTTTCCCTTCCCCTCAGTTTCCTGTTATAGTCATAGAAATTTCTAGATGCATCAAATATTGGTCCCCCTGGACCAATAATATTCTGCATAAACTCATCTGTAGCCACTTTCTTTGCCGTTGTTAATTCCTTTTTTTAAGTTATTTCAAATGTTCCTACTATCTTAGTGTCTCTTGTAATCATTATCGTCGTCACCATTGTTTGACGTTTCCGATTTTGCGTATTGTCCAGCACATCCTCTTTCATGTCTGGCGGTCACTACAAGATTTTTCCCTCTCGTCACCAAACAACTCCCTTCGTCTCTATGTCTTTCTTCACTTGGTCCATCCATCTTGCCTCTGATCTTCCAATTAGAGCCAGATGAGGAGGGGAAGCGGTAAACCTGGTCACTTGCCCCGGGCGACAACTTCAGGGGGAGGCAAAATCGTCCATGAAAGGCGGAAATTTATGTCACGTAACCATTCGATCGTGTTTATTTCCACTATTGCCCCGATGGTGACAATCGAGGTTCCGACAATCCGGGTGGCAACAATCGGGGCGGCGACAATCAGGATGACGACATTGAGAGCAGCAAAATAATGTTCGAATTTCAAACGGCGTCAATCTCGCAGTTTATGCTCTGTAAAAATCCTACATCTACCTTTGCTAACAATCGGTCTCCTTTCCTTCCCACTGATCAAGAGTGCTAACTTTGGCAGTCTCCCCTCTGCCATCGTCCTAACCATGGAGGAAGGAAACATATGGAGACGACGCAAGCGACCTTCACCACGCAATCGCTGCCCATACACACACGCATTTACCCGCGAGTAAGCTCGCTGAAGATTTGCGCGCGGATATTCTCGCGACAAGCCTGTACTTGTCGAAGCCCATACATAGGAACATCAGTTTCACACTTTTGTCGTTCAGCTGGCTCGCCGCGCTCAAATTGTTATGTTTATGGTAGTGGTCTACGGATTTATCCGTCATGATTTCCTGGCTCGCGGCTCACTGGGAATTCCAAAACATCACGAGCCAAGAGTAGTGAGGTTATGTTACAAGCGAGGTGACAATATTGAAATGAAATAAGTTTTTAAGTTCTACACAAAAAAAAGTATTTATTCGTGTAGCAGCTTATATTAGAGCTGTAAAAAAGTAGAAGAAACGGACAGTATGACAAATAAAGTGGTCCAGGAAGATTATAAACACGATCATATACTGCTACTTGTACTATTTGAAAAGCATTTTCTTCGATTTCTTCAGTATTACATAAATGCACAGATATATCTTCCTATACATTTCTTCAATATCCTTCATCTTCCCCTTAATAATTTGGGCTTCCTATATTGCTGATACTGTCCATTGGTTCGTGATGAATATCTCATAAACACTAGTAAGTTTTGTAGATTTCGTCTTCGCCTATTACACTTCTAGTTGAATTTACTTTTTTACTTTTTTATATGTATATATATAGCACTACGCAAAGAGTGGATTTTTTAATATTATTTTTTTATTAATGCACTGTCAACTTATATATTATATTTCCCACTAACCTCTATCAATGCACTATTCCTATTTTTTTTTTTAAAAAATTTCTGTTCCCGTCCTCTTTTTGGTTTCACCTTCCAAATGCAGTATGTTGTTGATATGTCACAATGAAATCAGCATCAAATTCTCTGCTCATCTTTCTTAACTTGTTAGATACTCAGCAAGACTTATCTGCCGCGAGTAAATTGCTAAGATACCTGTGTGTATGGTTACCGTTGCGCATGCTCGCCACGTACAAATCTGTAACAATTGTTATTGGCTTGTGATGCGGCTCGTCTTTAGACAATTAACACACATACTTTATCGTCTATATGGATCGCCACGGAATTGCCGGCGCACAAATGTGTGTATGTATGCTTAGCTATGAAGTGAAGCCGGGCGGACGCGGAGGAGGAGTGGGGGGAATGAGGGGAGTGGGGAGGCATGGCCTAACCCATACAGACACGGCGTATATGTACAAAAACCTCAAGGGGACTCTAGGATTAACGTAACGTCGCAATCTGGAGATGGATTATTATGTAACTCGATGAGACAAATAAAAAATGAAGAATAATTTTTTTTGATATCATGCTTAGTTTTCGAGATATTCTGTCTCAAATGTAAAATGGTTTTGGTTGAAATTCAGAAGAACAAATTGATCAAAGTCAAATTTGATGACGGATTCTTATTTAAAAAGGCGAGAGAAATAAAAAATAAAGAATAAAAATTTTCGATATCTCGCCTAGTTCTCAAGAAATACTGTATCAAAAGTGAGGTGTCTTGAGTTGAAATGGAGAAGAATCGCAAAAGTCAAATTTAATGATCGATTCTTATATAACACGATGAGACAAATCGAAAATAAAGAATAAAATTTTTCGATACCGCTATCTTGCTTAGTTTTCGGGATATACTGGGATTGGGTTGATATGCGACTTGGACTAAAAATTAATTCTGCCAAAGCCACAATGAATTACATGGTGGACATGCAGAAAGGATATTTCAGTTGTTTTTAATACCACTTGTCGTTAGGTTGAAATGAGGCCTAGACCAGAATAAAAATAGTTATTTTGTTACCATACATTGTAAGCTAAATTGGGAATAGCTGGAAATGGAAGTAGTTTCCATCGCTATACACGTTTTGTCACTAACTTGGTTCTCATGAAATTACTAACAGTAATAGATAAATTCTTTGTCCCTTATGGAACAACAAAACCATTCTGGTACAGACTGCATTTAGACCTAGCCACAATCTCCATTAAATTGCCGCTACAGAATCAAACTATGTAGACATACCCACACACGCGTATTTGAATCACAAACTGTATTTGCGGTAACATCGTTTGCTTCATCAAGATTCCTAGATTGCATAGCATAATTTAACACATTTAAATTGATCATACAGTATAAACTACAATGTGACGAAGGAAAACGCAATACTAAATTAACTGAACCGCGATGTAAAACACACCCCCTTTAAATATCATTTTCAACACTCGTTAAAAAGTGGTGCTAGTCTATTATGTGCAAAGTAGCAAGGTATACTGATTTTCTATACTACACCAACAAAAATTTGAGAACAAAATCATCCCATTGAGAGCTATGACTAAATATTTATAGACATGCGCCACAGTTTACAATTCCCACTGACCACTTCAACAACAATTATTAGAATACAACTTACCTATGAAATGATATTCCAGGTTCTTTCCTCTCTTGCCTATTTGTGCAACCGTATGCAACACAAGATGGCATTATAAAACACTTATGCACATTACAAAATGATATAATCAGAACATCAGACACAGTGTGAACTCGGCATTTGTTTGGGTTACAATACCGCTGCTGCCGCCATGCGGAAGAGTTTAGAACCTGCTTCACAGATTTAACGTCACTTCTCCTCCATATATTTCCTTCCTCCATGGTCCTAACATGCCCCAGCGACTGCAGTCTTTGCTTTATTAACATCTCTCCCAATGCTTCAACACATGGTCTCTCCCTGTTGTATTTTTTTTTCTGATTTTGTCATTCTTTGTGATGGTCTCTAACCTTCTCAGAAACCTCATTTCTGCCACCTGTATTTTCATAATACCTCTCTTTGTCAAAGTCCAGGTTTCAGAGCCATAGGTCAGCATTGACTGGCAATACACTTTATAGACCACAATTTTTACTTCCTTCCCTATATTCCACCTGTAGATTACATTATTTATCTGATCATACAATTGTCTACTCTTCGTTTTTCTCTTTCTAATTTCTTCCTCCATATTTCCGTTGATAGATACCTTGCTTCCAATTTCTTGCAGTTATGTAACAAATCCTTTGATGGGCCAGTGTTTCTTGTTATCATAATTATGTTGTTTCTTCCAGCAGGCCATGTTGCTCCTTCATTGTTCACCATTTCCTTAATTCCCCATCCAGATACTGTTCTGTCTCCTCCCATATAATTATGTCATCAATATCACCTTTAACTGTGCTGGATTTCTATTTCCCTGGACGTCTGCGATAACTTTATGCAATACGTCCTTAAACAGAACAGGTAACTATACTCTTCCTAGTCTGACTCCCCTTTCCATGCGAAACCGTTGTGTCTACTATCTATATGCACACAATTTTTACGCTTCTCGTCAATATTCCATATTAATGCCACAACTCCTTTGTCTATTCCTGTCCTCTTTAAACTTAACCACATGCTTTGGCTTAATAGTTTATCATAGTCCTTTTTTATAGTAGTAACAGTTTTATTGTGACCTTGCAATATTCCCACCTTTTCTATATGACATGTCTCAGTATAAAAATTGCATCTACTGTTGATCTTCCTCGCCTTAATCCCAACTTCTTTTTCTAGCTATTTCCTTTATTCTTTGTTTGATTTTATTTAGGATAATTTTTTCATATATTTTCAGACAGTGGCTCAACTGTGTAATACTCCTGTTACTCTCCCATTTTGATTTAATTCATTTTTTTATGATTGGATACTATGCCTTCTTTCCTCCAGTCCTCTGGTATTTTCTTTTCTTTCCAAACTTTTTTATAGCACCAGAAATCTTTGTATCCCTTTGAACCTGCTGATTTTACCGTTTCTGCTGTCAGTTCTTTTATTCCTTACGATTTCCCTTTTGGTATTTGTTTCAATGTAAATGTTAACTCCAGCCTGCTAAATAACTTCTGTTTCCTTTTCTAAAGACGTTGTTCCATTACACATTTCTTAGATACTTTCTTTGTTTCTTCCTGGACTT
The DNA here is from genome assembly GCA_031002005.1 of Vandiemenella viatica. Lineage (NCBI taxonomy): Eukaryota > Metazoa > Arthropoda > Insecta > Orthoptera > Morabidae > Vandiemenella > Vandiemenella viatica. The sequence goes on along the minus strand of JARYHS010013631.1, from coordinate 12,844,787 downwards.
CCTTCCAACAAGTCTTTAAAGTACTCTTTCCATGTTCCCAATACTTCTTCTCTCCATTGCACTTCACCTGACTTGTCCAATACTTCTGTTAGGAAATCTCTAGGTTTAATTTTGTTTCTTACCACACCACACACTTTTTTTTTTTTTTTTTTTTTTTTTTTTGTGGCTTTTCTTCAGTTTCTCTGTGAATTCATCCCAAGATTTTACCATTTTTATTATTTTTTTCTGTCAGTGACTTTTGCTAATCTTTTCCATCTAGCTCTTTTATCTCCCTTTCCACTCTTCATGTTCTGTTCTTCCATTTTACAGCTTCTGCAATACATACACATGTTCAATCATTGTGTTTCCTTCTCCTTCCTCTTATTTTGTGTTCTTCCACATGTCCATCTTACTGCCTTTTCTTTTATTGTTCTAAATCTTTTTCATTCTTCTTCTGCTGTTTTTGTTTCATCCTTGGGCATATTGGCCTTCACCTCCTCCTGAAATGCTTCCATTGAACCCCTATTTTCAACCTTCCAACACTTGATTCTATGGACCCTTTTGCTTGCTGCTTTGCCTGGGCTGAATTTCTTAAAGTCTGTTACAACCAACCGGTGATCACCTCCTAGATTCACACGTGGTATGACCTTTACAACCGTTAAGTTTGGGTGAAGACATTTGCTCAGCAATTTGCAATCTATTAGGCTTCTACTTTGCCAGGTGTTGAAAATAGCTAACGAGTTCTGCAGGCGTGAATTTAGAAGATCTTTATACACTTTATACCTTTACTCTTCAGCAAGACTTCCCACAATATCTTCATATCATGTTCTTTCGTTACCTACTGTGTCATTTCAATTTCCTATTAAGATAACCTTTTCTGCCTTGATCTCTGCTTCCAGATCTTGTATAAATTCTTCTTTCGCTATTTCTGTGTACCCAATATGGGGACCATACATTTAGACTCTACCTCCCCATTTACCAGGATTCACAGTTTCAATATCCTTTTGTTTGGCGTAGCTAGCGTTTATGATTTTTCCAACCAGTCTATTGTCTAAAAACAATTGCTACTCCATTATGCTTCTTTTCTAGTTCTCCATATCATTAGAGTCTAAACCCTTTTCCTATTTACTTGCTACCATGTCCTTTCACTTTTGTTCCGTTTAATCCTAGTATGCATATGTTCCTATCATTCATTACGCTGATAACTTTCAGTTCCTTCCCGTTGAGCAATAAGATGATTGATCCAACTTGTAGTCCAGTCTGTTTCCAAGCTTGTTGCCCATAATATCCAACCCGTCTGATTCTTAGTTTGAATGGAAGCTCAATCCGTTACCAGCTTTTTTGTCTTGACGTAGTTTCGCCAGAGCCTCGCTGGCTGTTATTTTCAGGGTTCTTTACGACTTTCACATCTACAGTATCAGTCATGTGGTATACTAAGTCAGGGCTGCACTTCACCTCAACAGGCCATCGATCCCCTACTTCATGCCATCACATGGAGGGAGGATTAAACTTGTGAGAGACTGTCACAGAATAATATTTACGTTAATTATATCAACTCTATGAACACCATTAACTTAAACCTTAAAGAAATGTAAGTCCCCTTGGTGCCAATTGAAAACACATTTTGTAAGAATAATATAATAATAACAATGCATTTAACCCTTCCACTGCTGTAGACGCGTTAACGCGCGTGGCTACTACTGCGCCCAGGTGCTCCAGACGTGTATACACGCGCCGCCTTGCCGCTCTGTCTGTGCTCCAGACGTGTATACACGCGCGGCCTTGCCGCCCTGTCTGGCTCCAGACGTGTTAACACGCTAGCCTCTTAGCGGCCTGGCTATGAAGCCATATTTCCACCCAGGGTGGTTAGTTGTTTTCCTCATTCGGCCCTTGAGCATTGGCAGCTGCGATCTAATTTGTGTTGCTCTTTTCCTTTTAGTTTTCGCTGAGAAAATGGCATACAGTCATTATTTTTTTAACTGCTTAACGTCTCTTAACAGCGAGGTCTTTAGAGATGGTAAAGAATGGGGGGGGCAAGGAATGGGAAGGAATTCGGCTATGGCCTTTTGAAGGAAGCATCCCGGTATTCACCTGGAGTGATTTGGGGAAACCATGGAAAACCCAAATCTGGATGCCTGGACGGGGATTCGAACCATCGTCCTCCCGAATACGCCATCGTGTTTGTACCGCTGAAGAAATCATGGAGATTCTTACTAGAAGCGACAGTGAATATGATCACTTTGATATGGATGACAGTGATAACCCTTCGACAGGATCTCGATGTAATTTTCCTAAGCTGTGTACATCAGCTCGTGGAAAATGACCATTTTTCAGAGTTTGAAGCTACAGATTGTGCGAGCGAAATGTGTGGAAAAAGAGAATGCTTTAGTGACGCGTTTGACAGCATGTTCTTGTCGATTAAGCTGCAGCACACAAGTGTGGATTACGTTAACATTCCAGCAGTTTGTCATTTTTCCTGATATTTCTAACGGAATATCATATGATATCTATTGCTGATGAGACCAACAGATACGCGAGAATCAATTCACACTATATTTTCACTATGAAGTGGTTTATAAAGTTCTTTTTCCACATTCTCGAACACTGCATTTTAAATGCTCACGCTCTTCACCGAGTAGTAACCGGACGAAAAATGCCAGTTGCAGAGTTTCGTCTGTTGCATCCATAAATTTAAATTTCGTAAGGTATTTTTCAGGATTTCCTGACACCCCCCCCCCGTCTTGTAAGATCAGGTCCGTGAGACGCCCTCCCCCCCCTAGAAATCGCCCTCGCAACTTTTTGAGACCTTTTTTCCAAATTTCATTCATATTGCAAATTCAAAGAAGAGCACGCCAATGCGTAAATGCGCTGTATGTTCGATACAGAAAGTGCGTCGAGAAACCAATGCAGAACATGTAATGTATCACTGTGTGTTGTACCATTTTTCAAGGCTTATCACACAAAAAGAATTACTAACCATGGTTAACTGCAGAGTAATAATTATATTACATTTATACGTCTCTAAAACTAAACGAAATAGAAAAAAAAAAAAAAAAATTAAAAATATATTAACCCGGGTCAGAAAGAAGGCTGGAAAATTTGTGCAGAATTTGTGAAAGGTATTCGGAAAGGTTCTCTCCAGATAAATTACTACGTTCACAAACTAAAAACATTTCAGTTGCTGTAATATCTATTTAGTATATGAAGTACCGCCATGTTTGATTACGCAGACATTCACTTTTAGAGGAGCTTTAAACTGAAAAACTTTAGATGTTATATTAACTGTATTTATTTTGTATCTGCGGTTTCAAATCGCAGAGCGACAGCAGAAGAACGCCACACACAACGCTCCAGACGTATTCAGTACACAGCGGTCCGGTCTAACGCGGCATTGCAGGGCAAGTAAACAGCTTAGGCGTAAACAAAGCCGCACTCAGCGAGGGCTCGGCCGGGCGAACCGTAGCAGTTAAAGGGTTAAGTAGTGTTCTAAGGATGGAGCTGGTATGGTTTTTACCATGACGTCAAAGGGTGGAGGTGGTGGGGGGAGGACCTCCATCCCGTCCCCTCCAGGCCCCGGCGCGCGGCCGCGATATGGCAGCAGCGGACAGCGGTAACCTCAATCTGTCTGAGTATTCAGCGGAGCACGGCCGCGAGGAGCCTCAGATCTGAGGCATAACTATTTCTGGGTGTACCGTTACTCGGTGCTCCGCTATCCTCAATTCTGACACCTAATTCGAGCTGTTCCGCTAACCGATACGACATACCGTTCTTGGGTTCAGCTTGCGCCTCTCCCCTGGCCGCTTCATCAGCGCTAGGTCCCATCCTCGGGGGTACCCGAGCCAGGCCCACTAACCCCCTCGAGAACCAAACCAGCAGACTACCTTGCCACTTCACTACGCCCCCCCCCGCCGCGGAATTGGGCTCTTCCGAATTACCCGCCATTACAGCTGGGACGGTGGGGCAAAGCGCCTTCAGCAACCCCTTATGGGTGTCCACGGGGAACCAACGTGGAGGCGGCGTCCGCCACGCACCAGGCCGAAGACCCTTCCAAAACCTGGCCGTATAGCTAAAGCCTCACTGTGAAATCCTCCGCTGCGCCCCCGGCCCCACCCTAACCCCGCAGGGCGGGCGTAAGCCGTAGCGACCGGGAGCCGCGAAAGAAAACCCCCCGCGCGTTCACCATGCCAGCAGATCGAACGTGTCGTCCCTGAATACGCGGCTTCCCACATGAGGTGGCTGCCAAAAGGTGGCACCCGTCCAATGTGGCACAGGCTCCCACGCACCAGTCAGCTTCACAGAAAACCGTCGCAGCGCACCATCCCGCTGCAGGGGCCCTAGGGTCCCTACAACGTTCACAGTGTGTATGTTGCCCCACCCCTGGCAAGCCAATGCGCTACTGGTTCACACTTATATAGTGAACCTACTTGGCAACATAGAGACATGCTCCCACCAGCAGGGTAGCAACCCTGAGCCCCCGGGGCAGACCCCAGAGGCCACAAGCAGCAACAAGGGGTAGCCCCCAGGACCGTGGTACTGGCCCCTTCATTCGACTCCGGGGACTATGCGACGCTGACAGCAGGGGTGCACTAAGCCCCTGTGGTGCTTGGTCTTCGTTCACCAGGACACCCCCAACACCGGAGCAGTCAGGGCAAGGTTGCTCACTGCACTTGAGCTGCGGACAACACCGTAGTGCGCCTATATGCAGCTTGACTACCCACAAGCTTTCCGTCAAGCAGGGGGCGCAACCCCTCCTGAACCCCCAGCCTCAAGCCGGAGGCGACGGGACTGTGGACACCAGGCATAAGTCCCGGGGGGTGGCGGAAGCGGTCCGGAGACGCCCCCTTCAACCGCCCCCTACAAGGACCCAATTCCGATGCCCAGCAATATCCCCTCTCTTGGTAGACGCAACAGGTACAAGACTAAGACTAGCGGTTTTCAAAGTTTGCCAGTCATCACAATTCAGATAAAGCTCATTACAGACACCTCTAGCTCAATCAACCCACAGCATCGTCCCAGAGGGAGAAAATTTTCCCCAGCGCTCTAAATTGTACCTTTAAAGATACAAGAAAACGCCGGGGAGGCTCGGGACCCCGGGTGTGCCAGACCCGTATCTGGGTCTCCGCGTCGGGAGGCACAGACCCCTGGGGGTAACCGATACGACAGCACGACACTCAGTCGGAGTATTTCTGACTGCCCCGTTACACGTCATCGCCTGAGGCGTTGCTCGCTAATTCAGAAATAACACACGCCGTTGGTACACGTCTATCAAAAATATTTTCGTCTCGACATGCAGCACAGGACGATAGCCGCTATTTCGAGCGTATCATTACGGATTCACTGGCGTCGAATGTGCGCGTCTGCTAGCTGGTACAAATGAGAGATCCCTCAACAATCGTTATTACCAAACCTGTAATTTTCTTCCTAGGACAATCGAAAAGCATTTTGTCATGTCTTATTGACACTGCTAGCTGGTACAAATGGGAGATCCCTCAACAATCATTATTACCAAACCTGTAATTTTCTTCCTGGGACCTTCGAAGAGTATTTTGTCATGTCTTATTATTATTTCAAATTATTATAATTCATTAATTGTTTAGTTACCATAAAATTAACTTCTAAAACTATTTTTTTTGTATTTTTTTTTTTTGACAAAACTTATTGCTGTCTTCTGCAAATAGTATTATTGGATCAAATAACAAGTCTTGTTCGTTGTACATTTTGTAAGGTCATGTATCTAGATGTCATTTTTTATACCCACTCCGAGTTGTCTTATTACCCTTGATGGTCATGTTCTTACGCGACTCTTGTTATATGGCAGTTATAAACTATTTTCTCTTTCCATTTCTAGCATTTCTTACTCGTAATAAGAATACTATACTACTCTATCATACTCAAGGAATATACAAAATTGTGAGGCAGGGGTTTAGTTAAATAAAAAACATAATTTATTTTTAAATGATACAGATTTATTGAAATTTTAAAATACATTTTATTGGATAATAATACATCATTCAGTACTTATGGTTTTAATTCATGTGTCATAGGCATCCCTTGTATTCACATACTGCCCCCCTACCCCCCATTTTACATAATTCTTCACTTTATATCCATTTATACGTGCAACTTACAAGGGTAACAACAAAAGGTGGAAAGAAACAACATGGTGGAATGATAGAGTAAAACAAGCAGTGGAACTAACAAACAGGGCCTTTAGGGAATGGTTCAATCAGAGGACACAAGACACAACGGATGACTATTTGAAGAAAAAGAAGCATGCAAAAAAAAGTAAAGGAGGAAAGTAGGAAGTAGCTAGAGAAATTGACCAAGAAGATAGCAAAGGAAATTTGAAAGTACTGTGTGGAATGGTAAAAAGGGAGAGGAAAGAGCGAATGGAAAATGTCAACATGCTGGATAAGGATTGTAACGTCTACTTTCTGGGACAATGATTTCTGGGTCATCCTGTTTCATTAATAGTAAAATTATCAAAATTGAATATCAAAATAATAATTAATTTTTAGATAACCACATGAAATATTATTGGAATTATTAGGAGAACTGAAAAGAGGGTGTACAATTTATTACAATTTATCGTTGTGAAATTATGAAAACATGAAGTTTGTTTTTATTCTGATATAAACAATTACATATCATTGAATGCCTTTAAAATCAGTTAGCGCAAAATCTCAGGTTCAAAATACTGGGTGGAACGATTGCATTAGTTTCCGTCGTGATCGTAGATTTTACCGTTCTTCACGGGTCAGGTCCGTAGACAGACACGAATAGCACCACATGGGTCCGTCCAGCTTTCTCGTCCGGCACAGCGTGGTCGCAGTGTCTCCAGCCCCCGGAACATACAGTGCTCCTGCCTCGGTGAAGGTCACTTGCTGCTGTCCCACATGAAGATCCGAACCAGAGTGAGTCTTCCCCACTTTCTCCGCTCGGAGCAAGACTCTGTACATCTTGCACTGCGGTGTATCGTACGGCCCTTGGCGAATCACAGCACTCCGCGCCAAAGGACCCGAAATTCATTGGCCCCAGAACATACAACAAAAAACACCAACACGTCAATAAATTGCGGCGGCTTCTCCATTGGCTGGATCGTCTTCCACCCCTCTCAGAAAACGCTTCTTTACTAGGAAACGGCACCAAGGTATAGTATCGCTCGTCGGCACCAGTTTTTGGCGGGTATTTTCCGAAACGTGCGAAAATAGAAAGTGGGCCTTAGTTATTTATGGTGGCTATAAATTCCCTTAACGTCCAAGTTAGCTAGAACGTTGTCAGTCCCCCATGGTGCGTGTAAATCTGGACGCTTTTTTTCCGTTACGTATCTGTTAGACACGTCGCACCGTCAACATTCACACATACCATGGGAACACTTAGTGCCTAATAATACTGAACTTTTTAATTCATTACAGGATGGAAAGGAAATAAACAGTTCAGAAAGACTAAAAAGGATGCGGAAGGAGCATTTTGAAGCCCTACTGAATCCAGGTTGGTCAATGATACAGTTGTTCAAGAGAAGCAGTAAAATAACAGGCATGTAGGAGAGAAAGAGAAGTATCTAACTTGGGAAGAAGTGGAAATAGCTCTGGGTATGATGAAGGGATAAAGGGTGGAAAGGCACCGGGCATCGATGAAGTGAGCGTGGAAATGATAAGGGCAGCAGGAGCAGTACAAAAGCAGTGGCTATACCGTGTGATGAGAAAGACGAATCAGGGCGCAACTCCTGAAGACTGGAAAAAAGGAATAATTATATCTATATTAAAAAAAGGGAGCAAGAAGGAGGTTAAAAACTATAGAGGTATTACACTGATGTGTCACTGTGCCAAACTGTATGAGAAGATCATTGAAAAATGATACGAGACAGGGTGGAAAAAGGGCTAAAGGAAGAGCAGTATGGCTTCAGATCAGGGAAATCGACGGTGGACCTGATATTTGCTATAAGATAGCTGCAGAAAAACATTATGAATATGGAAAGGATGTACTGTTGGTATTTCTCCATATTGAGAAAGCATATAACTGTGTACACAGGAGTAAGGTATGGAAGGCCTTGGAGGAAAGAAAGTTAAAAAAAAAACCATAAGGAGTGCGACGGAACTGTACCAAGGAAGTGTGAGTTATGTGAAAATAGGGGAAGGAAGAACAGATTGGTTGGAACAAATGAATTGACTAAAACAAGGAAGTGCCCTACTCTTCATTGTAATCATGAATGAAACTATGTAGAAGATGGCAGTGAGGATGGGAGATGAAAACATGAATGTGATGGCTTTTGCGGATGATCTGAAGATCTGGGGAGGTGATGAAGAGGAAGTTCAGCAGCAGTTGGATGTATGGACAGACATTGTGGAGGAATATGGCCTGAAATTTAATGTAAAGAAATGTGGGTACATGGTGACAACCAGAAAGATGAATAGGTTAACCCAGGGAATTGTTTCGTTGCAAGAAAATGGGCACTAAGGGAACTGTTGAATTTGTCTCATGTTTTGATTCTCATCACAGTAACATTTAATATTTGTAGCGTCAGTGTAACCCCATTTTGTTATATTAGCTTTGGGCCAGCCCACTCCTGTCCGCAATTGATATGAGGATTTCCAGACATTCAAATTTTCTGTGGAAGGCACTTCACAACTGTCAGTGGTTATAAGAAAATTGTACTTTTGCCATTGCAGGTGACCCAGTTAGTTCCTGTGATGTTTCCAGGAATCTTATTCCATACTTGAGTCTCTGCACTACTGCTGCATGGCTGTGCAGTAAGCGCCCTTTTCGGTTCTGCTTTGCTTCTCTCCTGGTTCTCAGCCACTTTTCTTCAGATACTGGGCAGGTCAATCCCTGAAAGCTGATAAAGCCTGTAAACTGGGATAGGGTTAAAGTTAGCTTGAGATGGAAATGTATTAATCTCTTTGAACCCAAAGTCAGCATCTCCTTTAAGCAGTGTTTTCTGTTGATCGGCTCTGGCTACTGAATGATTTATAAAAGAGAATGAAGAAGATAGTTAATGGTTGAAGGCAACATTTTGATTCTTGTGTCAGAAGAGCCGTCAATAAAGACAATAAATAAGAAATGATCAAAACTGTGTATGGAAAGTGTAATTCATCGAAAATATGCAAGCCAATACAATAGAATTAAATAACGGAGACTTTTCTGAGGTAAAGAAACAAATAATATTTCCAAACATTTCTGAATAGAGGCCACTCACAAAATTAATCAGATTGGAAACAAAAATATTCTACTAGATGGAACATGTAATGTTAGGAATTTAGAGAAGAACATTATTTTTAGTCGAAGAATACTAAAAAACTTATTCACAACCTCCAAAAGCAATAGCAGCAGTAAAATTTCTGACAAATAAGTAAAAAGTAGGTACTTATCGTGACAGAATATTGCCTATGAAGATAGAAACCATACCGGTGCCAAATTCATAAATTCAATGAAAATGAGAACTTGGCAAGAGGATCACAATGAAGTATTGAAAACAAGTGGAACGATTGAAGAGCTAATTATCCATGTAAAGGGTGTTGTGCAATTGAAACACTTTATTAATCTAAGATGAGGAATTGAAACTTCTTGGAAGAATAACTTGGTTGTTAGATTTTTTTTAAAACTGACTTGATTTTGCAGTTACACCATTCAACAATAATAGATAATACTGAGGTATGAGGAAACACTATCCAGTTATAACCTGAGGAATCTGACGAAAGAGGCAAAGCATACGAAGGTGGATGCGGTGTAGATTTTGGGTTTTCACAATGGTCTAAAGTTGAACGCAGTTATCAGTAAGTTAAAACTAACTGTGGAGTGGCTGTTTGGGGAAAAAAACCATGGGGTTTGCTGTGGGGGTTATGCCTGAGGACTGCATTGGCAGTTGAAGTTACAATAATACGGAATAGAATGGGGAAAAGATGTACCTTCTAGTTGCTAGCTAAGTCTATTAGGAAACAGGTAACAGACTGCTGATGCTGGGATAAAATTTGGTTACCAAAGGAGTAGTGATTACAGGAATAATCTTGAATATCAAAGTAGTATGTAAAGTTGAAGTAATAAAGATAGAAGAGGGGTTTTACAATAAAGACAATTTTCTTATACTACTAGCTAATGCCATTTGCTAATTGGGTATTAAAAATATACCACATTCTAGGACTCCAGTTCGTTCGTAGATGTGGCATTCCCTAAATTTATGCAAGTTATTAAATGTGGGACGTTCATAATGCTATCTGCACCTGTTGGGTAATTAAAGAACTGCATGATGTTTTTATGGTGCAGTTGGGCAGGCAGACTGTCGTCATTATTCTAAACACAGTGACAATCACAAATCGGAAAAGTTGGCGGTTTATCTGATTCGCCAGATGTTTCTAAGGTTAATAGCTGTGACGGCCTAAGTAATTTGGTCAGGTAGTGACAATAACGAAATTTTTCGATTGTTTACTGATCTTAATTGTTGAAGTGAAAGGTACCTGGAAGAAGAACTCAGACTTGGCTAAGAATCTCATAACTTAAAATCTGCAATGTGTGGAAATCTCGTTGCCTGTGAGTCCTGCCGGATTAAAGAAATGATTTTGAAATTAATCAATGACAAATGCTTTAAGGTTGACCAGAAAATAAACAAACAATGACTGATTTGTCAAAAACTAACGAGTTGACCTACAGACAATATTGGATTAACCAATAGGCACGACTAAACAGTAGCCTCGAGCCTGTGATTTTTAAAGGGCCCCTGAGAGTTAACTTTTTGATTATATATATATATATATAAACATCCAAAATAAAAGAATCAATGTAATATGAAAAGCATGATAATTAATTTTTTTGGTTTGATTGTAATGTACAACAAAGAAAAGTATTTTTAAAAACATCACAAATTATAAAGTTCTTTTGTTTAGTTGAATGAAAAATATAATCAATTCAGTTAGCCATCTACGAATCCTTTTTCTTTGTACTTATAAAATTTAGATAACTTTTTTCAAAAACAGAGGTACCCAAAAAATTTGAGTGCTTAGAGCCCAATACAGTAGAGCGTTGAGAATCCGAACTGATTGGAACCGAAGGTGATTCGGATTATCGATTTGTTCGGATTTTTAATTTGTGTAGTCTCAGTTTCTATAGTTGTTTATATTGCCTCTAAAATTACATGGTTAACTAAATAATTTTAAATAACACTAGCAAAAGAATTCTCTTATTTAAGGCTGCTTCATTTTGGAGCCATTTATTGCTTAATTTTAGAAGATGAACACGATGCCGTTATAGGCGGTATAACTTTGATACAAGATCCTAAATTCAAGAGAACTCACCAACACTGCAAATTAATAACATAGACGTAGGACAAACATGGCTCGTTTCAGTAAAAAAATCAAAACTACCAGCAAATTGAAAGAATTGTTATTGCGAAGCAGTTACAAGAGCATCAAAGCCAGTGTCCGGTTGTCGAAGTATCGAATCTTTACTCACAAATTCATTTCGTTACTCGCATTTGTCGTATAGGTGTCAGTTTGATTCGATAAACATACGAACACGGCGTATCATGCGTCATGCGGGAGCTGGAACGGTTCGCCCAGCGATTGAATGAGCAGATGTTTGTTTTTAGAAATTAGTTGATTTAAGTGTTCTGCGATTGTGATATTAGGTATTATTCTGAAGTATTTAATATTCAGAGCAGTAAATCAAATGTATGAACAATTTACCTAAATTTACTTTTCTCCATGAACAATTTACTTGAACTTTACAAAGTACTAACGAAGACATTCATGCGATGCTTCATGCTGGTGCTCAATTGTATCGGAAGTAATATGACACAGCAATCATTGAATTTTAAGATTAAAAAAACATCATTAATCAGAAACGTGAATGAGTGGGGAAACTGCTAAGGTTCATGTGCTCTATCGCAATAAAAAAACGTATTTTGAATGTGAGCGAAAGAATGAAGTTAGAACATCGTTCGTCGTATACATACATGCATGTCTGAGGAAATTTTTATTTCAATTCGTTTCGTTACAAATAAAAATGTTGTGTACAAACACATTGTGCGAACATTATTTTAATGTAATTAATATTTTTACTGTTAGGTTTTGATATTTTTAATGAGGTAACTAATTTCGTCAATGTAAAGACTAATTGTGTGGTTTTTATTTTGCTTAACATCAAAATTTACAGTGCATAATTTATAAATAGAACATCTGTATGGATAATTTGAGATAGTTACTGTTTTTTCATTGATCGTTTATTAATGAAGTTTATTGATTTCAAATATTTATGAAATTTGTTTATTTTAATATTTGATACCTTCTATTTTATTTGATAGTGTAATTTACAATATAAAAGAGTTATCTGAGAATAGTTTGTGATATACATCTCTGCACTTGTTATGTTCCAGGATTCCATAAACAAAGAACTAGGTACAATAACTTTATTCCTTTTGCCTGGTGTTAGTTATTGTATTATTACTGCAATATCCGTGTGAGCAATGCGGTACTGGCTTTCATATTGAATGTTTGTTGTAACCACGACGCAACAATCTAATCACAAAAAGATGTAGAACTTAAAAAAATGAATGAAAACAGTAAAGGAAGACAGTGGTGAAACCTCATATTTAAAAATGAAATACTTTGATGAGATTATAATATTTGTTAAATACATGTCCCATTGTCGTATCAGGCGGGTATGCATGGTTTGTAGTAGGCGACTTTAAAAAATAACTATACGTCAATAGATATGTCACAGTTGGGTGAAAGGTCAGGTCTTTGTTTTGGTATGCAATAGATGTTTGTTTTGAAATTAGATTATTCTTTCGTATATAATATTCATTACAATAAATGAAATGTACATTCAGAGATTTTCCGCATGATCCGTGTACTAATTTCTTTACTTTATCCAAATGAACAACTTACATAAACTTAATTTACTAAATAAACAATTTATTTAAATTTTACTAAGTCAGAACGAAGTCGTCCCCTATGCGACGCAACTCGATTCGATGCTTCATGCTAGTGTTCAGTTGTTTCAAAAGGAACGAGTAACGATTGGAAAGTAATGGGTATTGATTGGTTTAATAACAAATACATACGGGTACACAATTTCTCGTTACTTTTACAGCTCTATTGGTTATGATGATACTGTAGTGATCGTAAAATAACAAACGAAAGGTGTACTGATTAAATTAACTGTATCTAGTTGTTTATTAGTGGAATTCCAGAACACATCAAGTGAAAACGTGTACGATGTACTGTAAATAGGAACAATATTGACGCTTCTCTAAAATTGAGCACCTTCTTCGGATAATTGACAAATCGGACAATTGAAGTTCGGATTATCGACGCACCACTGTACTTTCTTAATCCGGCACTGCCTTCAATGACTACGACCACAGTGGCGCGCCTATTCCGACAGTGGACCATATTTCACTTGAAAGTCGTTTTCTGTTACATGCATTCATAAACTTAAGTAATTTTCGTTCAAAGGGAATAAGACATAGAAACAGTATTGCCTCCTCGCATTAATAAACTTCGAAGCTAGCGTTTCTCAACCTTTTTCAATCCGAGTACAAGTAAAATGTGTGGACCACTGACTTACATGGACTAATTTTTTTAATCTATGTGTATATTATGTATATAGACATATTTTATGGTATCACTATAATATAATAAAACTAATACTATGTTTTGAATTCCTATGAAACTGCAGTTAAGAAACTGGAAGTGAATTATTAAAAGTTAATTACATGTTTACCAGATTCTTAATACTTACTAAACCAAATAAATAATACTGTTACTACAGACTGGACGCTACAGTACATCATCCACCACCTACATTCACACACAAAAAAAGAAAGACGCTAGACCATGGACCTCTTACTTTTGTTTACTTCACCACCCGTATGATGCCAACACTACACAATGCACCACATACCCTCACTTCCATTACAATCTATTTGTTCTCGCTCTGATGTTGATGTGGTTATCGCGTTTGTCTGCAGTTAAGTGTAAGGGACCGACAACTTCATTCCTACCTTTAATAAGATCAAGACCAAAAATATTTACTGAAATGCCTGGATTTGGGCTCTCGAATTTGCAAATATCTGAGAGTTTTACTGGGAACTCAATACCTGAAAAATCGAATTCATAGCTTGCGAATGCATCCCTATAAGTTCTAACTACACTTGCATTGTTATGAGCCTGTACTTGAGCTGCAAAGAGAGTCCATTGAAAACAAAAATCATCATCGTTATGCACGTTGAATACAGCCAGTTTTCTTTGGATGTCAACTGGCAGGGCTACATAGGAAGACTCTCGATAGAAAGGTTAAAAATGAGCAATGTGTATGTCGTCGGAACTTAATCTTTCGAGGGTTTTGCCAGAATCTCACTCCTGAAACTCTACCAATTTAGTCATGAGCTGTGATTTCACATAGATCTTATACCAGTCAGGCAGGTGAGTGCTGGTCGTGACTTCACGCATTTTTGTTAGAAAATACAAATTTTCATAAACGATATTTAACTACCTCTGAACTGCAAAAGATGTTGCCAGCCCAACCTGAACCTTAACGGCCGGGGTTGACTGGCTACCAGCAATTTCGTGGACTTTATTTGCCAAAAGATCATAACATGCATCGATGAAGTTAAATGGTCCAATAAAATTTTCATAATTTAGAATGCTCCCGGTATAGATTCTATTTTTAAAAGCACTCTGCCTATCAAGCGCGTTGCGTCTGGAAACTCACCCCTCGTTGCTGCATGACTGTGACTGCTTGATGCCGTGGCGGGTGACTAGATTGTTCCTGCACCGCGGAACTGTCGGCTTGGCCCGGCTCTGGCGGGCGGAGACAGAGGTGCTGTATCGTCACACTGCCGACTGATCAGAGCTGTGGCGCAAGGGAGACGAAATGCCGGCTGGGTCCCGCTATATTGGGTTGAAGGTGAGGTGCTGCACCGGTGGACTGCCAGCATCGCCTGGCTGTGGCGGGAGGCGGGTGAACGCTGCTGTGGTGGGCGGCCAGCGTGCCCCGACTGACTGCCAGCTGGGTCCCGCTATGGAGGACATCTCCCACGGTCTCCACGTTGATCGTTGAGAAAGCTCGTTGACTGCGACTTGGCGTCCGACCGTTCCCTCTGAACCATCAAAAAGAATTGTTTTGGTGTCATGGAAAACATAATTTCGTAACGACATAATACTGTAAACAAATTACCGTTGGAATTTACTTACCATTCAAGTGCGGTAGAACAACTTGCCCAGGTTGTATCATTGGCAGGTTCGACGACTGTGAATCATCCAAACCTGGAGATGTTTGAATACTCCATTGCGACAAACCTGAAACAAAAAAAACAAAAAAAATAAAATTGTTTTAGTATCATTAAACAAAACCATAATTTCATAACATCACATACTAAAAGAAATTACTTACCGCTAGTAATGTTAAACCGTTTTGGGCTCGATAGTTACTGAGAAGAGCTCTTTCACTTCCTGCTACTTGGCTGAAAAAGAAGAATGATATCTGTTATTCAATATTATGCACAGGGAATTAAAAATTACAAGTTATAATACAATTACCAACCTTCAAAAACATATCTATTAAGCTGGCTGATTTCTGAAGACAGAATAAAAATAGTTAAAGAAATGGAATTAAATAAATAAATATATGCACCTATCAAAAAAAATTACTTACGGAAATCAAAAAGGTCACTACATGAGATTTCCAAGTCACAACCTGTAAAAAATAATAATAACATAGACTACTTCAACGCTATACAGTTTCCTGAAACAGATAGTAAAAAATATTATCATTACCAAAATCATCCAGACTGGCGTCAGGTATATCGCCGAATTCTGAAGCAAAAATAATAATAATAATTAGCACGTTGTAGCAAGATGACTAGATGGGTCATCTCGTACAATTTAAATTAATTATTGTTTGATATAAGAAACATCGGAAATAAATAGATATTCTTTTCTTGGGTTGGAGACAGAAATCCACGCCGAGCTAAGGGTTGTGTTAGCGTGGGTTCCAGTCTGACTCAGCCGGAAGTGTCCCGTAGTTCGAGACAATGAGGGGATTATCTCTGTCACTGATACCTGTGAGAAAGTATGGACGCTGGGAATTTTGCGGATGGAATCCTCCAATGGGCGTTCGCTTGGTGTCGTGAGAAAATTGATTTCTGCATAGCTTCCCGAACAATCCCGACAAAACCCGAAGACTCTTAGCAAATAAGAGGCAATGTATTAGCCAGCATAGAGGGGAGACTTTTTCGAAGCCAATCCGATGTTTTTATTTCCTCACGTGGTTGGAAATATTACAAATTTTGTGTTTTTCATGATACTCGCCGAGGAGAAGGAAAGACGAGCTCTGAGAGGCGAGAAGAGGTCACTTATGCTGGGACTATCGCCCTGGCTACTGCTTGCCAGAGCAGTATTGATGGTTCCATTCGGGAAGCTTGGGTGATTGAGTGTCAAGTCCCGTCGAGGTTGTCATTTGTGCTGGTTTACGTGAAAAGTGCCTTACCATACTTGGACAGGTGCGCTGTTTGAGAGACGATAGCGCTCTTGTTGCGACGCTGCATGCTGCCAGACAGACACGGTAATTATACCTCCAGAAACAGTGTGTACTCAGACGAATCACAGAGATAGCCCTTTAATGGTCTCATGAGTAAGAGTTCTTATGCCGCCGAGCATTAATTCCTGAGCTAGTTGTGCCCAAAAGCTGTGTGCTTTTTGTTTTCTTTTTCCAGTTTGCATTGAAATATTGACTTCCATGTTTGGAAACTTTCGATAAATATCATTTGTGGGAACAAATCCACTCCCTGGCGCCCTATGTAATCCAGTTAAATCTGAGGTTTTCTTGTTATAATTGTCATGCAAGAATCGCTCTCGTTATGTACAAGAGAGTTTATGCTTCAGTTGCATATGGAATTTGTAACTCCTTGTAATGTAAATGTATTGCAATTTTTTAACTTCAATTAACGATAATTGTTTGTTTGCTATGTTGCACTTGTAAGACGAGGTATTGTATTGAACTTTATTTTGCACAGACAGATGTTTAAGATTAATGGTAAACTGGGTTGTTGCTAACTTGTTGTCAATATATAATAATATTATCAATTATATAGTAATATTGACATTACTAATAAGTGTATGTACTGTTCCACATCCCCGAGATTATTCTCACATGGGATCAAAGTGAACATATCAATCTATCTATCTATCTATACCTCCGTCTGTATGCAGTAATGAGCACCCAATAAACCAATATTTTAGGATCTTGTTAAATATTAATAACAGAAGTAATGGTTTCACCTCTATTTCCCGAAATTAATATATGTGCTTTGTATAAAGTAGTGGAAGGTGGAGATTATAAATCATGCAAGGTAAGCAAGTAATCTGCCCAACCAACCAATCCGCTCCAACGTATATGGAGAAAAGAAATCAGATAAAATATGACTAAAGCAGATTTCTTACGACATGACGAATTATTAAGGTCCTCCCATAATTGCTGCTGATCTGTAATTAGAAAATGAAGATTACATAGTACCATCAAATTAAATTAGATAGAAGTAAGTAGGTTAGGTGCAATTTAACGCTTACCTATATCGCTAAAAACAATCATTCTCCCAAGATGTTCGGACATCTCCCTGCGATGTGGTCAGGCCGAGCACTGGAAATAGATTGAGTGTAGGTAACAGACGTCATCGTCCAGGAATCTTCTGACCTGGAGTGCGGGGAAGTTCTTGCGAGGTTATCGCATCTCCTTCCCTTTAATGTTTATTGTGATTACATTAGGGGTGTGGCATTGTTAGAGTTGTCAGCTCTTGGTGGTGAGTCGTCTTATCTGAGTAGGTGTACGGGCCACCTTATGTTTTCATGGAGATGTTGTGTTGTGCCTAGTCGTGCAATCAGTTGATTGCTGGATTTAGGGCACTTTTCGTAGAAGGTCTTGGCGGATTTCTTTATTCTCTCTTTCAGCGTTTGCAGCCCGCTGATTCTGTGCAGTACGGCGCTGGGCGTGTCCCTCGGCATCTTGTAGGCGTATCTGATGGAGCGATTCTGAATGACTTGTAGTCTCTTGATGTGTGTGGTGGCAGCGTTACCCCACACTACTACCAGCATACTCTAGGATGGGTCTAACTAATGTCGAGTATAGTTTAATGGCTTGGTCCGGTTTTATTGATGTGGAAGGGTTTAGGAGCGGATAGAGGGTCCTCATCCTTCCCTCTGCTTTAGCTCGTGTGTTGTTGATGTGCTGCTTCCAGGTCAATTTGCTGTCTAGGGTGACACCAAGATACATAGCTGTTTTAGTCCATTTAACATCCTCGTTGAAGAGCTTAAGTGGTTGTAGTTGATGTGGTATTTTTCGCCTGGCGATCATGACAGCTTGGCTTTTGGATGGGGTTGAAAGCTAGGCGCCACTTTTTTGCCCACCGTTCCACATTGCAGCAGGCTCTTTGCAGCTTAGTTCTCACGTGGGTTGCTCTGATGCTCCGCGTGAATAGAGCCGTATCGTCCGCGTAGAGGCCTGTGTCAACCTGTTCCGTCTTCGGTATGTCTGCAGTGTACAGGTTGTACAGAATCGGACCGATGACAGAGCCCTGTGGGACTCCTGCATTGAATGTGTTTGATGGATGACACTGCGTCTTCTGATATCACTCTGAACGTCCTGCTGGAGAGGTAGCTTTTCAGCAGCTTAACGTGTGGTAGAGGGACACCCTGTATGAGGAGCTTGTATAGTAGGCCCTCGTGCCACACAGAGTCGAAACGCGCGTGAGACATCCAAGAGTACTGCGCCAAAGTACTCCTTCTTGTCCATGGCTCCCAAAGCGTGTTCAGTTAGCCGAAGTAGCTGCTGCGGCGTAGAGTGTTCCTTCCGGAAGCCGAATTGTTCTTCCGGAAGTAGCTGCTCTTGGTCGATGTGTGACTGCAGTCTCTTCAGATAGAGCTTCTCAAAGACTTTGGAGGTGGTGGGTAGCAGGCTGATGGGACGGTATGATCTCGGGGATCTCCTGTCCTTTCCGGGTTTTGGGATGGCAACAATGTCGGCCTGCTTCCAGATGTCAGGAAATTCTCCAGTGGCTATGATTTGGTTGAATACCGAAGTGAGGAACTCTATGGCTTGGTGAGGCAGCTGCCTTAGTAGTGGTGCACCGATGCCGTCGTGCCCTGCTGCCTTATTTGGTGGTAGTTGTTTAATGGTTTCCACTACCTCCTCCACTGTGATAGGGTTGATAGCTGTCAGTCAGCTTGGGTGTTGGCGTTGAGGTACCTTTGCAGCCTCTCTTCCACTTGTCGAATGTGGTCTTCATCTAGATGTTCTACTACAGGTTGAAAGTTTGATTCGAATACGTCTGCAAGAGCCTCCGCTTTTTCTGTCGGCTCACAGATGATGTTATTGCCAACAGTTAGAGGTGGCAGCCTGTTGTTTCGGCGAAGCATTCCGTTTCGTTAGTTTCCATGCTGACCCATCGTTTGTACTGACTGTTTCTAGAAGGGCCTGCCCAGTCATTGTTCTTGTGGCGCTGCACTTCCACTTTGATCTGCCGCTGCATCTGGTTTATGCGTCTTTTGGTGGCCGGATTTCTGGTTATTTGCCACTCTCTTGTGAGGCGGTTTTTATCCGCGATGGTCTCTCTGATGTGAGGGGGTAGCTGTTTGGAGCGGGGTTGTTGCGTGCCTCTTTGCGGGGGAGTAGCTGCGTCAGCGGCTTCGTTGATCCAGCGCGTGAAGCTTTCCATGGCTAGGCTGGGTCCAGTAGTTTCGGGTCCGGTGGCGTTGTGCGTTAGTTGTGTGATGATTTCTTTGTACATAGTCCAGTTAATATTTGATAGGTTCCTGTGTCTTGAGTCCCTTCGTGATGCCCCTTCTGTTAGGTAAAATAGTACAGGGAGGTGGTCAGACGAGAGGGCTGTCTTGGTAGCTATTGCGATGACGTGGTTTAGCCCTTTCGTGATGGCTATGTCCAGTACATCCGGCAGCCTGCCCCTTTGAAAGATGGTGGGCTCGGTGGGTCCCCAC
The DNA here is from genome assembly GCA_031002005.1 of Vandiemenella viatica. Taxonomy (NCBI): domain Eukaryota; kingdom Metazoa; phylum Arthropoda; class Insecta; order Orthoptera; family Morabidae; genus Vandiemenella; species Vandiemenella viatica. The sequence continues at coordinate 12,824,826 of JARYHS010013631.1, read as the reverse complement.
ACGACCCCGTCGTTGGCTTCTACTGCACGTAGGAGCTGCCTGCCAGTGTTGTTGGTTAGCCGAGAGTTCCAGTTGTGGTGTTTAGCGTTAAAGTCACCGGCTATGAAAATATTGCCTCGCAGGCGAAGGAGAGCGGCTATGTCGTCTTCGTCTACCCGGCCGTTTGGGCGGCGGTACGCGGCAATTACAATTATTCTTCCCCTTGTTGTCTCGGCCGCGACTGCAGGTTGCTTCGATAGTGGCAAGTTGAGGGACTGCTACTTCGTGATGTCTGATGGAGGTGCGTATGTAGACAGCAGTGCCGCCTCCGGCTGTTGGTCGGTCGTTACGATAGCAACTGTAGTTCGGTGCCGCTGCACGCACTCCTGGTTTGAGGTGCGTTTCATTGACCAGGCAGATGTCAATTTGTTCATCTCGAAGGAATTCGGTGAACTCTCCCATTTGCCTCCATATGCCATTGGCGTTCCATTCACAGATGGTTAGTCCGTCTATATTACTGGCCATGTTGTGCTGAGTTTGATGCACTTCTTTGGGCGGTTAGAACCGCTGCCTGCACGGCGACCTCGATTTGTCGCGGAATGTCTTGGAGCATGGATGTTAGGTTTGTGGTCAGCGTAGATACGGTACCTAGTAGTGTCTGTACCATGTTAAATAGTGCAGAGAGGTCGTTTTGGTTGGTCATGCCAGCCTGAGAGTGCGGGGTTATTGGTTGGTTATGGTTGCTTGACGTGGTCCTATCTCTTCCGGGTCTGGGACCGGTAGGACGGTTAACCCAGTTCGGTACAGTGTTGCCGGGCCTTTCATTAACTCTGCCATTGCTTTCCTGTGCGAAGTGTTCCCCTGCGTTGTTTTGTTGCACGGGGAGGGCCGGAAAGTCTTTCTCGGAGAGCTGCTGCTGCTGCTGTTGTTGTTGCTGCTGTTGTTGTTCTTCTAGTCTTCTTTGCTGCTGCTGCTTCCTCATGGCTGCTGCATAAGAAGCATTATTCTTCTTTTGTCTATCGTTATAGCGTGCAAACGCGGGACATTTTCTGTAGCTGGCTACGTGGTCACCGCTACAGTTAACACATTTTGGTGGCGTTTCTCCTTTCACAGCCAGGCATTCCTTCGTGGCGTGATCACCCGCGCATTTGACACATTTCGCTGGCATGACGCAGTGTCTGGCGATGTGTCCTATGGCCTGGCATTTGAAGCATTGCGGTGGACCACGTGAGCTTCGTAGTTTCTCCATGGTTATCTTAATGGAGCATAGGCTAGTCATTTGATGAATGCCTCTGTTTTCAGTGGTGTCCGACAGTACCACCAGAAATAGGGGAACTTCTTGGTGGGTCTTTGGTGACCTGAGTCGGGCGACAGTTCTGGCTGCATATCCAGCCTCTTCAAGCTCTTCCTTAACATGGTCAGGTTGCATGTTAAAGGGCAGTCCCCTTATTACTACTTTCAGCAGTTTTTCGGGAATGGTTGCAAATGTGTAGAAGGGTATTTGTCGTTCTGAGAGAAGCTTGGTTATTGCCATGTATTCAGCTGAGTTCTTGGTCCATAATTTGTAGAGTTCGCGGCCAGCTGGCTTGACCAGGTATTCAGATTTGCAGGCTTGTTTGAGCATGATGTGCAATGCTTTGAATTCATCTCTGTATGTGAACACGATTGGGGCAGGCTTAGGTTCCCTAGGAGGGTTTGAGGTTGAGGTTTCTTCATTTTCCAGTTGTTCGTACCTGTTGCTGGTTGCTGGTACGTCATTATTTGTATTGATGATGTTGAGTTGAGCAGCGGGAGCGGTATGGCGGGGACTAATGAACCCTTCGCTGTCAATCACCGTAACCTTGTTGCCTTTCCTAGTCGATGCCTTCTTTTCTGTGTTGAGCGCCGCTGTCGTGATGCGTCTCTTGTTTTTGTCCATAGCGTCTGAGGGAGAGCCTAGGGCTCTCTTTCGAGACCCTTCACTGAAGTCCATGTCTGTCTCTTCGTCCCGTGAGGGTCCTGAGTACGTTGAGTTCCTCTCCAGATCTTCGGCAGGGTAAGAATTTTCAGTGGTGTTCGCGAAGTCCATTTCTCTTCCTAGCGTGGCTTGATCGGTGTCTGCATGAGCGCCGTTCATGATGCCTACAGAGTTGGTGGTGTCTGAACAGGAGTGTTGCACTGACCCTTCGTTATCACCGTTAGGTTTCAAGGTCAGTGACAACCCTATACTCACGCCAGGGGGTCCCACTCCACCTGGAAGTGGGCCGTGTGGCGGTAATACCCTAGCTCTCGGTGGGCAGGGAGGATGGGCAAAGGCAATCCCCAAAGAAGAAGAAAGCAGGCGACTCACTATCGCCTTCGCTGCGTGAGCAAGACAGAACGCGCATATGCCAGTGAAGCTAACACACAACCATATGCGAGCACAGTCTCAGTCGTATTGAGTGTAGGTTATGGGGGTCGTCTGCTTTATATACAAGAGCGCAGACTGCTGTCCGGGAGCGGCGCATGTGTATAAAGGGTCGGTGTGTATCTTTCTGTTACTAAATAAATGTTTAGCATTACAGTTGTGTACAAAGTCTTTTATGAGTCTTCGTACTGATGATGTAGCCCTACCAGGAAGCTACAATTTCGGAAGCTAAAATTTAACTTTTAACCCTGAAATTTTCAATTTACTAACAAAACAATATTGTATTCTTGTTCTATATTTTTTTCTTCAATTTTCTGCACCTGCTAATAACTTTGTAGCTTTACTTTTAACAAAACTTAAAATCTTTATTTTTCTAAAAATCCTATTTCTATTATGGTCATAATATGTTTCCCTCTTTTGATGAGCGTAATTTTCCTCCTTGTCGACCATTAAAATTGCTATATATCTTTAAATAATTTTTTTAGGTCATGAAGACCGTAGTCCAAAATGGTCATCAATAAAAACACTACCAGTGAACACGATGGAAACAAAAGGCATTGATTTTGCAATTTTAACTTTTTTTTATGTTTATTTATGACAGCAGTTTAATTTAAAATTGAAAAGTGCCTTATTATTAAGAAAACGCTTATAAAACTTGTTTTGTAAAGATATATACTTCTATTTAATTATGTCTGCATTCATCCACAGATAGTATCTGTTTAGGAGATAAGCACTGCTGTAGCTTAATGGGAGTCAATCAGGTTTGATATCAGTGGTAGGCAGTGGTGTAACTATACCAATGAGGCTAGTAGCCTCAGATGGAGAGCCCCCTCTTGAGTGCTCGATCTGTGGAGGGGAGTTTAGAGGAGTTATTGGGCAAACTGGGGCACCAAAGTTATGATAGATCTTATTTTTCATTATTTTTTTTTAAATTTATTTATTTGCTTTTTATAGTACTGCTCCGGGTAGCGGCATTGGGCAGGGGCTGTTGAAGGGAGTGGTAAGATCTCTCGGGCAGGGGTCCCTCCAGGGTGGGGGCCAGGGGCCTCTTATGGCTTGGGCCTATGGCATTTTGCCCATCCTGCCACCGTATTGTTACGCCACTGGTGGTAGGTAAATTAATGGAGAGACTGATACGCAATCACATCACAAATATATGTGAAGAAAGAACGTGTTTTCAAAATTGACAAAATTGTTTCAGGCAAGGAAATTCATATAAATCTTAGTTGGGAAGGTGTCTACAAGATACGTCAGATGAAGTGGATAAGGGAGGCCTACTTGATAGGTTAGCATTAAATCTTTCCATAGTACTTGACAGTTATAAAATGGTGGTAAATAAGCTAAAAACCACTGTATTGGATGATAACTGATTTGCAACATAGAATAATTCTTAAAAGGTATAAACCGAAGAGCAAGTGAAGGGATTGCAGTCAATTAGAGTAGTGGAAGTGAAAATGGGAATGCTACGTCTTAGAGTATTGGTACCATTGCTATTCATTATTCTAATAAATGCTTGTGTTAATCGCTTAGAGTCAGAACTTTGATTTTTTGGTGATGATTAACATTATATAAAAAGATCAGAACTGGAGAAAACAGTGAATAGCTGCGGGGTGGCCTGGACAGTACATCTAGCTGTGCAGGTGAACATGGACTAGAGATAAATGTGAAGAAGAGACAACTTATTAGGTACAGAGGTAAAAAACTTAAGGTTGATAATGATATAGGGAGGACAACGAATTATTTGTAGAAGACATGAAATGTAAATATGTTGTCATAACATTTGACAATAAACTCAAATGGGTAGGATACATTGGGCATGTGGTAGTAAATGGTTTTGAAATTCTTCACGTTTTGTAGATAGTGATGAGAGAATGTAGAAGAGAAGGAAGGTGACTGGGTTACAAATCATTGGTTATACCTTTGCTTGAATAAGGTGGTATAAGGAATCCACATTTTGAGTATCAAATACAGCAGTTGGAGGGTGAGCTAAGAAGAGCTCTTAGATTAGTTTCTGGAAATTACTGTAGCACACAATCAGTAATTGATATGAAAGACCCAAAGGATATCCCGAGGACATGTAATCCTCTCAAATTATATATATCATGATGGCTTCTTCCTGGGTAAAATATTCCGGAGGTAAAATACTCCCCCAATGGGATCTCCAGGTGGGGACTACTCAGGGGGAAGTCATCAGAATGGATAGAAACATTCTACCAACCGGAGCGTGGAATGTTAGAAGTCTGAATAGGGCAGGTAGGCTAGAGAACTTAAAAAGGGAAATGGAGCAACTTAAGTTAGATATTGTTAGGATTAGTGAGATTAAATGGAAGGACGCATAGGATTTCTGGTCTGGGGAACACAGAATAATTAGCACACAAGCTGTCAATGGAGTCACTGGTGTAGGATTTGTAATGAATAAGAGAGTAGGGAAACTTGTGAGTTATTATGAGCAGTTTAGTGACAGGATTATTTTGATGAGGTTAGAAACTATGCCTGCCCCAACCACATTAGCACAAGTGTATATGCCAACGTTACAGGAGGAGGATGAAGAAATAGAGAAAAAAATACACCGAAATTAAAGAACTAATCCAATATGTGAAGGGGGAGGAAAATCTAATAATAATGGGAGATTGGAATGCAATAGTGGGAGAAGGAAAATAAGGGAATACTTTAGGATCTATTGGTCTAAGGGAAAGAAATGAGTGAGGAAGCAAGTTGTTAGAATTTTGTGAAAGATATAAGCTGGTTGTGGAAAACACACTGTTTAAGAACTATGCAAGAAAGAAATTCACCTGGAAACATCCAGGGGATACAGGCAGATACCAGCTAGATTATATCATGGTCAAACACAGATTCATCAATCAAGTTCTAGACTGTAAAGCATACCCAGGAGCAGACTTAGACTTTGACAATAATTTCACAGTTATGAAGTGCAGGCTGAAATTTAAGCAATTAAAGAAGCAATGTAAGCAGAAAAGACTGGAACTGAATAAACAGAAACAATCTAGCACGAGGAAAAAATTTGCAGAAATGGTAGACTTGGGTTTAAGAAGTAAATCTGATGGATCAGAGGAGAAGGCACAAAAATACTCAGGATGAAGCAGGAAGAGAGCAATACAAGCAATATAGGAAATGCAAAAAAGCAAAAGAAAAATGGCTACAAGAAAAGTGTGAAGAAGTAGAAAAGGAAATGGTCATTGGTAATGTTGCATATAGGAAGATCGAACAGAATTTTTAAAAATGAAGAAAATAAGTGTAGATGTTAAAGCTGCCGTCGGAAATCTATTTTAAGCTCAGACGATAGAACTAACTGATGGAAGGAATAAATTGAGAAAATTTATGATGGAGATGACTTGAACAATAGCATAATCGAAAAGGAAGGTGATGTCAACATTGATGATTTTGGAGATCCTTTTTTGAGGACAGAATTTATTAGACCTCTGAATGACTTCAAAGCAAATAAGACAGTTGGAATTGATGAGATCCCTGCAGAACTTCTTAAACCCCTAGCGGAAGAATGAATTGAAAGATTATTCAAGCTGATATTGAAAAGTTATGAAACAGGAGCAATTCCAACTGATTTTAATAAAAATATTATCTTCACACTTCCAAAGAAACCACAAGCCGACAAATGTGAGAATCATCACACGATTAGTCTAATACCACATGCTTCAAAATTATTGACCAGAATAATATATAGAAGAATGGATAAGGTAGTAGAAGAGATGGTAGGTGAAGATCAGTTTGGGTTTAGGAAAAATCGTGGTACAAGGGAAGCAATTCTGTCTTTAATACTTGAAGGGCAGATCAAGCAAAACAAAAATACTTTTTTGGCATTTGTTGATTTAGAAAAAGCCTTTGATAATGTTAGGTGGGACAAGATGCTCTAAATTTTATAGACGTCAGGTCTAAAATATTGAGATAGAAGAGTACTTTATAAACTATATAAGAATCAAGTTGCTATAATAAATGTAGAGAACCATGAGAGACATGCATTTGTTAAAAAGGTTGTGAGACAAGGTTGTAGTCTATCCCTGTTAATATTCAACTTGTATGTTGAAGAAGCGATAAAGAAATTAAAAGAAAAATTTCAAGTGGCTTAATTGTTCAGTGAGAAAAAAATCAGTATGCTACGATTTGCTGATGACAGTGTCTTGTTAGCAGAAAGGGCTGAGGATATTGAGAAATTAGTGAATGGCATGAACAAAACACTGAAGGAAGATTTTGGATTGAATATAAATCAAAGCAAGACAAAAGTGATGAAACGTAGCAGAAATGATACCAATACTGGTAGATTAAATATAAAAATCTGCTCGGATGCAATAGGAGAAGTAAGTGAATTCTGCTACTTGGGAAGCAAAATTGCAACCAATGGCCGAAGCAGGAATGATGTTTAAAGCAGAATATCACTAGCAAAAAGAGCCTTGATGGAAAAGAGAAATCTTTTTGATTCCAATATTGATCTAGGAATAAGAAAGAACTTTTTAAACTCTATGTGTGGTGCGCAGCAATTTATGGTAGCGAAACATGGACTTTACGAAGACCAGAAAGAAAGAAAATTGAAGCTTTTGAAATTTGGTGCTACAGAAGAATGCTGAAAATTAAGTGGACAGACAAAGTACGAAATTAACGAATTTTGGAAATGAGGGATGAGGGAAAATGTTTGTAGAAGAAGCTTACAGAAAGAAGAGAATGGCTGGTAGTTCTTATTTTAAGACATGATGGATCGGTTAATTTATTAGTGGAGAGAACAGTCGAAGGTAAGAACTGTAGAGGAAGGCAGAGATTAGAATACATGAAGCAGATAATTGAGGATATGGATTGTATGGGATATTTTAGAGATGAAGAGGTTAGCACAAGATAGAATGGGATGAAGGATTGCATCAAACCAGTCAAAAGAATGATGACAGCAAAAAAAAAAAAAAAAAAAAAAAAACAAACAAACAAAGGAGCTAGAATGGGATTCTCTGGAAGACGATAGGAAGGTGAAGAGAGTGCTGGGAGTGTACAAGGTATGTATTAGTGATGAGACATGGGAAGATATTGGTGAAAAAATTAAGAGTGGTGCATAGAAAGGATTATATGGCCGTGACCACAAGCTGGCACTCAGTTTCAGGCATAAGGATGTGAGAAAATTTTTATTTGTACGTAATGGAGTCAGGGTTTGGAATATATTACCAAGGAAAGTAAGAAATAATTTATTAAAAATGCTGAACAAGTTAAAAATTGTAATTTGTAGAGTGCAATGTGGATGCAAGAAAGGGGAAAAAATGGGTTTGTGGTGAAATTGCCACTGGAGCGTGCATTCCACTGCAGTTAAATTAAATTCGAGTTGCAATACATAAAGTGATTGATAATGATGAAAATATGACAAATCCATTTGTCAGAACTATCAAAATACTACTGGTTAAATCAGGACCACATGTAGGGATAAGCTACATAGTCTGTAATTTAGGGCTCCGCACAAAAAGGGGACCTGACCACCATGCAAAACAAATAAAAAAAATAAAAATATATCATTCTCTGTCTTCCTTCTGACATATGTGTGTAAATAATCAGTATTGTATTGTTAATCTATTGCATGCTTTGATGATCTTAATAATCTTTTATTGTTTGATTTATCTGAATATGCAGACATACTGTTCCATATTGTTATTAAAACTTTTGAGTTTGTTATTCTGTGGCTTTTGCTGAGACTGTTTGGTAGCAACAACACAACTACAATAGGTAGCACCTTATCTGTCGATCATCAGTCGAAAAATTGAAGGTATGATCATCACTTGCTAGCCTTGTTCACTTCTGTCTTGAAAACGACACAGAAAGCATGTTTCAAACTTTCAATTCTTCATTAAGTTATCCGTGTATATTTTTACTATCATTACATTATCCAATATTAGACATTAAAAAGTTTATTAATTTAATAATAAGTAATCAATATTGCTTTATATACATAAAGGCCCACACCACAGTTATAGCCTAGAGGCCTAGAGATCCTAAAGAGCGCACACAACAGGTATAGCCCAAGGGCCTATGGATCCTATATGCAGACCTTGGTAAAATACAAAAGCATAAGGAAGAAAGAAACACAGTAGAGATACATAAACACCAAATAGTTATATTGTTATAGATTTGGCTAAATGAAGAATTTATCAATGGAGTTTAAGCAGAAGTATGGCAGTAATGCTCTGATGAAATCCAAAACATGGAAGAACAATGTATTTTGAGAATGGCTTCAAAAGTTACATGATTTTAGGAAACTGATAAGAGACCAAGTGGAGATGAGCATATTTTCAATAATTTAAAACCCTTTCTATGATGATGGAAATGAGGAATACTAACAAGGGAAAGGAAAGCATTGGATGGAATTAAGACTTAGGACTGCACTGTGCATAAAAAGAAGATAAAAATGGAAAATTAGTTTGGTATCAAAACGTTCAGATTAGAAAATTTGATCAGACTCATAAAAATAATTATTTGGAAATAATTTATAGAATAATGCTGGAAAGATGGTTCAAGTACAGTGGAGTCAAAGTGGGAGGAGTTCAAGAAGATAATAAAATAAGGTGACGAAATATTTATTCCAAAACAGAAAATAAAGAGAAATACTGAACCTACATAACATAACAGGGAAGCGAGAGAGTTAAAGAAGCTGGTGATAAGAGAACATAACAGAGTAAAGAGACAGAAAGGCAATAGGGAATACTTGAAACAACTAAAGAAAGAATTAATAATAGCAAAAAACGTGGCTGAAGATGGGCTTATGAAAAGACCACTGACGGATGCATCTACACGTAGAATTCTATGGCTATGTTAGAAAACTGAGGGGCAGGGTGGTAAGACAGTTATAGATACATGTGGAGCAGATTGGAGGATTTGAAAAGGCAGAGATATTAATTAAGTACCTGGTTTAAAGAGGTCATTAGAATCTGTTGTTCAGGAATGGGAGGGTGTAAATTGGAGAATGAGCTTCTCTGCAAAATAAGAAATGAGCAGACTAAAATATTTGAAATTTATCCTTTGTAAATCCTGAGGGAACCAAAAAACATTAAAAGCATAAAAGGGATGGTGTAGATAATATTACTATATATATCTTAAAGATATCAGTATGTGACATTCAGTGGCGGATATACAAAGTTGCTAACCGAGGCAAGCGCCCTGGTTTGCCAGCTCTAGATCCGACACCGATGAAAATGTTATTTGGATTGAGTCTATATAATTGCTGCCAACAAGAGGACTGGAAATGTGCGATAATAGTACCGGTTACCAATCCATATATGAGGAGTAAAAAAAAAAAGGTAAAAATTACAGGTCAACCAGTTTGACATAATTGGTAGGTAAATTAATGGGAGATTGATATACAACCAGAACAGAAATGTCTATGAGAAACTTAAGTGGTTTTCAAATCAATAACATGGCTTTTGGTAAGGGTATTCATGTGAATCTTACTTAGCATGGATAAAGGATTTTCTAATTGGTCAGTCGCACTATGACGTCGTTGAAGGAGAAAGTACTACTGCGGATGTTACATCGGGTGTACTTCAAGGTAGTGTAATAGGACCACTTCTTTTCGTAATTTTTAAAAATGATTGTTTGCTGATGGAGCAGTTATTTATAGGGAAGTAAGGAATTCGGCTGATTGCTTAGGAAATTCAGCACGATCTGGGTGTTATTTCGGCATGGAGCGATGAATGGCAACTTAGGCTAAATTTTAAAAAGTGCAAGACAATGTGCATAGCTAACAAAAACAATACCATTGTTCAGAAATACGGGGTAAACAGTTCAATTATTGATATGGTCAATTCTGTGAAACATTTGGGAGTAACAGTACAAAGGAACATGAAATGGGACTTGCACATTAATTTGTTAGTAGGTAGAGCTAATTCTGGGCTGCAATTCCTAGGTCGAATCTTGAAAAATTGTAATGAACAAACAAAGGTGATAGCGTAAAAATCTCTTGTGCTTCCACATTTGGACTACTGTTGTGCCATTTGGGATCTGTTTCGTAAGGGGTTGATTGACAGTATAGAGAAAGTACAGAGAAGAGCCGCTTGATTCATGACCACTAGTAAAGCATCACAGAACTGATCAGTAGACTGGGCTGGGAGTCTGTGGTAGATAGACGACACACGTTTCGTTTAAACTTTTATTAGTAGAAGTAATATATTATTTATCCTCTAACTTTATGCATAATGATACGAGACACATCAGTTATGAAATATACATTAAATCATTTACATTTACATTAAATTATTCCATATAATTCAAAATTCCATATAATTCAACATGTGTACTCCCACGTTCACCTACGAGTGCGGTGAAATACTCCGTCCCCCAACCTATTTGAGTTGGAATGACAGGAAAGATAAGATTAGAGAAATAAGGTTCTGCTCTGATTCTTATATGAATTCTTTTTTCTCTTGTACCATTTGGGATTGGAATGCATAGCAAAGAGATTAGTTTTGGTGCTGAGCACCCTATGCCACCCACAGTTTTGTGAATTGCAGAGTATATATATGTAGATGTAGATACATGCAAGATAATTCAGATGAAATGGACAAGGGAGATCAAAATTAATAGTGTAACACTAGATCTTTCAAAAGCTTTTGACAGAATGAGCGATAAAATGGTGCTAAAAAAGGTAAATGTAATGGAGTGAATGTAAAAGTGATGTGCAGCATAGAAGAATTCTTAAAATGTAGAAATTTAAAAGTTATGATACGAAACATAGTGCAAATAGAAGTGGAAGTGAAAATGGCAGTGCCACAGAGTAATGTATAGGAATCATTCCTATTCGTTATTCTAAAGAATGATTGTGTTACGGTTTACTATGAAATGTTAGGTTGTTTGCAGATGACAAAATGTTATACTAGGATCAAAGTGGGAGAAGACTATGAACAGCTACAGTGTTATCTGTTCAGGGTATCTAGCGGGTAGGCCAACATAAATGAAAAAAATGCAAAGAAGAGTCAGCTTATTAGGTACACACTGAGACAATAAATTTGGCTACCGCTGAAAAATTCTATCACTCTTATTTTGCAAAATCTGACAACAATGTCATCGCAGGAAACAGTAATGTAATACTGGCAAGCCAGTATTGCATTACTGTTTGTTAGGATGACATTGATGTCAGATTGTGCAAAATAAGAGTGATAGAATTTTTCAGCGGCGGCCAAATTTATTGTCAAAGTGTGTACATAAAAAAAAAGATTGCTTGTTGAAGATTTGAAAGGTAAATACCTTGGCATAACATTTGATAACAAACAAAACTGGGCAGGACACATTGGACTGGAAGTAGTAAAAAGTTTCAAGGCCTTTCACTTGTTGGAGATAGTGATGAGGGGATGTACTAGAGAAGTAATGGAACTGGGTTTCAAAACTTATCTCAGACCATTGTTTGAATATGGTGGTGTAGTATGGGACTCACAATTTGAGTATCAAATATGGGAGTTTCACAGGTGCAAAGAAGAGCTGCTAGATTTGTCTAGAAATTACCGCCAAACACAATCAGTAACTGATATGATAAAGGATCTGGAATGGGGTTCATTGGAAGATAGGAGGAACGTGAAGAGAGTCATGGGCGTATATTGGTGATGAGGTCTGGAAAGATATTGGTGTTACAATTAAGAGAGGTGCATGGAAGGGAAAAGATGTCCATGACCAAGAGGTGGCACTCGATTTTAGGCATAGGGGTGTGGGAAATTCCTCTTTCGCAATTAAGGGTGTCAGGAATTGTAATTACCAAGAGAAATGATGAGTAATTTACCAAAAACACCAAAAGAATGTAAAGTTGAAATTCATTGAGGGCAAAGAAGCAGGTACAGGAAAGGGGGGAACAGGTTTTTTTATATATACATCTCTGCACATGTTTTGTTTTAATAATATTTAATTAAATTGCAATAGAAAGCACGCTTCGGTGGCAATTTCCCTACTCACTCATCATCCTCCCTTTCCTGCATCCACCTACATTTGGCCTCTACAAATTTTAACATTAAATTCTTTCAAGGTTTTTGGTAAATTATTCATAATTTCCCTTGGTAACTTATTCCAATTCCTGACACCCTTACATAAAAATGTGAATCTTCCTACACCCTTGTGCCTGAAATTGAGTGCCAGCTTGTGGTCATGATCATCTTTTCCCTTCCGAACCTTACTTTTAATTCTTACACCAATATCTTTAAATGCCTTATCATCAATATACGCCTTGTACACTGCAATGACCCTCGCCACCCTCCTCCTGTCTTCCAATGAATCCCATTCCAGCTCTTTTATCATATCTGTTACTGATTGCGTTCTGCGATCATTTCTAGAAACATATCTAGCAGCCCTTTTTTGCAGTTCCAGAATTCCATAAACAAACAAAAAGATCCTTTTGCCTGGTGTTAGTTATTGTGTTATTATCGCACGATCCATGTGATCAATGCGGTACTGGCTTTAATGTTGAATGTTTGTTGTAACCGCGACGCAACAACAATTGCGAATCTAATCGCATGTTTGTCCTGTACCTTTGTTATTGATTTAAATGTTTTGAATATTGATATTTTTAAAATGAAACAATTAAAGCAGGTGTCAATAGCACTATGCCTGCAGGCCCGACTTGATGGTATGTCAACATTTATTTTAACAAATCTATCACAAAAAGACAAAGAATTTACAAAAATAAATGAAAACAGTAAAGGAAGACCTCCTATTTAAAAACTAACTACTTTGATGAGATTATAATATTTATTAAATACATGTCCCATTATCATATCAGGCTTTTATGCGGGTGTGTAGGGAAATTGCCACCGTACCGTGCGTTCCATTGGAAAGATATTGCAATAGGTATGAAAAGTAGTGCATGGAAGGGAAAAGATGACCATGACCACAAGCTGGCACTCGATTTCAGGCACAAGGGTGTGGGAAGATTCTCTTTTTTAGGTAAGGGTGTCAGGGATTGGAATGAGTTACCAAGAGAAATGATGAATAATTTACCGAAAAATTTGAAGGAATTTAAAGATAAAATTTGTAGAGGGCAAATGTAGGTGGGTGCAGGATAGGGGGAAGATGGGTGTGTAGGGATATTGCCACCGGAGCCTGTGCTCCATTGCAATTAAATTAAATTAAATTATATGTAATCCACTATATGAATTTGTTTTCTTTATTATCCTGAAGGTAACAGTGTTACTTTTATTCATCACTTCCTATGCTAGCTAATTGATGCAACACTGTTCTTGTGTCGTTGTATGTATTCAGATCGTATTTTAATTAGCAAGGGGGGTAGCTCTCGCGGTTTGATGCAGCGACATAGCTAATTACCGACGTTTCAGCCGAAGAAGTTCGGCTGAAAAGTCGGTGCGTGATTAATATTAGAAGGGGCACCATACTGAGAGCGACTAAACTATTTATTCAAGCCGTTGAATCCTACGAGTGCATCTAATTAATCCTTCACCGCAATAAATTAGCATATTACGGTCCCTGCCTGTAGAATTTTGGGGAACATTTTTCGTAGCACAAAAACAAAAGTTTCGAAGATCATTACCAGCTGTTAAAAACAAGTTCAATTTGGCTGTAGTGTTCTATGTGTGGAGTCAATTAAAAATTTCACACTTTGGTCTTGGAACTATGCTTTATCGGTAAAATTCCTCGTTGATGCAAGAAAACTCAGTAAAACTGACTTTAGAGACGAAATCTGAAAGGCACTGATTGAACTGTAGATGATCTCTAAGTTAACAAATTCTCAACAATTTATCTCAAACAATGCAATAGTTTAAAGTAAAAACAGGCATAAAACTTTGTTTAACTCGCAGACCGATCTCTAATTTTGCTTTCTGACACAACAGTCCATTGTGTTAATTTTCTTATTTTAAACTACAATTTATGTATTGCCATGATAATAGTATTTCTAGTTTCAAAAAATTGTGAAATGTAAACTTAGTGTTTTGTGGTTGAAGGGTTGGCTGCCCTGATGATATTATACGTCAGCAGAGACATAGCATGTTTTTGGTATGGGGAAGGCGTGTTTAAGTTGATGGAATTTTGAAAGTTTTTAACGGTTCGATCTTTGTTCTTATTGATATGGTTGTGTGAAGATGCCAACTATGGAATGCTTGTCAGGTAAGATGTTCTAATTATTATTATCAACAGCCATTTTTTTAGTATATTCATGCCAGGGAATATAGAATGTAGGCCTACTACTAATGTTCCACACATCTTGTTTAAAATATTTTTACTATGACGATCTATTAGTATGTGAAATCAGTTACAACCAAAATTGTTTAGAATCTGTGAACAAAAAAGATGCAATAATTGTGATGGTTGTAACAATGATTGAGGCCATCACTCTATTTTTACGCTGGCCATAACGGATTGTACTCCAAGAGTCCAGAAACAATATACTGGGCTGCTGTGCAAAGTACGACCAGTAGAAAAAACTTTTATTTCCGGACAGAAATGAGATTAACGAGTTCTTAGACATTACTATTTAAGAAAAAGTGTACACGAAGCAGATAAAACAAGTAGGACAAGTAAACAATGCAAATCTTCGGTTTCCGTGACGTAATAGCCGATGTGTAGCAGCTATCAATACTGTGAATGTGCTCTTCCTTCTGTAGTACACATGTTGATTTTCAGGGAGCTGTATTGGCGGAGGGTATGGTTAGGTTTAAATGCTGCCTGGACCAGAATTCCGGCTACTATTCCATGGTGCATAGTGGACTTTGAGTGAATAAGGTGGCTGTCATACCAAATCCCTAGGTTATTCTACTGAAGGTTGGGTCCGAAGCGATACGAGCAACTATTGCTTGTTGAGAATGACATCGCCGTAGACTCAAAAGCAATGTATACAAGTAGCAAATTAGAGAGCGCGCACGTGGTCAAAAACTATTTCTCCTACACAAGCCAAAGAAATAAATTCAAATAAAATTTATAAGCACTTCATGGTAAGATTCACATACCTTCTTGGGTCTTTTTTTCGTATTTGGAGTGTATGATGAGAGCAACTGACGGGATTTTCCCTTCCGTGCCGTTTCGCATTCCCGTTCCGTAAACGAATAAACATTGCTGTCCTTACATAGTTTTATGACATTACTGGCACATCGACTATTTTGCAACATAGTGTTTAAGCAATATTCATTTTATTTGACATACTATCACAGCCCTTCGCTTATTCCGTAAAAACAAGTAAAAGTTTTTTGGAATAGCAAATAAAGTTACTGCTTTACAGACACCATCCCTGTTCCATGTTTTTTCCTATTAGTAAACATTTAATCTGATTATTCTAAAATACGTTCTGCAATATCTTGCTGTGTACTAACTTATTTCTATTATTCCTTAGCGCTCTTTTTTCCGGAAGTTGCTTCCAATCCCTCTTGCAGTTATTTGTTCATGATCTTCGGAGGTAAACATGCAACCTCCAATTTTTTCATTCTTGCTTCAACATCCCCCACCCGTGTTTTTAGATATTTTGACGTACTCAGTAACCTAAACGTTAAAAGATTTGGTTTGGGAGTGATTGCAGGGGATGGGTGAAAAGTTTAGCAGAGAACATTTACAACAAAAATATGGGCCCCTACTGGCGATGAGGCATGGATAAATATTGGTGGAAGGTTTAGAAATAGCAGATGGAAGGTAATAGAGTATCATAATAATTAATTAGCAATCAACGACTGGCATCAGAGTGTAGGAAAGTTTTAATTTGTAGGTAGGGGGGGGGGGGGAGATCAGAACAAATTAACAAAGGAGTTACTGACGGATATAGGTACCCCTGACTGTGAAGGAATTTAAGATAAAAATTTGTATGAATTGTAAGTAGATGTGTAGGGAAAATTGTCACTGGAGTATAATCTCCATTGTAATTAATAATAATAATTTCGCCAGTATCAATTATGATAGTTAAATTGCACTGGTCCTTTTTTTTTTTTTTTTTTTTTTAAGGTGACACGTAGGTAAGGGTTACAATTGCTATTATTTCATCTTGTGAGGTTCGATATGTATCAGTTTGCTGCTTTGTTTTTGCTGATGATGTTGGTCGGTAAACTATAAATGACAGTGGATGTGGCAGAGGTACTAAAAAGGGTGCCATTAATAGTCTCCTCGGAGAATAGCTGGAGAGCTAAAAAAAGGCCCCCTAAATTACGATGTCGGGGGTGGACCTAGATACTTTTCTTGGGGAGGGGCTTAAGCCCCCTAGTTCCCTCCCCCTGGATCCGCCCCTATGTGTAAGTACAAGAATTTTACAGTTAAATAGCTGAAGTAATTACTTTTTAAAGCGGAATACGTAATCTGTAGAAGTATACAAAGCAAGAGTTGATAAACAGATAAGAATTAACACCATCAAAGCCAACTAAGCCATGAAGGTACCGTTCAATTTGGGCATCTTGCCGGCGTTTCGCTCCAAGTTTTGAATCGCTTGAAATCATTTTAAAATTATAAATGTCTGATTTTAGGCCAAAGTATTTTTATCTTTGTTTTTAGAATAGTTTTTGCGTTGTATTTACAGGTAATATAGGAGAAAAGTATTCCTGAATATCATTTAAACATTGTTTGTAGTTGAACTTTTTCTTCTGTGCGCTAATTTCCTCAAGATTGGTTTAACGAGTTGCGTGCCGATCCAAATATAAATTTTTGATTTTTTACGAAGATTTGTAATATTAGCCATTAGTATTTTTGATTCCTTTTGTTGATTTTAAATGATAGGTCCATGTTGCTGCTCGTCCGCAAAACTTGCGTCGATTGATGTCAAATTTAATTGTAGGACCGCTTAAGGTTTTAACTACAGTTTTTTTTTTTTACCTTCTGTAAAATGCTGTTCACCTTATGGATTGTTCAACATCCGAGAAAAATCTTAACTGCAACATAATTTCATCTCCTACATAATAAAAAAAATCACGTGCAAATGTTTACCTTGACCAACCTATTTCAATACTTTTTTGTCAGTTAAATAGATTTTCAGTCGATCTAAAGTACTGTATGTTTTAAAGTTAATTCTCTCATAGAACGTAGCAGAAAAAGGTAAACAATCCACGGCAAATCAAGGCAATGTTATCGTAATGTAAGCGAATATGTGAAAACTGTGACCAGTGAAATTTGCGGCCAACCTAAAATCTGCGAAATCTGCGGCCACTGTTCCCTTTGTGTCATGGCCTACCTGCGACTCGTAATCACTCTAAAGGCCCCTTTAGACGACCAGACCTGGTCTCACTAAATTGTGGGCTGGAAGTTTTTACATGAGCAAATAGAACGGAAGTTAGTCAGCGACATTTTACATTACACGGGCGAAACAGCCAAACTAGTTTCTATTAAAAAAAAAATAGACACGCAAATGTTTCGAATTAAAAAGCAAATCACCTTGTTTCGTAAGTTAAGTATTATTTCTTAGAATTTTTTCGCACTCGTTACTGAAAGTTGAATTTTTTGCTGATTTGCAACATTGTTCGGAGACTCCAGTGCGGTACTAACCAGATCGGGCTGGCCGATGTCGTCTAAAGGCGGCCATACAGGATCGCTCCATTCGTCCAAATGGAGCGTGTCACTCCATTATCGTGCCATCTATGGGGAAATTGATGTGTATGACGTGGACTGACAAGATTAATTGGATATCTGGTCAGTCCATTTATCCATCAGTTTCGTCCATCGTGCCATCAAGACGACTGACGGTGTGTGGGGAAAACCACGTATTTTGTTTTCGAGCTTCACTTGGGAGCACATACTTTTATTAAAGTGCTTGGGCTACCACTCGTTAAACTCTAGGATGATGTCATCGTCTACCATAAAAACCTACAGTTTGGGGGATGAAATGTGCTATGAAGTGATTCGGAAAGAGTAAACCTCAGTCCTTCCTTTTTTCGCAATGCCTTCATGGCAGTAATAAATTTTGCTTGTTTTGGTTTTCAAGTCATAAATGCAAAAACAGTTAACCCACAACTGCCGATAGTAGATTATTTCATGCACTGGTAATGTAAAGGGAGATTTTGCATGAAATCTATTACGATTCTATAAGTATAGGGCTCGCTATGACACTTTTTTTCTACGTCTTTTAAGGCAGAATAAAACTTATGTTTTAATAAAAATTATAAACTATGAAACATTTGTAACGTTAACAGCTGTTCTAATGCCGCATTTACACTCTCGCCTCGATTCTCGCCTCGCGCCTCGTGCACGAGCGCTGACACGAACTGCCGTTTACACTCTCGCAAGAATTCATTCATGGATGACTAGTGGGCGTGCCAGCTTTCGTGATGAGCTGTGGGGGTTTGGTCCAATAGTGAAACGCTTTCGTTTTTATAAAAAAAATTGATTGGCTTTTGATTTTTTTAAAAAATGTATTCAATGATGTTGATTTGCACCTTCAAGGAGCTAATAAAACTCTTATAGGTTACCAAAATGTTCTGTGTGTCATTATTTATTGAAAACTTTTACTACCACGTTACAATCTATTGAGAAGAAAATTACAACAGTTTCCTGAATTATTATCTATAAACGATAATAACTCCAGAGGATTCGTAACCATCTCAAAAAACTTTAGACATGGATAAACGATTTGAAGATATTTTGATATTCGAGGTGTATAACTGGATGAAAAATCCTTCTACAGCAAATACTGAAGAAGCTGTTACAACTTGACAAGAAGAAGGTTTAGAAATCGTATATGATGCAGAAAGTAAACATAAATTCGATAGTGATGGATATGAAAACCTGTGGCAAGATAATAAAAAAACCACCTGTCATATCAAAATGTATGACAACTGATATTCAGTTTAATGAAACCTTTTCCTTCATGTCTCATGTAATTAGGCATTTGTGCTGTTAGTCATATTATAGCCAAAGAAAGAAACCGAAAGAGGAGACCTTCGTTTGTTCCTTGCAAAATTGACCAAGATATCCAGTTTTTATTTTAGCATCATCTGCCTTACGAATCTCATTAATAAATCAAATAATAAAATCTAATTTCACCAAACTTCGTGCTTTTATATAAGCAAAGTATAAATAAAGAGACAGATTTAACTACTGTGAATGGTTTTATAAAGACTTAAGGTCGGGCCACACTAGACCGCACCGCACCGTCACTTTTCTTATTGTTGTCGCTCACTCGATTGCAGTGAGTTCAAACAACACCGCGTGTCGGCCGTCACTCGGCCGTCTGTTGGCCCGGATAAATTTGGTTTATATTTTGACGGTGCGGCCCGGTGTCGATCTGCTGTCGGGCTGGTCGATATGGAGAACTGTTAGAAAGAGTTCGGAAATTTCTGGTCCTTTACGACTAAATATTGTTTTAACGTTACTGATTGCTATAGAAGTGTGTCTTTTTTTTTCAGCCTCACTTCAGGTTCATCAGATATTCGTAAAATGTAGTTAAGAGTCCTTGCATGTTCGCATTAACAAATCAAATCTTTGCCAATGGTGAAAGTCGATTTTAAGGCCTGTAAAAATTGCATCCGAGATCTGGATTTTGAACCGGGGACCTTCCGTACCCAAATCACTCGCCGCAAGCATCTGAATCTAGAAGTACTGGAAAATATGTATTCACGCCGACTCTGTGAGTGCTCGGGGGCTCTGGCACCCATGAGAGATGAATAGGGGGTGCGGAGCACCCATGAACATAGTCGTCAACACTTATCAGTAATCAACTTCGAGCAACACCTATATTACCTACGTCACGCGCCGCCTGGCGAGGCAAGCCGTCTCGACGAGGTTGCACTTGCTTACGATATGAATGTGCACGTCATTCCAAGGAGAATATAAACACTACGTAAGACCATACCTAACACTATCTACTGTGTGGTTTGATTTGTAGAGAGCCGCACACAAGCAAGTCAAGCAATTCGACCCCGCGCTACCGAGTGCAAATCCCAGCCCGCCATCCACCGCCGCCGCGCTGGAGCGCTTTCGCGGCCGCGATTCGCAGCTCTGTCTCAGGTGGCTCACTCAGTCTTAATCGAGCTGGTAAATAAAGCTGTGCTTTGAGAGCCCACTGCGCTTAATGTTATCGTGTTTATTTCGGAAAATTATTAGTTTGGATAGATAAATTCTCATCTTAGTACAGCTCAATAGACATAATCAGAAGATGTTATTTCTGCAAATTCTTTTGAACCGAAGAAAAGGCACAATTTTCGAAGTAAGTGACAGGAAACTATTCCATGGCTGCTAAAATAATGAAGATATAGAAAATGTGTTTTGGCAAACCTGTAAAGAAACCGAGACTAGTTGCTGTTTCTGCGCCGAAAACATCATCAAGAGGAGATGAGTACATTAGGGCACTCACTCAAGGTGGTTTTTCATCATGAAATAAAAGTTTAAAAAGCATGAAAATCCCGAAGCTCACTGTTTTTGTGTATTGCATAAAACCAGTTTAGAACGTGGCGTCAGTATACACTGCATACTGTCAAAAAGTAAACTACAAGATATGAAAACAAATCGTTTAGGCCTAGACATAAGGGACCACGATGGCGAATATTCAAACTACATTCGACGTTGTAGCTGTGATATTCTCAAGATAAACACGTGGCAACAAATATGGACGGTTACCACACGATATCACTAACAATGCGTGTGCAACTTTGAGTGACGAAGTACTGCATAAAATAATCAAACTAGTACAAAATGCGGTATATTATTCAGTTATGGGTGATAAAAATAACGATTATTCTACTAATGATCAAGTCATATTTATCTTGTTACATTATTGCAAAGTGTAATATACTCGAGGCCTCCGTGAAACGTTATCGACAACATCCGACAAAATTAGTTTGAAATTTTCAATGACTGCAGTACTCAGAAGATTCAACATAAATATCAAGATGTGTAGGGGTTAATATGCAGATAGTGCTTCTGATGTTAAAGTGCTTACTGACCGTCGGTATTGTGGATTAAAGATATCGAAGGAATTATCCATTAATTACGTGAGGTGTTTTTCCGGAATTCCTGACCCCCCCCCCCCCCCTCTTTCTGCAGAGATTTGGTGAGATCTGATCAGACCCCTCCCTCCCCTAAGATGACCTGAGATTTTGAGGAGACCCCCCCCTTTTCTTCTTGTTGAGATTTCGCCGGAACCCCCCCCCCCCCCATTTCACCTCACGTAATTAATGGACGCCCCCAACGGCAATTCATGTGCACTGCATCGTTCACTCGTTAATCCTGGTTGATCAAGACACTATGAAAAAAGTACATGTAAAAAGAGATTTTTTAGCGTGTTGTCTTCGTACGTGGTTCACCGAAACACCAGGCTTGTTTTGAATCACTATATGCAGCTGCGGTCTTTTTGTCGTATATGTTCCTTGAAAACTATTCTGAACAATTTAGTGTACTGCTGTGTTTTTTGAACGAGACAAAAAGTTAGTAAGATGATACCTTCGCGATAGCAAAATGGTTTTTAAAAAGTCTTCAATCTTTTTAATCTCCTTTTAGTCTCATTTCTAATAGAAATTATCTTTCGTTTCGAAGCTATAAAAGCAACTTTACTGAAGATGTCTTTGCATCTGCAAGTAGCTGTAGATAATATTAATACTGATATGTTCGTCATATCGTTCCAAAGAACTGACGAAAAATTTCAAAACCTTTGGAAATCGACTCTTGACTCAGTTTTTATATTGGATAATCAACAAATCAAAATTAATAACCTCAAAAATGAGGAGGATACATAGCCATGTAGACGATTCTTCAAGTGAATCGCACCAGTTTGCCTCGCAAGCTGAATGTTATAAAAAATATATCTTGTAATTTTAAATAAAGCCATTGGTCGCAGTGACCAGCACTTTACTAAAAATGTTATGACACATTTGAGTAATGTGGAACTATTTCTTAATGATCAAAATGACACAAGCTGCAGTTACATGAAATATTTCCACGAAGATCACTTTGATTTGGATCGTTTGGTTCTTCATTGTGCTTTTAGCTACTGCACGAACAAAAAATGTCAGACTGAACAATGCGAAAACCGGCTTTATATATATCATCAAATTGTTATAAATCGTTTCAACCCTATGCCAGTATCGGCATGCACCACAGAACGATTATTTTGAGCATTGCAGGAAAAAAAAAACACTTATTTGAGGAGTACTAGACTCAGCAAAGATTTAACGATCACATGGTAGTGCATGTAAACCGAGAAATAGTGGATGATGTGGACCTACAAGATATTGCTGATACGTTTATAAATAGAGCTGTAGTTTGACAAAATATGTTTGCATTGAAAAAAATTGATATCATTCATTATATAAATTATAAATACAGCTTCTTAAAAAGGTTTTTGTTAATGATGATTTGTTGATCAATTCTTAGTACAGCTGTGTACATTAAGTATGTTCTAACACATATCTCCAGCAAATAAAAATTATGTTACACACTGTCAATATGATGATTTCATTTTTATATTTTTATATATTATTATTATGATAGGTATCCGTCTTTATTGTTAAGTTTAGTAATTTTTACGCATACTTTTTTCCATCGCCTCTGTATATTAATTACTAGCTGTACCCTCGAATTCGTTCACGATAGCGATCCTTGCGGACCCAAATCAAATACAATAATAAAATTCTGATTTCTAATAGGATACACAAATCATTGGTTATCTATCTATTACTATTATAAAGCTGAAAATCTATAATTTTGTAACCCAATCACTTTAAAAGGACCGAACCCATTTTAATTAAGTTTAGTGTGCTTTTTGCCTCGAACAGAATTTAGAAAATGCAAAATCTTTCTTTCCTACTCTGCCTGTTTGTTCGCTTAAAACTGGAAATCTACTGGATGGAGTTAGATGTGATTTTGACTATTATGTAAGACTATTTGGTGCCTGCGACTTCGTTCATGTCTGTCAAGAATTTTGAAGGTTTTAATTTAATTTTCACGAAACTCTAAATATTTTCTGCATAAAAAATAGCGTATGTAATTCCCTGCCAAATAAGCAAACCGCCAGCGAAAGTCTCGTCGAAACTAGCCGCACTCTTTGCCGGATATTTTTTTTTTTTTAAAGTAATGAAATAACCATGAGCACCCACGAGGTTTTCTAAAAGTCGGCGCTCCTTATTTATTTTATTTATTTATTTATTCCAACGGAAAAACCATTTTACATTAATATATCTTATGATAGCTACTTATTAAACACAATTACCACTATTTATGAACAAATTAGTTACAGTGAAAACAAGAAGATAACAAAAAATAGCAAGTATAGTTTTATATTACTAAAACTAGAAAAACAATTACACAGAAGAAAATTATTAATTATTCTAAAACTAATAATAAGACTCAACATAAAACTACAAAACTACATCACTGCTGACTCCACTCACGTATGAGTACTCGCTTGAAAACAGCAACACTGTCAATGAAAAAATCAAGTTCAGGAGGTATTCTGTTACCTAGTCTCTGAATCCGTTCTATGGCACTGCTAGCCTCATAGTTTGTGCGCAGATGTCTACGACCAAATAGTTCTCTCAACCGTGTACCAGACGGACAGCGAAAATATACATGTCTGAGAATTTCAGGGCAGTCTATAACACCTGAGATTAGTTTATGCAGAAAAAGGACACCATGAACATTCCGTCTCGACTCCAAAGGATGGAGGCCAAGGTAGGTTCCAACAGCAACCAACGGAACGTCTTTGTAATGAAAGCCCATGCGACAACCTACAAGCCTTAAGAACTTATTTTGAATTTTTTTTTTTTTTTTTTTTTTTTTTTTGTAACTGCTTTACGTGTCTTTTTAACATCGAGGTCTTTAGAGACGGGAAAGGATGGGGGGCAAGGATGGGGGCAAGGAATGGGAAGGAATTCGGCCATGGCCTTTTAAAGGAAGCATCCCGGCATTTTCCTGGAGTGATTTGGGGAAACCATGGAAAACCCAAATCTGGATGCCCGGACGGGGATTCGAACCGCCGTCCTCCCGAATGCGAGGCGAGAACACTAACCGTTACACCGCCCCGCTCGGTTTATTTTGAAGATTCTGAATGTGTTGAATTAGTGTGATCTGATGAGGCGACCATACAACGCTGCAATACTCAAGTATGGTTCTGACATGGGCACAGTACAAGAGCCTGAGTGTCTGGATATTATTAATAAATCTGGAATTGCGTGCCAATAAGCCCAGGCACTTGGAGGCCTTGGCACATATGTTGTGGACATGTTCTTCTGGACTGAGATTGTACGTCAGAAGAACTCCTAGGTCTCTTACAGTTGTGCAGCGATTCAGTAGCTGATTTTCCATTTCATATTCAAAATGCAATGCCGATTTTGTGCGGTGAAAAGTAATGCAGGAACATTTGTTAACATTAAGTTGCATACTGTTTTGTTGACACCATTTCACAATAGCTTTTAAGCAATTCTAAAGATCTAAGCAGTCGTCTCGAGTAATGATTTTCTTGAAAATCTTAATGTCATCTGCGAAGAACAGGCAACTGGCAAAAATACTAACTAAATCATTTATGAATATATTGAACAGCAATGGTCCTAGGTGTGAACCCTGGGGTACTCCAGAAGTTGCTGCGAAAGCAGATGACAATGAGCCAAAAGCCTTTACAATCAACCTCCTGTTGCTGAGGTAGCTACAAAACCACTCCAATAATTTACCAACTATGCCATATTCCTTCAACTTAGTAAGAAGGTGGGGATTCCTAACTTTATCAAATGCCTTTGAAAAGTCTAGATACATGACATCGAGTTGTTTTCGCTCACTAAATGCTCTAATTATTTCATTTTGAAGAATCACAAGGTTAGTTGCTGTTGATTTTCCAGGAGAGAAACCATGTTGCTTTGGAGTAATTATGTTACGAAACATGGGATAGATTTTGTTAAGCACCAACTTCTCGAAGATTTTTGCTAACACCGATTGTATAACAATAGGTCTATAATTCTTAACATCTTCCTTCGATCCGCATTTATGCACAGGAACAACATTACCAAGCTTAAATACATCTGGAAAAATTCCTGACTTTAGAGACCTGTTAAACAAGTATTTTAAAGGATGGCAAAGCAAGACTCTACAGTATTGAGCCGTGCTCGGCTCTTGTTGTATCTTTGCCTTCTCTTGTATCGTTTCCTCTTTGGTGTTCCCCCGCTAGAGAGCGCTGGGGCTCCTGGCGATAGTGGTATATATGTGGGGACACGGAACCGAGCGGGAGTTAGTTGCAGTTAGTCTTGGTCAGTCTGCCAGCCAGCCAGTCAGTCCTTCGGAAGCGGAGTGCTTCCCTGTGTCGCCGTAGGGCTGGAGGTCCGGTGGGGCTGCGGGGTCCGGGTTGGACCGGGCGGCCAGGGAAGCAGTCAGTCGGTCGGCCCTGAGTGGCCGTGCAGTTGGAGGCACGCGGTCGACATCCCGCTAATGTTTTCCGGAGTGATAGCGTTGCGGGACTAAGGAGGAAGCAGTCAGTGAGGCAGTCAATAGTCGGTTGGTTATACCTGGTATTTCTCGCAGTGGCCGTGACTCAGCTTGATGGTTTGACCGGGCCGCCCGTGGATTATATTTCTGGTGAATTGGTGGGTCCCTCGCGGCCGTGCTTCGACCACCTGCAGAGAGGGAATTTCTCCGATACACTCTTCGCCGAGAGTGCTGTCCCGAAGCTTGGGAAACACCGTGGCGATCGACCCGGGTGGTACCTTTCGAGCTGAAACCTGCCTTCTCGCCCTGGGACGGTATTGGAGGTAGTGGCCGTCAACTGCAACCACAAGTGTTGCCTTCCGCCTCGTCGTAAGTGGTGTGCCTCAGCCATAAATTGTGTTTGGTCCTACTGGCCGAGTGTTAGATGCTGTTAGACGAGAACGAGCCGGTCTTGTTATTTCTGTTATTAGTCTACGTGGAATTGTCGGCCGGTGTTATTTGACATTATATTAGTCATTTTCTCTGTCAATTACTACTACCAGTGTTTCGCTTTCTACCTCGTCGTTAGCGGTCTGGCTCAAATATAAAATTGTATTTGGCTAGTAGATTATTAAGAGCCATGCTGGTTATTTTCTATAATTTGGTATAAGTAGGATTGTTTGTAATTATAAGGATTATTCAAGGTATAAGTTGCAAGACCAAGGTTTGGTCCATAATATTATATCATTTTGTGATAACAAGATTATTCATATCTTCGTTTGCAAGACCAGGATTGGTGGTATTTGATATTATAGTTGTAACATTTTCTGTAAGTTTCAGCATTATCATTGATAATTGTAATAAACCAATGTTTAAACAAGGCTTGAACTGCTAACCATGTTCCCACACACTTCCCACTGTATCCTTGTGGACAATTACTGTCTGTTAGTAGTAGTAGCAACGCCTCAAGTATTTCAAAACATTAGGTGGTATTTGGTCAGGGCCACAACTCTTCGAACAGTCTAGCTTGCCCAATGCTTTATAAACATCTTCATCAGTGACTGCAAGTGTACTCAGACTATTACTAGTACTGAAATGGATATTTGAAGTAGACGAAGATGAAGGTATAAATACCGAAGAGAAGTATTGTGCAAACAGATCACACATTTGCTGTGGGTGGGAAGTGAAGTGATTATTAAATGTTAACGTGCTTGGTACTCCTTCAGCTTTGCTAATGTTATGGATGAAATTCCAGAATAATTTGGGATTGCCAGGAATAGTACATTGCACATGTTCAACATAGTCATTGAAACATTTTTTGGATAAGAGACGAGATTGGTCTCTCAATTTTGAGAACAGGACATAGTACTCATAATCAAAGGTCTGCTTATAAGCTTGTATTCAATCATATAACAAATGACATTTGTGTTTTGGCATGGCAAAAATAAATTATAAGTACGTTTATTTTATTATGTTTGAATAATAATTTTTGATTATAACCAGATTTGTCTCTTGTCTCAGAAGGTTATGGCGTAAGATTGGGGAAATGAAAGTCCCTGGTTCAAATCCCTGTCTCAGCTGTAATTTTTATGGATCGTAAAATTGACATTCACCTCTGGAATAGCTTTGGTTTGTTAATGCTAAAATGCTAGGACGCTCTGTGTTACGAATTTCACGTTAATCTTTAGTTTTACTTTTCAAATTAGGTGACAACGATAGAGGTGTACTGCAAAGCCGATAAGTAACTCCGTGACTGGAATTTTTAGATCACATGAAATTATTATTATTTTATGGAATCTTTGCGGTCTTCATTAAAATAAAAATGTATAATAATCTTATTATTTTTTGTTAAAAAAAAATATTGAGTGACTCGAAAAGGAACCTCAACCAAAACAAACACGTTAAATGTGAAGTGAGTGACGCTTGACATTTAATCGTGACTATATACACTCCTGGAAATTGAAATAAGAATACATTGACGCCGGTGTGTAAGACCCACCATACTTGCTCCGGACACTGCGAGAGGGCTGTACAAGCAATGATCAAACGCACGGCACAGCGGACACACCAGGAACAGCAGTGTTGGCCGTAGAAGGGCGCTAGCTGCGCAGCGGTTGGGCACCGCCGCAGTCAGTGTCAGCCAGTTTGCCGTGGCATACGGAGCTCCATCTCAGTCTTTAACACTGGTAGCATGCCGCGACAGCGTGTACGTGAACCGTATGTGCAGTTGACGGACTTCGAGTGAGGGCGTATAGTGGGCATGCGGGAGGCCGGGTGGACGTACCGCCAAATTGCTGAACATGTGGGGCGCGAGGTCTCCACAGTACATCGATGTTGTCGCCAGTGGTCGGCGGAAGGTGCACGTGCCCGTCGACCTGGGTACGGACAGCAGCGACGCACGGACGCACGCCAAGACCGTCGCATCCTACGCAGTGCCGTAGGGGACCGCACCGCCACTTCCCGGCAAATTAGGGACACTGTTGCTCTTGGGGTATCAGAGAGGACCATTCGCAACCGTCTCCATGAAGCTGGGCTACGGTCCCGCGCACCGTTGGGTCGTCTTCCGCTCACGCTCCAACATCGTGCAGCCCGCCTCCAGTGGTGTCGCGACAGGCGTGTATGGAGGGACGAATGGAGACGTGTCGTCTTCAGCGATGAGAGTCGCTTCTGCCTTGGTGTCAATGATGGTCGTATGCGTGTTTGGCGCCGTGCAGGTGAGCGCCACAATCAGGACTGCATACGACCGAGGCACACAGAGCCAACACCCGGCATCATGGTGTGGGGAGCGACCTCCTACACTGGCCGTACACCTCTGGTGATCGTCGAGGGGACACTGAATAGTGCACGGTACATTCAAACCGTCATCGAACCCATCGTTCTACCATTCCTAGACCGGCAAGGGAACATGCTGTTCCAACAGGACAATGGACGTCCACAAGTATCCCGTGCCACCAAACGTGCTCTAGAAGGTGTAAGTCAACTACCCTGGCCAGCGAGATCTCCGGATCTGTCCCCCATTGAGCATGTTTGGGACTGGATGAAACGTCGTCTCACGCGGTCTGCACGTCCAGCACGAACGCTGGTCCAGCTGAGGCGCCAGGTGGAAATGGCTTGGCATGCCGTTCCACAGGACTACATCCAGCACCTCTACGATCGTCTCCATGGGAGAATTGCAGCCTGCACTGCTGCGAAAGGAGGATATAAACGGTACTAGTGCCGACATTGTGCATGCTCTGTTGCCTGTGTCTATGTGCCTGTGGTTCTGTCTGTGTGATCATGTGTTGTATCTGACCCCAGGAATGTGTATATGAAGTTTCCCATTCCTGGGACAATGAATTCACGGTGTTCTTATTTCAATTTCCAGGAGTGTAGAATTACACGAAAATCTTTCAATACAGTGTGACGACCATTTGTTAAAACAGTTTTGGAATACTATTTTTGTGCATAAGAGATCAAAAAATTAGGAGATAACAGGAGTCACACAAAAAAAGTATTTTAACGTACTTTATTACTTTCGTAGATTATAAAGTACAGTACTCTATAATAAAGTACGGGTGGTAGCCGCAGCTACGATACCGAAGTCACTTTTAACGTAATTTTTTAACATTAATTCCGTGAAACAGTCAAGTGTATACGTTAAAGGAGACTGTAGAGCGAGTAGGAGGAACCTGTCCGTCACACGGCCGTGCTACGGACCAGTGTGGACGCGAGGGGGGCGAGCCGTCACACGGCCGAGTGACGGTGCGGTGCACACAGGGGTATTTGACACAAAAGGGCGATCAAAAGTAAAAAAAAAAAAAAAATTAAGCAAATTCCAAGAACCTGTATCTACCTGAGTCGAGGCAAATGTCTACAGAATAACAATCAGCTATGTTTTTTACATAAGCTTCATTCCCTATCCCGTGAACAGTCATCTTGTGAGCACATTGCAAGACGCACGTACTGTTACCAAGCAAATACAACTTAATTTGTGAGTGATGTTAAGTGAGTAGTGGTGATTTTAATCATGGATATTTTTCAGCCAGGTACCTTGAATTGAAATAATAGTAACATACATCCAATGGTATCGCACAACTTTATTTCTGTACATTTTTCTAAGTTGACTAATTTTGTATCGATTTTTTTATTACGAAAAGTATTAAAGAGTGATTTTGTTATATTTCCGGACCTTTACCGAATCTGATTTCTTGTATGGTATTAGTTTAGTGTTCTATCTAGGTGTTTCATTGAAAATTAGGTGCCAAAAAGTGCCAAACGCCTATTTATTCGAAAAAATTCTAGATTATTTACAATGAAACAAACTTACTTTTTTCCCGTCACATTAATTCATCTAAGATTTTCTTTGTTATGGGCTCTTCTGGTATCATGATCATGACCCGAAAAGTTATTTATGATATGAGTAAATATGAGAAAGAAAATGATTTCGTGCAGAAGTTGGAATTAGTCGAGGAAAATATTTTAATTCAACCGACATTCACGATCGAACAAACGCAACGGTTCAAACAAAAGTTTTCAAGGCCTAAATTGGAAATTAAAAGAAAATGGCATGCTGCTAAGAGAACTGAGAGTGTATTTTTAAAGAAATACCATGATTGGTTCAAAAGATGCATCGAAATCCCCATAAAATCCAATCCGACCAATGTGGGTTGGTCTAGAAAATCTTTCGATGAATTGACCGATTTTAGCAAATGATGTCCGCAGAGATAATAAGTATTAACAAAACATTGATTGACAGGTTTTATACTATTATGTGAATGATATATAGTGGGCACAAGATATATACAAAAAAAATTATTCCCCACTGCCACGAAAAAATTAAGATGTACTGTACATTGAACTGTACTCGTGGCATCCAATGTCACCTATACAAGAAGTATTGATTGAGGGCCCACATATAATAGAGTATGCATTTTTGCCTATAGGCACTATGTCAGAAGCAGCAGTAGAAGCTAGAAACAAATATTTTAGACGATTTTGGGAAAGATACTCCAGAAAACTTGGTTGGGTTTCGTTCAACACAGATGTAATTAATAGGCTTTTATTGACTTCGGATCCGTATTTAAGCTTCATCAGTTAAAAAAAAAAAAAGTGAATCATTCAAACGAGAAACTATTAAAATATTACTTTAATAGGGCCCGAGTACTCAAGAAGAGAACGAGCCATAAGGTGAAGGTTCCGACGACGAAGGATGGGACGGTTCGTCAGAATGATATTTTAGTGTACATGAATGATTATTGTTTAGGTATTTCGTAAATATTCACTTAATTTGTTACAAAGTGTATGAACACAGTATGTGTTCTTTATTATTATTCCTACTTCACAATTATAAGGTCTAAAACACAAAAGAAGCGAAACAAAAATCCAAATTACGTAGAAATAATTTTGATCGACTTTTTGTGTCAAATACCCCTGTGTGCGGTGCGGGCCAGGTGCGGTGCGTTGCGGTCTAGTGTGGCCCGACCTTTATTCTGCCAAACGTAGCGAAAGTCTTACAAAGTATTTGGCAAATTATTATTATAGGATTTAACTAGCTGTACGCCTGCTTCATAAGTTACGGTATACATTGATACAAAAGTGGCCGGTAGGTTAAAAGGTTGACTACCTCTGCTGTAAACAATGTGCTCGAACCAAAAAAACCGCCACTGAGGCGAGTGGCACTCGCGAGCGACGACGCGAGACGAGACTACGCGAGTGCACCGTTTACACTCTCGCGTTCGCGCTGTCTCGCCTCGCCTCGTCTAAGCTCGCGCGAGAGTGTAAACGCGGCATAAAACATAGGCTGCAAACATAGCAATCCCCTCAGAGCGCTGGCGGGGCGGCTGTCAACACAACCAGTTTGAGCCTATTCAATAATAAACACCGATTTCAAAGACTCATTGTGCAGCATTGTTGAGACTGAGTTCTGGTCGCAAATTTCACTGGGCGCAGTTTTCGCGACACATGTAAGCACAACTACAACGTAAATAATTGATTTCCAGCAGAGGTGAATATGAGGTTGATACAATAACTTCAAACAGATATCAAGTGATGAATTAAAATGCGATTTAGCAAAATGATGACGACACATATCGGGCCCTCTTCGGTGGAGTTTTTCCATGTCATAGTTGTATAACCCACCGCTTTCGCCCGTCTTTTTCTTTGGAAAAAACATGATAACTGAAACCCCTATTTTTTACCGAAATTGACAAAGTTCTGTAGATGCAACGATTAACCGACGTAATTCCGTTTTTAATAAGCCTTGTAGCGACTATAACACATGTATACACAGTGCTACGACACAACCGGAAGTTGAGTATACCACATTTCGGTGAGCATATTGAAGTTACACTGCTCTATAGCTGGGCCGACGCTAGGATTCTCGGGCCCCGGATAAGCGTTCTTAGCAGTGACGTACCCGGTTGGTTCCCAGTTCATCGGATGGGCCCGGGATACATTTGCCCGGCTTCCTTTCCCCTCTAACGCAGTATAGTCATGATAGATATACGAGTAGATCGCAATACATTGATTGTACTCTTATAATTTGATTAGATATGTTCAGTTTGCTTCCACGTGACTAGGGCATGTGGCACAGTACATTCAATTATTAACAACCAATAATATTACCAACTACTGGTAATGGGTTGGCTACTTAAAAATGTATTAGTATAATCTGTTTCCATTGTTAACTTAAAAGTATATATATCATCCATTAGTTAATATTTATCAATACAACTTACAGCTAGTGTACTTGGTGCATTTGTAAACGGTTGCGCACATATAGAAAAACTATACACCATATTAGTGATTGTGATTTTTTGTCATCTACCCTGTAATACTCCTGTATTCGCGCGAACTGAGTTGGCACGAAGACACCCCTCCACTTGAAAGCAGATTCGCACTACTCTGTCCGCCATTTCACCGTTGTATCCCACAACCCATTCCATTTCTTCTTGATGTGAGTGAATACAACAAAAGAAAATAGAACTATAATTCCTTGATAGATATTTATTCACTTTTTGATTAAGAAAATAAAAGTAAATTTCTTTGTGTAGCCCCAGATCGGCAAATTTCCATTCACACATCCTACCATTGGCGACCAGGTCTACTTAAAAAAACGATGTAAAATAATGACACGATTAAAAAAAAGAAATATGTAAAGAAAGAAATTTTAATAGATTGACGAAAATATATGCACGTATATGCAATAGGACGCATCTTATCAAAATTTGATATTATTTTTATCAATTCAAAACAGAAATCATGTGTTCCTAATTTTTCTGCTTTTTAGTTTATTGCAATACTATACACAATAAATGGAGGATGCTAGTCAGAGGATCTGCACCTAAGGAAATGTCGTTTTAATTCATTTTAATATTATAACGCATTAGCTGTTGAACTTTATCTTGAAAATATACTGGTACATTTAAAAATAATTTTATGTTAAGAGAAAAATAATTTCTAGAATATATGTCACAAAAAAGAAAAGTAATTCGAAAGGGCGGCTGAAACAGTTTGCAATTAAATTCGAGTAAACTAGTGGCCTTATATAAACTAGGTGAAATGATCTACGCTGTAAATAATCTAAATTGACGGTGTTTTGTTCTTAATATTATGCAATATGTTAAGTAGTTTTGTAATTTTATCGAAACGACAACAAACATAACATATAACTTTGTCTTCTCGAGGTACAAAAGAACCTGTCACTAAATTGCAAGACCACTGTTACCCTAGAACCCACAGAACATTGAATAAAGAAGTTCCAGTGAATGTTATTCTTTACTGTTATTCTTTATTTTGTGACTGTTATATTTATTCCTATTGTTATAGCTTTGTATGTCAGTTAATTAAGACTAAGGTGTACAGGATTTTCCACAACAAAAGATAGTAGGGAATGTATACTGGGATGACATTGTAAGTACACCTAAACATATTTCTATACGATGTCCGTGGGCTTGCTCCGCAAGTAATTCTTAGAACCAAACAGCAGTGATCTATGGTAGGTAGTGGTGACTGAAACGTGAAATACAGGGAAACACAGGTCTATTTTTATATATATATACTAGCATTTGCCCGCTGCTTCACGCGCGTGTGCTTTGGTATGTGTATAAATTCTTTATTGATTTTATTCTATTACCAAATATTAATGTTTAGAGGCATGAATTATTTCAAAGGCCTTCTTCAAACTTTCCTGTTTTCTCGGTTTTCATACTGATGTCCGAGAGTTTTGATCCATTCATACTTTAATGTAATACAGTTTATTAAATATTAGAAAATCTATCTGAAAAATTAACTGTACTAATTCGTAGAGATAATTAATGTGCGAGATAAAAAAAAATGTTAGGAAGGTTTTTATATATATATATATATATATATATATATATATATATATATATAAGTATGTGCAGCAATGTTTAAGAGAAATGAGATGTTACCTTTACATTACTTAGTAGATCGCTCACTGAAATGCCTCTATGTGCCATTTTTAAATGCTGATACGGAGGATTGAACGATTTATTATTATTATTAATTTAACTGCGATGGAGCTAACGCTCTGGTTGCAATTCTCCTAGTCATCTAATTACCCCTTTTAATTTATTTTTTAACATTTTCTTTTAAATTGGAGAGTTAAATCCCTCCCCCATTTACTTTTCTGATTTACAAATTTTAATCTTAAAGTCATTAAGCGTTTTTGGTAAATTATTCCATCACTTCACTTGGTAATTTATTCCAATCCCTGGCATCCTTACCAAAAGTTTTCTTCCAATCCCTAATGCATAAAATCGAGCGCCAGTTTGTGGTTATGGTCGTCTTAACCTTTCCATGCATTATTCTTAATTCTTTGGCCAATATCCCATCACCAACATGTCCCCTGTACATTTCCAGCACTCTCTTCACCCTCCTCCATTTTCTCCAATGACTCCCAATCCAGCTCCTCTGACTGGGTACTATGTGCCGTAAATTTATATCGTTACCTCAACTTAGAAGAGTTTTACAGTATAAGAGACTTCTTTATCAATAATATCAATAATCAGTAATAGTAATAAGTATTTCAATGAAATAATATAAATTTAAACATTCTATACAAAAAAATTCAGTTATACTCGTATTTAATTTTCTGAAATATAATTTTTTCCTTTTACTGTTATTTTGACGATATGTTGGTACGATCAATTATTTCTACTTTAAAATAGAAATTTCGTGGATTAAAACTAATATTGCCCGGTATCACACGATAAGAATTATTTCAGCCACATATAAGTAATTCCATAATGTCAGGATTTGATCACAGTGTATGTATTAATGCGTATTTGAATGAAGCTATGAGTTTCGCAAGACAATATTATCTGAGGTTGTGTTTCAGTTGAAATGCAGCCTGGACCAAAAATGACAATTGACACGCCATGTACAGCATAAGGTATTCTTCTAATTATTTATCGGATATATCCTTACGAGATGGTGGTGAGTAGCCTGTGTGCAACACTGAAATGGCTTTTTTTATTTCAGGATGTTCTACAGATCTCAAGCTGCAGTTAATAGCAAGCATGGCTCTTGCTGTTTGCTTGTCTCATTCTTCCTAGTTACTATTTGAAGTTTTTACTAAAAATGAGCTCCGGTTTCCACATTTATCCTTTTTAAATGAAGGCGGTGCGCAGCTGTCGTCGTTTAATGAAGAACTTGCAGAATTATTGAGCTAGGAGAGTGAAGTCAATTGCGTGTCGTTATCTGAAAAAAATAAAATTCCCTATTTTTATCAGGAATTTGTGCATGGGATGGGTGTCGATGGTAGGAGGTGGTGCATGAATGTCATAGACGGCTCTAGATAAACTATTTAAACAATAATAATAAAATGTAATCGTAAATGAATCGATTGGTGAAAGCAAAATTTAAATCAATGAGTTATGTTTTTAGTCTTTTTTATTGTTAATTTTCAACACTAGAGTAGATAGATTGCTGGGACTAGTTTCCCATAAGAAAATCAATATAAACATCACCAAAAGTACCTACCATCTTCAATAACGTACGAAAATATCACAAAGTTAGTAATAGTGTTTTAGTCCTGAAACGTAGAAGTATAATTAACAAAGTAATAGAATTTTGAAACTTGGTAGAGAAACATAAACCACAAGTAATTATAGGGGTAGAGTCTTGTTTAAAAGAAGGGGTGCTTGACAATGAGATTTTCCCTGATGATTACAGAGTAAACCATGGAAAACCCAAATCTTGATGCCCGAACAGGGATTCGAACCCGTTACTGTTAAAATAAATTCCATTATTCACCGCCGTGTGCCTGCATTTTTTGCCATGATAATGTATGTCTGGTATGTTTTAAAATTAAAATAAGAAGGTTATCTTTTGATAAACGTTTTCTGGTATGAAAGTAATTTATATTTCAACCATTTGCATGATGCTTAACAATAAAATATTTATGAATTCTGCGAATAAAAACATGATTCTGTAATCAGAAAAAAAGCAAAAAAAAAAAAAAAATATATTATTCCAACCAAGGACCTTCCCAATTCCATTAGTGCTCTTTAATAACACTGCTACCCCGATACTACGGCTTAGCTGCTTCTCTTTATGTCAATAGTAAACACTTAAACATCACATTTCCTTCATGTGAGATGAAGTGAAGCGCGGTCAGTAAATAAATAAACAAGTAATAAATTCAGTTTCAACGACAAAAAAATATCATTTACCTATAATTTTTATCTGAAATTTAGAAAAAAGTCCCAAAACATCCAATTATTTATCTGTTGTGCTTATCTTATACCTACATTATAACTTGAATCTTTCTCGTAAATATCTCCTTAAACAACTAATTTATAGTTTTAGCCATTCTTATGAACTATTTCTGTTAATCTTTAACCTTCAATCTAAATATAAATGATTCTCAAACTGAAGCTGTTACATATTAGCTCCGCAGAATAAAAGTCAGGGATTGTTTTTAATATTTTTGCACTGTAGGCTTCTAAAAATTATTCTACATTTTGTATTCAAAAGAAAATCTCACTAACAACAAGAATAACTAGCAACAAACAATAATAATAGTTTAAAACTTGGATAATAGGAAACGCTCCATTTGCGGCCGCAGCGTTTACAGGCACGTGACGTCACTAAAGTGACCACTAATCGTAGAGCGTTTTCTGTCACGTGACCAAAGGTAAGATAAATCTAATTTTGGTTTCGCTTTTTTTTTATTAAAAATAATCCACTTTCTTTTCAAACTAAAAAAAAAATAGTTTCCTTAAGCATTAATCTACGCGAATGACTACAATTTGTAATATATTTTGACTACTGTCAAATAGCCTGTTACCTTAAATTATGGGCAGGTGGTTTTTGGGTGTGGTGCTGGCGCTCCATAGTGTCCCAGATGTATTGAGATCAGGCGAGTTTGGTGGCAAAGATATCAACGTGAGTTCACTAAAACGCTCCTCATACCACTGCAGCACGATCCTGGCTTTGTAGCAAGGACACTTATCCTGCTGGAAGGTGCCACCGCCGCCGTGGAAAACATGAAGCCTGAAGGGATTCACGTGGTCCGCAATAATTTTCACGGAGTCCGCAGCTGTTACGATGCCTGCCATCATTACCACAGATCCCATGGAAGCCCATGTCCGCTATACCATAATACTGCCCCCACCGGCTTGCAGAGCATGTTTCGAGCATGGTGCAAAGAAAAGAGTGGAGACGACGCAAGGGACGTTCACCACACACTAAAGTGAAGGCGAGTACAGAGAAGTGAGGAGGGGAGGTCGCTAAATTGGATTTTCCAAGAAACACGGAATATACACACACACCTCAAGGGGATTCTACGAGAACCGTGGCACCGCAATTCGATGATGGATTATTATGTAACTCGACGAAACAAATAAAAAATGAAGAATTTTTTTTTTTTTTTGATATCCTGCTTAGTTCCCGAGATATACTGTTTAAAAAGTGATGTGTTTTTAGTTGAAATGCAGAAGAAGATGTCAAAATTGATGATGGGTTCTTATGTAATACGACGAGACAAATTGAAAGAAAATAATAAAATTTTTCGATATCTCGCTTAGTTCTCAAGATATACTGTCTCCAGACTGAGGTAGATAGGTTGGGTTATGGCATAGACCAAAAAATAATTTCGCTAAAGCCACAATGAACTATACGCTGGACATGCAGAATGGTTGTTTTATTTTTTTACTACCGCTTGTGGTTAGGTTCAAACACGGCTTGGACCAGAAAAAAAATCACCAAAGGAACAAGGATCTATACCTATTACTAATTTTTTATAGTCGATATCTCGAGAAGTAAGGGACATATATATATATATATATAAAATACTGTTGATTTTCGATTTGTCTCGTGAGTTACATAAGAATCGATCATCAAATTGCATCGCTGCGGGTATGATAGTGCTGCCCACCTCAACACATAAAATTTGTTGCGAACTACATTTCGAGTAACAACAACGTTGCCAACATCAGGACTCCTAGTTCACGTAGCATAAATTATCACAATTAATTTAATCGTAAACCTTCAGTATGTACTGCAATTGGACTAACGCAAGCGCAATAATAAATTCATTGTATCGCGATGCAAATGTGACCTGAAACTTATCTTGTATGTTTCATACATATAGTAGACTAATAGTCAATTTCTCTAGGTTTATTCAGAAGATACTCTACTAGTAGTAGATAGGCTTACATAAGTTTTCCCAGAAGCATCAGTGAATTTATCTTGTTACCATACATCAAAGGTCGGAAGCTTAAATTAGACTTTCAACACTCGTATAGAATTAGGCTAATGTAAAAAAAAAGTAAGATATGCTGGTTGTCTACACTACGCAAACAAATATTTGAGAGCAACGCCATCCTATTCAGAGCTGTGAATTAACTGTTCTAACAGGCATTCTAAATCTACAATGATAGGCCCTACTCTTGCAGATATCTTATTAAACACTTCAAGAACAGTAATTACAATGTGACTAGCTTATGAAATAATATTCGAGGTTGCTTCCTATCTGATCTGTTTGTGCAACCGTATGCAACACAAGCTGGAATTATAAAAACTTTGACCGAGCCTGGTGGGTGAGCAGTTAACGCTCTGGTCTCGCATTCGGGAGGACGCCTTGTCGAAGTCATTAGGAGCGGGAGTGGGTTGGGCACAAAGAACTGGAAGAAGTTTACCGCGGCTTTTCTGTTAGTTAAGATTAGCATTTTAAGTGTAGCTTAATGTTGTATTTAGAATGCAATATCAGTATCGTCATTTCCACTAGTGTAAACTTATCGGATAGTTTTTAACGGGATGCTTATTAGTGAGAGGAGATTTCTTACTGTAAGTACGTCCTAAACGGGCTTCAAAAAACACATAAACTGATTTCGATATTAAGCTCAAGGATTTCATCCGTGTTGCTTTGGGAGTTGAAGGACAGAAACACATAGAAATTGCCGGGTACACTTCTCGTTAGAAAAGGGGAGGGGAAGCGTTCAGCGACCAGCCAAGTCCATTCAAACGGAAGTCTGGCTGATTTCCCCAAGGACTTACAGGAGTTTTATCAAATATTTAAAAAATAATGTAGACATTTCTAGACAGTGGTTGGATGAAACTGAGAAGATTCTCTGTGAAGATTCTCTTTCAAATTCACGATAGTTGGCGGTTAATTCATTTAGATAGAGACAATTCATGGGATTGAACTGACGGAAAATGAATTGTTTTACATAGCGTTATTGAAACTAAAAGGTAGCATGCCGTAAATTATAAGAGCGAAACTATACAAGGAACTTTAAAAAATCCGTAATGGAAATTTATAAGTTGCGTCAATGTGTCACTGCAGACCATTAATATTATTTTATTGTTATATTCTACTTTCAATAGCTTAGGTAACCTAACAACTATAACAACAAGTCCTCAACACAATTAAAAATAAAGTAAATTATGAGGAGTATGTTAATTGAAGATTCACTCATTACTGTTAGTCATGGGCGCTTAAAATTCATCTCTAGATACACATATCTGAAAGGTTCGAAGTAGTGCCTGAGCGACACGTTATACTGTTCAGTTTTCAAGTTGCCCTGGGCAATATAGCGACAAATGTTTATTCTCTCACTGGTTCGGGAGGGAAGAAGTTATTATTGGTTCACATATCGGACAGTGACACAAATAAAATAATTGTGATAAATTTTGAATCTAAACAAGAGTTACTGGCTTTCTCACATTGGGTGCCTCTGAAATAACTTTGAATATTTTCGATATGATGTTGATTTTTGGACGCCTGAGTATTCATGCAGCCGTTCATTGAGGCCTTTTGCAGGCAACTAGGTATTTAGAACCAGATCTATGATTGCTATTAATGGAGGAAAAGAATCATTTATGTCGAGATCTGAAATGTTGTGGTTGATGTGCAAGAGGACATAGCGACCCGACTATCCAGATTTATGTTTTTTGTCCTAAAGGAGTAAAGGAGATTGGATGGTTTTTTAATATGGGACTATAGGCAACTGTTGATTCATTCCCGTTACTTTTCTGAATCACTTTTCAGATTGTGATGAATTTGTTGTAAGCAAGGCGTGAAGTCCTAACGGAAAAGAAACATTTCTCTATTCTAGGGAACGATTATAAGAAATAGCCAAATTCCTGATGGCCTGACTGTGTTTCAATCCTGTTTCTGCTGAATCCCAGTAGCCAACTTTATAAATTGCCTACGAAGATCGATTTGAACAAGTTAACTTGAGCAATAATTATGAAATTTTCAATAAATTCTGTATGAAGGAATTTTAATTGTAAATACCGGAGTTGTGGTTTGTCTACTCCAATTTTGTGTCTTTTATGCCTATTTTATTTTAATCGTCTGTCTGACAGAAAGAAACAACCGTGATAAAATGAATAGTAAATTAGAGCGATTGAAATATAGGACTAAATAAGTTGTTTGGAAGTTAATGATGTCAATTCAAAGAGTAAGGGATAGAGAAAGGTATATCGTGTCATTTGTGTTTTATGTTAAGAACAACTTCCCTTTAGGCAGTGACGATTGGCTAAGTTCCAGTTTCATAGGATAAAATTTATAAGGGTTCACAAATTTGAAAACATAAAATTTTTGCTACGTAATAAATCAATAATAATGATGCCCTAAGGGCATTGGAAAACTAATGCAAATATCACTTACCAAAGTATTTTTAAGGCACACCTGCTTCAGATTTAAACACTAATAATCATCGTAAATTAATACTTAATTAATATATATTGGACTATTTCTTAACTGCGTAGCGATAACAACCATCATTGTACACGGCATACGTTTTCTGATGTCCATTCAAGTATAAACTTTTTTTTTTAAAATTAATATCTAATTATAATAACCGTACTTTAATTGCGTATTGATGTCACTGTTTAATAACAATAAATATCATAGATCAAGCATTTACATTTGAGAAGTTGTATATTTGACATACCATAACGGCATGTTGCTGGAACCTGAATGTTAACTATACTCGTACATTCCGACCTTGTCTGTATGACGCCTCGAAACAGCGTGCATTCTGTGATTTATTACCGCGCACACAGATGGCAGCACCACGCTAATTTCTCATGACGCGATGCTATATCGAAGGGGATCGTAAGATTCCCGGTTCGAATCTCAGTCCGGTCGTTTTTACAGTTTTAACCTGATATTCACTTTTATGCTTTGTTCATGTGAAGCGTGGTTCGGTTTCCGGATAAAACTGTAGTATTACCGGGTTAGGTTAGGGTAGATTTGACAGAGGCAGATTGCGCGGCAAATCGGAACTCTACCACTCGGCGTCTCCCCGCCTAAAATGCTCCACGTATTTACTCTACCAGTCTCTCTATTGCGTTGATGCAACCTGGCAAACCTTACGATACTCTAATTTAATCATTTCCACATTCCTGTCACATTTGTTACCCTTCTCTCTACTATCAACCAAGCCTTCGTCTTAAAACATACATCAGCATATATTCTCTTTTGTTATATATTTAAAGGATATTATTTCTTCATTTACAATTATGTAATATGTTTGTGTTTGACTCATCGAAGCCAATAAAAATAATACATTAGAAAGCAGAACTGCACAAGTGGGTAGAAAACTCAGATTAATGTGAAGCATGTAATTTCTTACGCGATGGGTGTATGGTAACGCATTCATTCGCGTCTTACAGTTAAAGTCGAGAAATTAAAACGGGAATAAAAAGGTTTCATTATT
Organism: Vandiemenella viatica; assembly: GCA_031002005.1. Lineage (NCBI taxonomy): Eukaryota > Metazoa > Arthropoda > Insecta > Orthoptera > Morabidae > Vandiemenella > Vandiemenella viatica. The sequence goes on along the minus strand of JARYHS010013631.1, from coordinate 12,783,018 downwards.
GGTGAAATTATTCTTTTGCACTGTGGGACGGTTGCCTGAAAACTACTTAGTTACGGCATGAATGATAGGATGATGTATGTATCTTTCTGCAGTATTCGTTGTCAGGCAACGGCAGAATAATTTTGACTTGAAGGTAGAGAATAAGGATCTTATGTAATTGCGGTGAAGTGTCTTCACATTGTAGTAGGTTTGACTGGCGTGGGTTCAACTCATGTCGTCGAGCCGTCCACTCAGATTTGGTTCTAAGGGAGTTTCCGTACACATACAAGCGAATTTGGGAATGATGTCCAATTTCCACCTTTACCTTTACACATACAGAATCACTCAACAGTATTATTATAAAGCGTATAAGTTTTTCGGTAAGACGTGAGGATTATTTTTTTCTGTTTACTGTCTTTTACGACCCTCGGTATAGAGAAGACGGTATGGTATGTGTACACTTGTAATAACACTAAATGAACCACTAGTCTAATCGGAAACGATTTAAATTATGGATTATGCATATAAACCCCGATACAAGGACTACTAATGAGTGCGCCACATGGAGGACGGTAGACATGTAGGTCGTGACAGCAAATGTTGGCGTCCGTCATTTGGCTGATTATCATTGCCTAGTTAATATTCAGCCCTAATCAAACTGCAGCTGTTTGCGTCTATTTCGGGCACGCTTATTCCAACAAACTGCGCATTCTTTGGAGAGTGCAAATTTAATTATATTGGCACGTCAATTTTGGCCAAGCAAATTCAAATCACAAAGCTGATTGGGCAAATATTTGACGATTATCCGGCCGCGGTGCTGCTGATGGGTAACTTCTTTAGTTCAGTGTCCAGCATGAATCTTAATGCAATCAGAAGTGTTCGTGAACGGTTGGAAATGGAACAGACGTTTCGCCATGTAGACGTTTGTGAGATGCTACTTTCGAAATGATCTCAATGTTCTATTTAACCAATATTTTTATACTGTTGCAAACATTTTTAGACAGAACAAGCAATAATACCCTAGCAAAATACTTTCATAACAAGTGAAATTGAAAATAACGTCTAGTGGATCATCTGAAGCAGAATAGAATTATTTTTAACTGAGAAGTATCTCGAATTTTTTCACATTTTTCTTCATTATGTCTCATATATTTCATGAACATTTGTGAGATTGAAACACAAAATTCGCCAGTCGAGTTAACAGGTTCGTTGGTGGTTTATGGGCTGTCCATCCTAACATGTCTGCCACTGAATTATTTTTTTTTATTATTATTAATTTTTCGAAAAATTTAAAAACTAAACCAACAATGATAAAGCAATGGATTCACGATCTTTTAAACCACCTACCTGCTAATGACATTTAGGAATTTGCTTCCGCGAATACTCTTTCTAGCGTTATGAAATCTATAACATGAAGCCAAAGATCTTTTGAAAATGTGTTGAGATGCTGTTGGCCAAATATCAAAGTATGTTAACAATAGTGTCTGCGATCTGTCAGCTCTTTTTGTATAATCTGGCCAACAATAGGGTATATGCATGTGTTATTTTTATGTTTTAAATCAATTATTTGCCCTGTTATATAACCGTAAAAAATATAATATCGATGAAAATATTACAATTTAACATTTAAAATTATTTCAATCCAGTTCCAACGATTTAAACATCGCCAGTTTTGCGCGTTGCACCCTGACTTCATTGTACACGACTACATTGACGATTGTATATTGTGGAGTGTTAATATCTTAAAAGTTTTATGTCTTATAACTAAGTACCTGGGTGACCGATCTACGCTCGGTATCTTTCGATTTCTGTTCAATATCCAAGATTTCGAGTAAAGTTTGATTAAAGTAAAAGACTTGAAGGCTTCCTAGGCGTTTTGAGGTGCACAGTTCACCAAAGAGAAGCTTAACTAACATCAGTAGGCTTACTGGTACCTGAAACTTCTACGTAATGAGGTTAGAGCCGTTTTCGAGAAAACAAATACAAATGTGCTCCTTTCTTTTTTTTAAAAAAAATCGTGTTAAAAACTTGAAAAGCAAAACGTTATCTACATGTGAAATTTCATCCAAATCGCTAGATCCATTTGCGAGACCGCCACACATATTACTTTTAAAAAAATGCTATTATTATGTAAAATAGAAATCTTAATGCCAGTTTGATAGGCCCTATTAATTAATGGTGCGAGATTTGTGGTATTTCAGAGGATTCTATGATAACCCTTGATGATGGATTCTTATGTAACTCGACGAGAAAAATTGAAAGTAAAAAATATTTTTTTATATATATCTCGCTTAGTTCTTGAGATATCGTATCTCAAAATTTACGCGGTTGGTTGAAATGCGACCTGAACCAGAAGACATATTTCGCCATAGCCAAGTTTGATGGTGAATTCGTATGAAACTCGTCGAGACAAATCGAAAAAAAGGAATTTTTCTGATATCTCGCTTAGTTCTCGGGATATTATATCTCAAAAGTGAAGAGGTTAGGATTAGCTCCAGCCTGGACCAGAAAAAAAAATCCACCAAAATGACCATGTCTATATGGTGGAAATGTAATTTCAATGTTTTATTTTGTACCTAGTGGTTGTTGTTAGGTTGAAATACAGCCTGGACCAGAAGAAACATCGCCAAAAGCACGAGGAACTATACCTATAAATGATTTTTGACATGCTATATCTCGAAAACCAAGAACATTTATTCTTTATTTTCGATATGTTTCATCGAGTTCTATAAGAATTCATCATCGGGTTGTGACGTTAATAGAACATCATCTGTGCTAAATTTATTCACTCTGATAAAACTATGCTCATACATGGCAGTAATCTCACATCTTCTGATCAGCATTTCAAAATGCTAATAAAACAATTCCCATAAGAAGTAACCTTCGTTATAAACATTAATAAAGCACAAGGTCAGACGATTCAAAAGGCAAGATTCTATTTATCAGAACCCTTTTTTTCGTATGTGCACTCGCTTTTTACTTTATTATCAAACTCTACTCGAAATCTTGTACATTCAACAGAAATCGAAAGATGTTTTATAATTAAGGAGGTAGTATTTAATGACTAACTAACAACCACTTTTTACGGTCAAAAAGTAAACGATGATTACTTTATAAAGAAGTTTCTGATAAAACCATTGATAAATTTTTAATTATCTTCCTTTTTAAATGTTTTACAATTAAACTTGCAGTGTTAATAATTCCACGGGTCAGCCAGTATTCAAGAACTGTTCGTTTAATTATTCTTTGAAATCAAAGAAAATCAATTTGTAGGCTTTCTGGTACCTGAATTGTCTACGAGATGGCGCTAGTGCCGTTTTCGATATACGGAGTGACAAAATTGTTCGTATTTTGTAAACTCGCTTTTTTGTAGGGAAGACAACTATTTAGGTAATCTTAAAAGTCAAAACGTTATCTAAATACCAAATTTCATCCAAATCATCACAGCCGTTTCCGAGATCCGAAATATATATATATATATACAAGAATTGCTCGTTTAAAGATATAAGAATTTCATCCAAATCATCACAGCCGTTTCCGAGATCCGAAATATATATATATATACAAGAATTGCTCGTTTAAAGATATAAGATTTCGATATGGAAGGAGGTCGAAAACCATTTTATAAATACTGTATTGTACCTAAGTGCAAAAATAAGAAATGCACCTGATAAAGTGTACTTTTATCTCCCGCGAGATGCGAATGTAAGAAAAAAGTGGTGTGTAGCTATGAGAAGACGTAAAGAATCTTCAACTAATTGTTTATACTGTCGTGAAGATCATTTTAATGTAAGTATATGATGTTTAATGTTGTTATGTTAAATTTGTTATAGTACATATAATTCGTTACCTATTCAAACTAGTTTACACAAGGGTAACTGATGTGTGAGTGGAGACTTTCCCGGCGTATCGATGCAACAAAATCTTCTCGGGTGTCCAGCCGGATGGTGGTGTAAAAACACGACGTTTCGACAGCTGTCTCTGCTGGCTTCATCAGGCATCTTGTAGTGATACAGAGACAGTCAGCTGAGAACAACTACAAGATACCTGATGAAGACAGCAGAGTCAGCTGTCGAAACGCTGTGTTTTTACACCACCATCCGGCTGGACAACCGAGAAGATTTTGTTGTAGTTTACACAAGCATTGAAGGTGTATTTATCAATTTATTTCTCATTCACGCTTAATCCAAAGCAACTATGAACTTTTTAAAGCCACCAAAGGAGACCATCAGACATTTTAAAATCGGATTTCAATATTCTGAATGTATTTTGAAGGGTATGTGTCTACCTGAACTCATGACTTTAAGAGGTCACATCATTTAATGACTGAACTGGCTGATAATGATACATCTGTGGTACTGTAGTTTCTTTAAATGCGCCTATCGAAAAAAAACAAACGTCTTTTAATTACAAAATTGGGCATATATTGCCCAGAGTTAGCGTGGTGTAGACGGTGTCCGTCCCATAATTTTCCAAACCGAATTTAAATCACCGCAGTATCAAATGTATTTATTTATTTTTATCTGCAAGAAATATTTGAGCAAGAATTTTTTATTTTATTTTATTTCAACTTAAAAATAAATCTCATTACTTCTAACATATAACAAATGCAATTTCGGCCAGTGACTTCCTAATATGCCTCGCCAATAGTCAAAGCATAGCGTACATTATTTTACTTTTCAACCATTTACACCCAACCACTTCCAAGAATTAAACATATTGATCATAGAAGAAATAAAATCGATTTTGTCGATGTTACGTATTACGTTTAAAATATTTTATGACGACATAAAAGTATAGAAAAAACTAAAATGAAAATAAAGTAAAATATAATATATATTTCAATTGAAAAAAACACAAAAAACAATAAACTTATTAACAACACGTGAAAAGGTTATGTAAGATTGTTGACTTTCCTGGTGTATGATTGCATTGAAGTACTCACGTTTGTACCTTCGGATTGTGTTATGAAAACAGAATGCGGTGGTACACCTGTGAGGACTTAATTTCGATTCAAAGATTTTCTGGGAAAAATGCTATGTTACTAGCTTCAAAGCTCGTAAAAAATGACCTGTAATAAAAACTACCAGCTGATTAATTAATAAAAAGCGAATAAATAGGAAAAAACGTTGTGGCGGTAATTCTACAGTAATAAAGCTTCCAAATAAAAATACTAGACATATTTGAATTTCATGCATATTCCCTATGGCGCCGAGACGGCTGGCGTCTAGGTTACAGAGAAATGCACGCTGTGATTACCATTTTAGGCGGTTTTTCTGTAATCGTGTGTGTGTTTCAAAAATTTTAGATTCAGTGGTTTTAAAATAAAAAAAATCATATCAATGACGCCACAAGATATTGTTTTAATTAAAATACTTGAACAATTTTGTGAGCTAGAGATTATATACCTTTCAAAAAAATATATTTAAATGTAATAATTGTTTTAACTTAAAAAAATTCTATCCTGAAGAAAATGAAAATAATTTGAAGCGGCAAATCCCAACTTGTCTGTTACGATATATATGTTAATAAAAGACAAAAAAACTTTAAATAAAATGTTATTAATAATAAATAATTTGCACTAGATAAATTTTGTGAAGGTGGAAAAACTATCTTTGATGAGCTTTAAAATAATCAAAAACATGTTGAAGATATAAAATGATTAAAACCCTTAAAACATCATAGTCAAATCGAGTCACGGGTAACCAAGTATAAAGACCTTAGTTATTTTAAATTAATTTCGGGTCTATAACTGATAGTTAAACCTCTGAATAATCTTTAAAGTATCACAAAGTAGTTGTATTCAAAACCAGACAACATAATAATGTTCAGAACTCGAACCAAGCAGTAACCGTCAAGTTTTAAATTATCCAAGTTAAAACCACAGTACATTCGCGAATGTTATCCTCTCGCAGAGAGCTTCATCTCTTGGAAGTTCGCTTTGTAATTAATGAGTGTTGAGCGCTCGTCGAACGCTTTTTTTTTTTTCAAGCACATCTAATTTCCGACTACATATTTCATTATTAAATATTTAAAACACACCTGCTATGTTCTTCGCGATTTCCCCACTATTCTGTCCGTGTCAGGTAAAAAGAAACCTCGAAGTAATTAATATAAATGGTAGAGCATTTCAAGAAATTAAAAACATAGTAACATTGTATTAAAATAAATCGTACGTAAACAAGGTCTTCAGAATTTGCCTTGATTGTTATAATAATTACTAAGAAACAGTTGCCAGCGCTGTCCGTGACAGATTTCGTAAGTACTCCACAAGGTCATCACATTTTCCTCACCTCAATCATTTGAGCTGAGATACAGTTGATTTTCCTTTGCATGTAAATTATACAAATAGCAACACGTAACTGCTGCAGCTTTTGGCGGCTGTAAGTTGGTAGGTTCAATTTTCAAATATTTTTCTGCAAATACGCAAGATCGTGACAAACCCTTATTGAAAATTTGTCCAGATTCACCCAGTAATCTTTGAGAATAGGGTTTCAATAAATTGTTGGGTTATACAAATGGCTCGTTTGCAATAAATACACATGGCAAAAGATCAGAAATATTCCGAAAAGGTGTAGGTGAGGGTATATTCAATTTTCCTTCTTGGTACAATTTTTCCATGTTTTGAGCAGAACATTATCCTTCCGTCCAAATTTCGATCATTCATTCCGACATTAACCATTATAAACTCCTTCCTCACATCATCTAGAGCCAAAAGTGGTTAACGCATTTCCCTATTTTATTCATTTACTAATTACATACCAACAAATCTGCACCACCTACTAACTTTAAGTTTAATAGTGAAGGGAGACCGTGTACTGGATCACTACTATACCTGTGGATGCAGGAGTGTCATCAAGTTAATACATAGTCATCCTTCACTGTTGTAGTGAAAGTAGACAGGTACATGCATAGGGAGGTAAGATCAAAAGTACCTGTATAATAAAAACAAAATTGATAAAATTAACTAATAAATACAAAACTATGAAAGTTTGCCTTCATACAGACAGTCATAAAACATGTACATGTATAAGGTTTTCTACTACAGCTTTGCTAACTAACCGAATAAACCCAAACAGATTCACCCTGCTTGTTAGGCAGAAAGAAAACATTGAAAAACTTTACTGACAATACTATTGTCAATAATATTGAGCGTATAAGGTAGTGCCGTATTGAGACTTGTTGGCAGGAGTATTGATGGCTGTATTGTCAATGCTGATATTGACAATATTATTGATCGTGTAGGGTCACTCTATACGCGCTAATTTTGCAATAACCACCGCCAATGCCTAAGATCTTCGAACATTCAAGTTATCTGACGTTCCGTCTTCTTAACACTTACCATTTCTACTGATTTTCTATGTGGCATGGTAATAGATTGTATTCCGGTTAATAATTTTTTTCTTGTGATGGCAATGTTTATTGAAGATAGTGATTGTAATACACAGAGTAGGAATTGCTTCTTATACCAAATTCCGTCTGCCGTCTTTTGTGTGAGTTTCAATGTGTAGATGTTACTTTTGTGAATGAAGTACGGGGTGATATGTAAAATAGTGGTCTTTTAAGGTACTTGTTATACATTTATATTAATTTTTAGGCCAACTTAAAATTCATATTTATGTTAAAAAATTTCACTCCCGTGTTGCATAAAATCTGATCTCTTAGTGATAGTGTTAATTTTCAAAGTTCGTTGCCAGAGAAATCGTCTAACTGATGATGACTTTCTCATGTCCCGAAATGCTGTTTGCTGCTCAGCTTTCTATCCAATTTGAAATCTACAACATAAGAAAAATTGTTTACTTTATCATCCTTGACCAACAGCAGCAAAATTTATAATCACTAGGTCGATGCGATGTAATCACGTAACTATTGCTTGAATTCCTGTTTCCATGAAACAAACCTGTCAAAAATGTTAATTGTAGCAAAATAGTTCGAAAAGTTTCTTTGGATCCGTTGAAAGTAGAAATCTAAAATATGTCAAGGAAATTATCTGCTTTAATGATCAGTAGAGAGCATGTTCCGTTGGAAAAAGTATTGTGTGTTATTTTAGAATCTGTGAGACACTGAAAACGTTTATAATAACAGTTGCATCGTGAAATTAAATGTAATTAATTTTTATGATAAAATGAAAATAACGGTGCCGGCAGTCAGGCGAGGAGATCATATGATTCTTCCCTACACGTTTTTATTTTTAAATTTCAAATATATAATTGTAAGAGGAAGCTTACCACAATTCAGTTAATTCTCTCTGGCATAGCGGTTATAAGATTATGTCAGATTAAAACTTGTAGTCGTTCAGCAAGTCACGGTTAACAGAGGGAAAAGATTTTATAAATCTGCGGGCAACGTAAATAACAGTTAGTAGAGCGCGGTGCGGCGCGGCGCCGTATCAGATGTGACCTAGGGCCGCAGCAGTTATCGTATATTAGCGACGCCACAGCTGCGACTGCAGTGCCGGAGAATTCTGCACGACACTCGTATACTACACCACAAGGAACTACACATCTCGCTTTGTTTTTAATTCCGTAAACATCCCTCTACGTAACATTTCATATTGACAAGAATATTACAAGCCTCAGTTTCTGATTCTTTTACTTTTTAGTATTGTTTGGACACAAATAGAATCCAAATATTTTTACTGTTTCCTAGTTATGCCTAACTGTAATTCTTATGTTTTCGATAAATAATTTATCAATTTAGTGTGATCTCAATAAAAATTCGTACTTACATTTTGTTAAAAAAGATTAATTGTTCTCGTAACCATCATGTTTCCCATGGAGCTTTTTTAAGGTTCACGTCTCTATCTCGTGGGGTTTTGTCCACCATTAATACAGGGTTACTTGCGGGAACCGTACGAATTTGGATCAGCTGTTGCATTGTTGTTACACGTGATGGTGAGATTGAGGTTATGTCATTGTTTTGAGTGTGTCATACCATTTTAGTCATAATGGATCAGCGGTCAGTGTAGCATCGTGTTTTTGCATACGACACTTTTGTTAAAAATGGCGAATCTATTATCAAAACACAGCGAATCTTTCGACGCCACTTTAATATCGGTCGGAATGACACAGTTCCAAGCCGAAACACATTGTTATGATGGGTTCACGCGTTCAGAACGACAGGAACAGTAACAAAGAAAAAGCCACCCGGTCCTGCGAGAACAGTGAGAACGCCCGATAACATCGCCATAGTGAAACCTGCTTTAATCAGGAGTACGAGTCGATTTCCACGCAGACATGCACGAGAGCTAAACATGAACCGCGATTCTGTGAGGAAGATTTTAGGATTAGATTTTGAAATTTCATCCCTACAAAATGCAGTTGGTGCAACTCGAAGAGAGGGACAAAGAGAAGACTTCGCAGTGTGTATGCAAGTGTTTCTTAGTGATAATCCTAATGTAATATTGTTAATGAGCGACGAAGCTCGTTTCCACTTAAACGGCTCAGTTAACAAAGAAAACTTTCGATATTGGGCGACTGAAAATCCATGTAATATTCATGGAGAACCTCTCCACTCTCCAAAGGTAACAGTTTGGTGTGCGGTAGCCAGTGGCGTAGCTAGATCAACAAGGGCCCCGGTGCAAAAAAATTATTTTGGGCCCTCAGGCCAGATGGGCGACCTTTTTTTTTTTTGCTTTGTGTTGCTGGTAAGGGCCCCCTGAGCAGTGTTTGGGGCCCTCCTGAGCAGTGAGAGGGCCCTTAGTGAGGGGCTTCCTGTGACTCAGGGGGCCCCCTTAGACGACAGTTTGCTCGTGGGCCTCTGAACTGCGCTTGGGGGCGCCCAGAGGTGCGCTTTTGGGCCCCCAGAGGTATGCTTGGGGGCCCCCTGAGAGTAGGGGCCCCGGTGCACTGCACCGCCTAGTCCCATAGTAGCTACGCCCCTGGAGGTAGCCCGCTTTGGAATAATTGGGCCGTACTTTTTCGAGGAAAATGGCGTCACAGTGACAGTGAACTCTGAACGCTATGTTCACATGTTGGAAAAATTTCTCAGACCAGAACTTCGGAGGCGAGGAATAAACAAGAAAAATGTTTACTTCCAACAGGATGGGGCCTCAGCGCAACTTCCCGCGCATCGATGCGAGTTGTGAAGATGTTCTCTGGCAAGCTAATTTCGCGTTTTGGTGACGTGCCGTGGCCGCCTAGGTCACCGGATTTGTCTTCCAGTGACTATTTCCTATGGGGATATTTGAAAGCTCGTGTCTACGCTCACAAAGCACGTACTTTATTAGCGCTGAAAAATGCAATTACAGAAGAATTTTATTGGAGAGATACGGACCCATGGCAGTATTACCCTACGTTCAGGGGGTGACAAATAAAATTGGTCGTCTTCTAAAGAAGAAAAATATCCGTCCGATATACAGAGCGCATAGGAAGTACTCTGATGTGCTCATAAACTTTAAAGACAGGAGGGAGAAACTGCAGGCAGCGGGCGTGTACCAAATACCCTGTAGCTGTGGGCAAGTGTATATCGGCGAGACTGGACGGACGGTCAAGGAAAAGCAGTCTTAACACATAAGACATCTTAAAAATAAGCAAATCAGCTGTAGCACAACATTCGGCTGACAGTGGGCACGCAATTTTATTTAGTGACACTAGTATACTCGTTCATGAAAGCAGATGGTGGTCCAGGCGCATCAGAGAAGCGCTGGAAATGAAAAAGAGACCAGATAATATGAACGCGGACGGCGGGCTACAACTTGACCAAATATCGTCATGCTTGCTTAGGAAAACGCGGGACGCAAGTCCCCATTGGACAGTTCACGCTGGCGGCGGTAACTTGAGTGACGTCACTCCAAACGGTTAGCGCGCTCTCCGGGAGCTATATACGGGCGACGGCGATCCCAGCCTTGACAGTCCTCTGAAGAAGGCCGCAAAAGGATGGCCGAAACGTTAGGTTTTCATAAATTGACGCGGTTCAACCCGGACAACCAAGATAACACGGAGAAGATAATTATGTTGACCCGAGTTTTTGATGATTTTCTACAGAGGATGGAAATCTGCAATCAAGTGGATGGCCAGCACATGCATGACATCATATTCAAGAAATGAACACAATGAACACACTTAATGTTTCTTACAACATATGTTTTATGCAATGGTATGTTTTCACCATTATATCTATAACAATTAAATAATATTACTAAGTAAATTAACTTTGTACTGTTCATTTGAAAAACTTTCGGTTCTCTGTACACTGAAGTTCTTGAAATGCTGTGTAATTTAATCTGGATGTAGACCTCCATATGTGTTTTTGTGTTCTCTGCTTTAATTATCATAAAGCAATCAACCTTTTTACCCTCAGCCGTGCAATTTATTTGAAAATAGTGGTCGAAAATCTGTATTTTCCAATCCTGTTTGCCGCTAGTGTGGAGGGAACACAGATATTTGATGTGGATCATCATCGTTGGCACAAAGATCAGTTCTTCTTTGTTGTTGTCTTTTTAGTTCTCTCATTTACTCACTGATGGTTCTTCAATAAACCTAAATTTTGTAGTAGGACTTCTTGTTCCTCATCCCAGTCTTTGTCTCTTAAACGCTGTAAGGACTTAAGAACTTGTGATTTGTGGCTAAGCAAGTTGAGTCATGTAAATTCCTATCGTATTGCAAGGACACCTGTTAATTGTGGTCGAAATAATAATTTCTTGTTTTCTTAGAGACCTATCTACAAAGTTTCTTACCGTCTGCGCAACACGCCTCTGTCGTAGCCGCCTAACGTAACCAGATAATCCCACAAGGTAATAGGAACCAACAGTTTAATGTGGAAACTGAACCACTGACCCGAAATTAGTACGTATGAGAATAAAAACCAGGATTTTGTTATGTAAATGAGAGAAGAGAAATAACGCTAGTTTGTCTTTAGACTCTGCGCTGTTAGTAGGAAGTAGAGTACACTGTATTTACAATCTTAAAATTGTTTCAATATTCTTTCTCAACTCATTTGTGGGCCTACTTGATTTTAGAATAATAAGGCTTTAAGTGAATATACAGTGGCATATTATACAGGGCGTTCGCCGGGAAACGCAACCCACTGTTAGCGCTACAAGGAAGAAACTGCTCCCGGCGAGCGAGCGCTCAGTTCCCGGCATTGTTCGACCGTCGGCCGCGGACTATTTCATAATAATTAAGCTTCATAAACTTCATAAACTTGTGTGCTAAGCATTTAAATGTGACGTAATTCATTAGCTTACCTTATAAAAGATGTTGGAAGTGTTGACCCTCTTGTGTAATGCACATTTCACATCTTCTGAACATATTTCGAGACACACGCTGCCCTAACTGACTTAATGATTTTTTGGGTGACTGTTCTAGTCGAAAAGCGATATCGTCAATTTTCTCCTCTGTGAGAATACGGTTGACCGACAGTCTCTTTTTGTTAAAAAATGAACCCGTTTCTCTTACTTTTTTAACCAGACGCAGAATTGTTGATTTAGCTGGCAGTAAAGCGCCAGGAAATTCGCGACGAAATTTACTGCAACACTTTTTAAACGACATCTTCTTCTCATATGTATCGTAGATAAATATTCTTTGTTGCAAACTGTAACGTACCATAATTTTACTCACACTCAAACACGGTACAGATTAATAAGAGTATGAAGCCCCAAACCAGCCAAACCGCAAAGAAACGTTTATTCACAACACTGATTAATAAGAGACTGAAGTCACAAACTATCTACAATGCAAAGAAACCGTTCTTAACAATGTAAGGGTCACTTCACTGCACTGTTGGGGCAGCGGAGGTGTTAAACAGTGCGGTGATTCACGGTGGCGTGTGGCGGAAACTGCTGGCTAGACTGACCGAGCAAGTTGCCGACGGCAACAGACTGGGAGGGTAGCGTTTTCCGGCGAACGCCCTGTACTATTCCTGAAACAAAATTAAAATTGCTTACCTAAATCGTTAATTTTGACTTGTAGCGAGGTTAATGAAGGAAGAAGAAAAATTATATGCAGAGAAATGTTTATGCTTACTTATGCCCCACACTTTTCGGGGCGAAATGAGTTGTCTCGTATTGCTGTATTGTTAAGTTTAGGGGACGGTGAGGAGAGCTGTTGCATGCCTGGAATTCAGCATTTCAACAATTCAAAACTAAGTGCAATTACGTTTTCTTGATTGCAGAACCAGGTTTCCATATAGTGCATCCGAAAGCTGTACTAACAATTTTGCATCAGACCCGTCTATACGATCTTTTAAACACATAATTATTACAATTGTACAAAATTTCTTGAATAGGCGTTTATTCAAAGATTTTCACCATAATTAGAGTGTGATATTTGTGTAGCCATTAAAAAGTAGTCTATTTAGGAAAAATCCCTATAACTTTTACGTGATAGACCTCAGTACCGATTAAATGGATGTTGTGAATTTGTTTTGGTCAGAACTAGAAGTAAGTATTGTTTAGCTGATTAACAGTGTAATAATAAGCCATATTTAGAAATTTCACAAGTTTCAGGGTATTTATAAATCGGTGTTAAACATTATTATTCTTTACAGTAATACCCAATATTACCTATTTCGTATTCGTATGTCACACTAATGAAACCAGGAGAATGGAAAATGTGGTTTACACTATAGTAATGTACCTGGACTGGTCCGTGTAGTTTCATCCGAGCTTTACGTTGCTTTATGTCTTTAAAGTTAGGGTTACCAGAATTTTTTCTCCAAATCCGGGGACGCTTCAGCACTTTTTCACCAAAATCCGGGGACGCTTTCGACATTTTTTGTCCTAATGATGCGATGCACGTTTATAAGTTATATGATGATTAAAGGTTGGGTTAACTTAAAAGAAACATATTTGTCATTGTTATATATTTAATATTTTAAAAGATATGGTACCTGATTTTACCTCCAACTTGTTGTCAATTGTCATTGGTATTTCTCAGAAGAATGAATCTTCTTGAGAAGATCTTGTCTGCCCGAAAATTGTGGGCAAGTCATGGAAAAGTTTGTTAATATAGTTAGTGTAGCTTGAACTGTGTCTGTACTCATTCTGACGCTCTGTGATGTCCCCACCATGTTCATTGAGGAGAAGACTCTCTCGACAGATGTGTTACCCGCAGGAAGACACAAATATAGTTCTACTAAGTTGCGAAGCTGAACATATGGGACCATTTTGTTAGAAAAATGTAAATAAAGTTAATTCCATCTTACACCAACACTGGATTCATTCCATCCATCTACTTTATCTTTTGACACAAATTCCTTTAGAGAAGAAATTTCATTGATTTCTTTCTTTAAACGAATGCATTAGCAAATCAGGGCTTTAAAAAAAGTATATCTAGATTTTAAAAAAATTCTGGGCTCAACAGTAAAAATCCGGGGACATTGCGGGGACGAAATCTGTCCGGGGACAAAGAGCTAAATACGGGGACTGTCCCCGGGAAACGGGGACGTCTGGTAACCCTACTTTAAACCCTATTTTGAGTGTGGTATTGGTACCGCCATTATTCGGGAAGTTCTTCTGTCATTCCATGATCCAAGTGGCCGAATTGACAGTGCGACTAGCCCAACCATCTGTTTGATCTCGCGGAAGATATCAATAATAATAACTACCTTTTCCCTAGATAGTAATACTATAGTAGACGCGGCACATCGCTTAAGTGCCTGCCACGTAAGCTGGATTGTAAACGATTTTTTTACAGCTCGTTAACCTGACTTTCATCTGTGTGTGAAGTTGGCGCTGTGGTTCGAATTCCACACGAAGCCGGAAAGAAACAAGCGTCTTAATTTGAACACCCTCTAGAGCAGGGATTCGATTTACTTTCTCGATAGGAACTACTGTGACTGTACAGTTTAACGTGGAATCCGAACTATGGAGCATACTGGCGTAGCATAGTCCCGCCTCGAATTTATTGCCAGAACCATGAAGTTAGTAAACAAACGCTTTAAACACTTACATAAGAACGAAGTTTTTCTAGGCGTTGGGAATTGATATAGTCTTCTCGGGAGACTATATCAACCTTAAACACTGAGCTACCAGACCGCTCTTATATGTGGATTAAGCAAATTTGTATTAATTTGATTGGGCAGAGTGTAATGAATAATATGAAGCGTTGCACTTAATGAAATAATGCTTTTACCCATTTACATCCGGGACAAAGTGATACCGTAAGCAAATTAGAGAAACAGCGTACGATTATGTTACAAAAATTCATTTTATTTTTTCCCTTAGTTTAAGAAAGCCAATATATTTTATCCATAAGAAATTTCAGTAAGTGGTGTGTTGCAAGATTTGGGTAAACTTTAACAGATTGGAGATTGTAGCGAGATGACTAGATGGCATCTCGTACAATGTAAATTAATTATTGTTTGATTTAATATAAATAAGAAACAAATGGATATTCATATTCGAGATGGAGACAGAAATCCGCATCTAGCTAAGAGGTGTGTTAGCGTGAGAGACAGTCTGGCCGGAAGTGTCCGGTAGGTCGAGACAATGAGAAGATTATCTCTGGCAAGCCGACGTTGGTGCCGGTGAGAAAGGCTGGACTCTGGGGAATTTTGCGGAAGGGATCCGTAGATGCGCCGTTTGCTCGGTGTCGTGGGAAAATTATTTCTACGTATCCTCCCGAACAATCCCGACAAAACCCGAAAACTCTTAGCAAATAAGAGGCAATGTATTAGCCGGCGAGAGGGGATACTTTTGCGAAGCCATTGCGATGTGTTTATTTCCTCACATGGTTGGAAATATTACAAATTTTGTGTCTTTCATGATACTCGCCGAGGAGAAGGAGAGACGAGCTCTGAGGGGCGAGAAGAGGTCATTCCGTCCAGAACGATCGCGCTGGCAACTGCCTGCCAGAGTAGTGCGGATGATTTCGTTCTGGAAGCTTCGATGACTGAGCGCCTAGTCCGATCGATGTTGTCACTTGTGTGGGTTGACGTGACAAGTGCCTAGCATTACTTGGATGGTGCGCCGTTGAGAGACGACTGCGCTCTTGTTGCGACGCTTGGTGCAGCCAGACAGACACGGTAATTATACCTCCAGAAACAGTGTGTACTCTGATGAATCATTGAGATAGCCCTTTAACGGCCTGATGAGTGTGAGTTCTTATGCCGCCGGACATTAATTCCTGAGCTAGTTGTGTCTAAAAACCGAGCGCTTTTTGGTTTTCGTTATCAAGTTTGAATTGAAAGACTGATTTCCATGTTTTGAAACTTTCAATTACTATTATTTGTGGGAACAAATTAACTCGCTAGCGCCCTATGTAATCCACTTGAATCTGATGTTTTCATGTTATCATTGTCATACAAGAATCGCTCTCGTTATGTATAAGAGAGTTTTTGCTTCAGTTGCATATGGAATTTGTAACTCTTTGTAATGTACATGTATTGCAATTTCTTAGCTTCAATTAACGATAATTGTTTGTTTGCTATGTTGCACCTGTTAGACAAGGTATTGCGTTGAACTTTATTTTGCATAGACAAATGTTTAAGATTAATGGTAAATATACCTCTGTCTGTAAGCAGTAATGAGTACCAAATAAACCAATATTTTAGGATCTTTTCAAATATTAATAACGGAAGTAATGGTTTCACCTCTGTTTCCTGAAATTAATATATGTGCTTTGCATAAGGTAGTGGAAGGTGGCGATTATAAATCATGCAAGGTAAGCAATTAATCTGCCCCCATAGCAATCCGCTACAATATCCAGCAAAATCAGAATCAGTTAGTCTGATGGCAAAATTACTTATAGGACGGGCATAATTAGTCATTATAGATTTTTGTAATGGATGTTGGAATGGAAACACATTTTCACAGTAAATCAGGGTTTCCCAGTATTATTCCTCCCCCTTTCCGGAAAGGTTTTTGTCGGATTAGTGGTGTATTTCAATTTCTTTAGGAAATCTTGGAATGGTAAAGCAGTAAACAATTACAACCATTTTTGAAAGCATTTAGTTGCATACCACCTTGAGAATCTCCGTGTACCACCGTTGGTACGCCTACTTGTGTGAGAATATCTGCAGTGGATAATACTATCCAAAAAAGTAGCTTACAACAATAACTTATGGTATCAGAAACACATCGAAGCTTTATGTAACAGGAAAGTTGTATGTTTTCAAAATCGATGGAAATGTTTGATACATGTTTGTTTGATTTGCTTTGTTATACAGAAATCAGTCTCGAAAATATCTAGAAGGCCTCCAGTAGCAGGTTATGTGTGGTTATAAGAGTACTGAGTATCAGTCGATAACTTTCCAACACTTCAACGGGCGACTTATATGGTAAGGAGGGAATTTGAGATTTGTGCTATTGATTCACAGATAAATTATCAAAGAAATATTAGATATTGTCAGTAACTTGCTGTTAAAGAATCGACAATTAACACAAAGCCAGTGTTTGTAAACAAATTAATACGATTTGTGAATCGCGTACAACAACAACAACAAAAAAATGTTTAGTAATTTCTGGAAACTTTTATCTTTAATTTATCAGCATTCCAATTTCACATGAAAATGTTACATACACTTCCTATTTTTCATTCCGAATGTTAGCATAGTACCCGTCATTGCCGGGGATGATGGCGTTGATTTTCCACTATAGAATCTTTAGTCGCCTAGCAAGAAACATGTAAACAGTTTCATCAAAGTCGCCTCAGCCTTTTCCGGAACATAATAAAAAGTAGATTCACCCTCATTCAACCCATTACGTGGCACTTGGGGGTTGATTTACACCTACAATATATTTTAGGCTATATTTTTCTAAAAAATAAATTTCAAATATTGTCAACAGTGAATAGTAACAAAAAAGAAAGAACCAAATAAAATATTTTGTTCTGAGTGGGGATCCGCCGTTTTCGAATAAATTATTACTCATAACTACGAACTGAGAAATACAGTATTCCCATGTCCGCCACTCAAAACTTCTCCTTGTGTATCTACTGAAGAGAGAGAAAAAAAATCAGCTTACTTTTTCTCATCGCCAAGATGACAAATCTGGAAAACGTTTGAGGCATTATCTGGTATAGGGAATAAATAACCGGTACACTTCTCCTTGTATCTTAAATGTTGTTTAGATTTTTTTTCCATCGTCATTTGTAATTATTTTGGTCGTACCAAATGAAGCCTTTAGAAAGTATGAGTCGAATTTTGCTGAAAAACAATTTAGATTCTTTGCTCACACCAATCGTGAACGATGGCAAAGGTTCAGGCAATGCATTCAATTCGGGGAAGACAACTTTTCCAGCTGCACAAATTTCACTAATTGTATATTTTACTAATATTTACAACGCAACTGTAGCGCTACCGACTGAAATCAAAGCCACTATGATCGAACATGACTTTGAATTTGAAATCTCACTCACTTCTGCGGATTTAACATTTTTAATGCTCTCATTTAATAAATTACAATCTTACTATGATAGAAACAAACTGCATTATTTTTTTATTTAGCATTCACGGCACTGCAAGGCCTAGTAAAAACCTGATATGTTGTAATTAGAGAGTTTCGTTAACTACGCGTTAGGATATTCTCTGATCCAGAAACCATAACAGATATCATGTATCTACCGCTTACGGGGCATCCATAAATTACGTGAGGTGAAATTGGGGGGGGGGGGGGGTCCGGCGAAATCTCACCAAGGTGGGGGGGGGGAGGGGTTATACGGAAATCTCACGTGAGGTTTTGGAAAAAGTTATTTCGACTTTAGAGCAAAAAAAAAAAAGGTCTACAAATTGGGCGAAAGTCGTTTAAGGGGGGGGAGAGGGGGGGGGTTCATCGAAAAGTGGAGGTGTGACCGGATTTTGAGGGGTGAGACCTTAAAAAAAAGTCTCCCAAAGTTTCGAGGGCGATTTATAGGGGGGGAGGTCCGGCCAGATCTCACGAAATCTCACCAGGAAAATGATTCTGCTCTACTGTAATGATTAGGAAAATAAAATATTACTTACACATGATACGTTTGATTAACGTATTCAGTTTTATTTTACTGGGCCTACTAAATTTAACAAAACTTATGAAATAAATATCTGTACTCAAAAAGTAAAACTGAATCAAAGCGTGGTAGTGTGAACTTTGGGGAGCCATACAGAGTTATCTGTGGTATTGCGGTCAGTAAAACCTTATTTTGAATATAGGAATTATGCTTTAGCGCCCCCTATCAGAATGAATTATGTAAAAAAAAAACCTTGCGTGTTACCTCAACAACTTGTGAATATGACATCCATTGGTCCAGTGCTTTGTCCTTGATGGTGCGGTTTACATGCGCCTAGTATTTTATATATAAAAATACCACTTAAACTGTACAGTAGCTTTTAATTTCTACGGAACCCGCCCAAATTTATTCCAGTTTGTTGAATTTTTGTGAGAACCCTCAACAGATTGTTAATATTACAAGTTTTCGCTGCAATAATATTTCGTAGAATGGGAAGACCATTAATACACCAGATGATTGAAATCCTCATACCATCAGTGGCAGTTCATTTTACTGCTTATGATTTTCTGGCTACCATTGTTTAAGGAGATAAATGACAGGTTTCAAGTAAAAATTATCGTACAGTTTCCTCTTTCTTGGGCACAAATATTTCCGTTCGTATCCGAGATATCAGAGCCCTTCCGCCCTGGCCGTTTGCCAGTCGCAGTATGTGTTCTTGCAGAAGAGATTGCAAACTGTGGCATTACACTGAGTTTTCAAGGATGTCACTTCTATCGGATAAGCAGAATGACATTGCAAGGACTGTTAGTTCGCGTAGCAACAACGTAACCACGAAGTATTGGCAGTTGTATTCGAAGTATGTCTGTTCATTAAATTTATTTTTTTAAAATAATTGCAATGTACACCGCTGATAGAGATGCCAAAATTTGGAATTTTTGTCTGTTTGCCTGTTTTCCCATTACACAGAAAGTAAAGGACAAATTTTAACGAAACTGCATAGAGTGATAGCTTTTGTCATGATTCATGATATAGGATACTTTTTATGCCGATAAGGTGCAGGAAAAATAGGAGAAATAAACGGTCCGCTAATTCAGTTATTCCTTAATAGTATCTTTGCATTTAATATTGTCTCAGTAGAATTGTTTATCAAGATTGAGAGCCGTCATGATATGTTTTGCGTCCTTCGCTAAACTTCCTTTCCTGTAATTTTCGGACGAGTCAGGCGTCCTTAGTTTACCTAGGCCCACAGATGTGTTTCTTGCCGAAAAGATACATCCGCCCGCGTCGGGATTTCTGACAAGTTGCGTATCCCAAGCTATTTCTAATTTGCATACTGTCATCTAAACCACACACTTATTACTGTATCGAGCGGTCTTGTGGCTCAGTGGTTAAGCGTCTTAGGGGAGAACCAAAGGTCCCCGGTTCGCATTCCGGCCTGGGCGGGGATTTTCAAAGGCGCTTAAGTCGACCCTCACCTCTGCCACAGCTTGCTGTGTAAAGTGATGTACACCAGAGCGCTTCCTTGGTTCGGAATCCACGTTAAACTGTAGGTCCCCTGTACCCGGCAGGATTGTCGGGTTAGGTTAAGGCGGCTACGAGAGGGGCGGAATGCGCAGCCAATAAATACCCTATCTCCAGGTCCCAGGTCATTACGATCACACGGAACTACTATTGCTGTATCAAGTTTGTTAATACTATAGTCTGACTGTTGATCTTTGAAATCCGTTAGTAGCTTGGCCTGGACTATTTCTATATGGGTGCAAGTCAGTTTGATATGCTATAACAGTGCTGCCATTTCTACGGATTTATCCGTAGATCTACGGATTTTTATGAAAATTTAGGATTTTCGGATTTTGTTCGAATATCTACGGATTTTTGACATTTTTTATCATATCTTGATTTTTCCTTATATTGGAGTTTTGTTAAACTTTGAGCGTATAGTGTTAATGCATTACAAGATTGTTAATAACTGTGAATCGTTTTCTTGCAACCGTTTGTGTGACCAACAATTGAAATAAAGCTCATATTTTGTTTGATTACAATTTTTATAAATCTTAAAAGACCGTATCATAAAGCAGCGCACGCTTTATGCACGGTGACACGCTCGTTGGCATGGCTTACAAAGCAGTGCCTTCCGAGAAGGTGTAACCAATATCCGAGAAACAAAGGGCTCGCAGTTTTTAATATTTCCTTTTACAGAAGATATGCTAAATTTAATGTCAACAAAGAAAATGAATGGTCACTAGGGAAAAATAAAAAATAAAAACTACTAGGCCTAGCAACAGCAGTGATGAAAGTGACGATGTATAAAATATGTTCAGAGATATTTCTTACTTTCAATATAGAATATTATTTTTGTAATTTTAAAGACCTGGAAATAAAAAGTATTCTTAATTTTGACTCTTTCTTCAAATAATTATTGTTTTAGTGTTTCAGTTAGCGAGTCTCCGGATTTTTGTACCCAATCTACGGAAATATTAGCGGCCGTCTACGGATATTCAAAAGCCAAGTGGCTGGCAGCACTGTGGTATAAACAATCCGTCGCCAAGTGCAATCCATGAGTAAGAATCTGACAACTCGAGGACTATTGGAATGTCTCAAGTTAGATTCATAAAACTACAATATTAAATAGACTTAATGTTTAAAAAGTATCTTCCAAAATACGTTGATAGGAAAAGCGAGTAGATAAATTTTGTTGAACAGAACTTCATATATATTGCTGGGCGCAATGTTTTGTTGATGTTTAAACCACCTCCACGAAAGCTATAGAATGGTTTAACGTCTGTTGGTTACTTATTAGTGACATATAACCATCGGCATGAAGACATATTTTATCTAACTGGATTTTTAATCAGTTTTACTAATTTTTATTCAATACAATCTCCCTTGATGTTATTAGTTCTTTCTGACAGGTATGGAATATCTACAGAAACTAGGAGCAGAGGAACAATTAAATAAAAAAGTAATAATTTAACATGTAAAAACATTGATTACAACAAATTAGTGAAACCGATAAGTAAAATGAAGTGATTCGGTTTACAAAGAGAGCATGTAGGATGCAAGGAAAACATTCTTCGATTTAAAGTACAAGGATGTCGTCCATTCACCGTTGGATCAAATTAGCTTTAGAGTTATGTGATGGAGTGAAATGCTCTGAAGAAAAATTATCACAGTTTCCTCAAAATCGGAATCTTATAAGAATCTATTGATTTTATAAGATTTCAGTTTCCAATCTAAAAATTAATATTGTTTATTACTTTATTTTCTTAAGATGCTAATTTCATGGTTGTTGACGCACGAAAAAACAGAATAAAGCCTTTTATATCTGTATACTTTGCATGAATTAATTTATTTACGGCAGCTATCAGAAGTGCCTCTGCAAAGAATCTCGTAAAGCACAGCATCTTTTTTTTTCTTTTTTAAATCATTCCATTTTTACCATGTAATTGTGCATTCAGATGTATGAAATCTGGGTATTCTGAGGCACATCAATTGGTTTTGGGGGTGCATAATTTGTTTTATAATTAATTATTAACTATGTAATTTTATTTCGATGGAGCAAACACCACAGTGGTTATTTCTCTACTTTCTTACTTACACATTTCATGATTATTTACCTTACTTTCACGGTTTCAGGTAAATTATTTCTTGTTGCCAGTCCTTCATTCCATTAAGAAAATTTCCCCGTTCCTCATGTATGAAATCAAATGCCAGTTCATTATGATGGTAACTTTAACGGTTGGAAGTTTCACTGCTGAAAGTTCAAAATGAAGTAAAGAAAGTAAAAGTACATAAATAAACACGTTTCGTTACTCGATCGCCGACATTTATTAATGACAAAGTTCGATTTACGGAAGTAAATATGAAGCAAGTAGGACGAAATAAAGGTTGTAATATAATTTATTGTCTACTAGCTGCCATTGTTATAAAGATTTAAAATGGATGATTCTTAGATTGCTCACTCATGGAAAAAAAAATTCGTTCTACAATTAACTAATTCTTCACTGTTGTTTGAAGTTCACGGAACGTATGCGATGATAAGTCACTTGAATTAAGCCTATATCTTTTGTTAATCAAGATAAATAATTTAGCACTTTAGATTTGCATAATGGTTCACAATTTGGGGACTATATATATTCATGTCTGTAAGTTAAGGGATCTTCGAGAATCACTGAAAAACCTAGGGCATTGTGAAGGACACTTGCCAACAATTTGACTCATAGCACTGTACTATTGATACAAGTCATTTAGGAAAACCAGACATAGATAGTGGGTGGCACTGACCGCGGTTTGAGTCCCTCTGCCGCGCCGGTGGCATACAGAGCGTCCATATGGTGTATAATGTCCTTGCATGGCAATACAGGATGCCCAACGGCTCCCCATAATGTGGATCAGACCATCCACCATCGCTTGCGTTAAGGAATTCCATTATTCGACAAGTGCTTCTGGAAATCAACAGTGGTCGATGGTTGTGGTGTTAGGGCTGCCATCCTTCGGCTTCGATTGTCCCATGCATGTTCAATCGAATTTAAGTTCGGTGGGCGAGCTTCCAACCCTAGACCTGTGATGAAATCACGTTTCAGGTACTCGTCCATCAGGTCAGCCGTGCTTGTTTATTTGTGTGTGTGGGGGGAGGGCATTATTATCAATCAGATGGAACCTAGGTCCAAATGAAACACGAAAAAGCCACACAAACTGTTTCAGGCAACTATTCCTATAACAGCCACTGTCGCAGTACTCCTGGGGAACACATGCAGACAGGTATGTGCTCTGTCACCCCAGAAGAGAACCGCCCTATCTGTCCCTTTCCACAATGTTGACAGAGTTATACGTTACTTTGACCAAGGCCAAACCAGATGAACAGGCGGCGAGAGTAAGTTATCCGTGAACAACATATTACCCCACCCTTTCTGGTTACAATCACGGTTAACAAGACACCACCTTCGTTTAGCCACTCGGTGCCATTGTATGATGATACACTGTCTGATGGGAGACTTGTGACCAAGAGGCGCTGCAACATCTCTAATCAGTTCAAGTGGTAAGCTGATTGAACGTCATCGGGCACTTAGAGCAAGATAAAGATACTGACGCTGGATCGTAGCACGTGGCTGATCTTGCCCGTACTGTTATTGATTGTTTCCTCCTCTTGGTATAGTCTCCACAGCAGTGAAATGTTGCTACGAGCGATATGCAACTTATGCGTACTGTCTTTCAGATGTGTTGTCTGTGCCTTCCTGCTTCCCTACTATGTACCAAATTCACACAAGTAGTCCAGAACAGCTGTACCCAAGCCTTCTGCTCGCATGGACTGTTTCCAGCACGCTGAGAAGTGTCATTCTGAGCTTCCAGGTTTATCAAGTATTTGTGTGTTATGCAGCCACAGTTTATTCCATGCATTTTCGCCATAACACAATTATTTCTCATAGACCTCTAGAGTCCCTTAACTTATAGATATGAGTATAATTATAGTTCGCGACGCCTTTGCATTGGTCGATCGACAGTAGTTTTGACACGATTCAGTTTTCTCGCTAAACGGAATCAACAAAACTTTCTTATTTTTTAATACCGTTTGTACCTTTAAACGACCAACTTCACGTTCCGGTATCGAAATTTCAGCGAAATTCGTACACAGCAAGAATACTCCCTCGGCGCCGTCGAAACCTTCACTTGCACCAGATGAAAATAATGAATTTGTTCTTGAATTGAGATTGATTTAACTTGCATACATCTATGTGGAGACAGAGGGGTGAGGAATACAGAAATTTAATAACCAACAAGTGCTGATTTTCACAAGCATGAATGATTAATGCCTTATAAACAAAATGAAAAGTTTTATCCGAAAATATACCAAGAGGTAGTAACCGAATTTTGATGAAACAGCCAGTGTATTAATTAGATGAACATGTAGACTCACTGCTCGAGCCAATGCCAAAAATTCGAATTTTGGTGGTATTACCAAGCCTACAAATGGGAGAATATTCGCACCCTTATTCTAACATCACATGCTTCAAAATTAATGACCAGAATAATATACAGAAGAATGGAAAGGGTAGTAGAAGAGAGAGTAGGTGAAGATCAGTCTGGGTTTAGGAAAAATCTCGGTACAAGGGAAGCAATTCTGGCTTTAAGATTAATACTTGAAGCGAGGATCAAGAAAAACGAAGATACTTTTATAGCGTTAGTTGATCTAGGAAAAGCTTTTGATAATGTTAGGCGGGACAAGATGCTCAAAATTTTAAAGAAGTCTGGTCTAAAATATTGAGATAGAAGAGTACTTTATAAACTATATACGAATCAAGTTGCTATAATAAAAGTAAAGAACCATGAGTGGCAAGGAAGGTTGTAGTCTATCCCCGTTAATATTAAACTTGTATGTAGAACAAGCAATAAAGAAAGTAAAATAAAGATTTTCATGTGTCATAATTGTTCAGGAAGAAAAAAGCAGTATGCTACGATTTGCTGATTAAATTGTCTTGTGTGCAGAACAGGCTGAGTATATTGAGAAGTTACTGAATTACATGAACAAAATACTGATGAAAGATTTTGGACTGAATATAAATCAAAGCAAGACAAAAATGATTAAATGTAGCAGAAATGAGACCAATCACAGTAGATTAAATATAAAAATAGGATCGGATGCAATAAGAGAAATAAAGTGAATTCTGCTACTTGGGAAGAAAAATTACAACCGATGGCTGAAGCAGAAATGATTTTACAAGCAGAATAGCCCTAGCAGAAGAGCCTTCATGAAAAAGAGAAATCTTTTAGTTTCAAACATTGATCTAGGAATTAGAAAGAACTTTTTAAAACTCTATGGTGGAGCACAGCACTTTATGTTAGCGAAACATGGACTTTAGGAATACCAGAAAGAAAGAAAATTGAAATATTTGAAATATGGTGCTACAAAAGAATGCTGAAAATTAAGTGGGAAGACAAAGTACGAAATGAACGAATTTTGGAAATGATTGGTGAGGAAAGAAGTTTGTGGAAGAAGCTTACGGAAAGAAGAGACAGGTTGGTAGTTCATATTTTGAGATATGCTGGATTGGTTAATTTGCTAGTGGAGGGAACAGTCGAAGGTAAGAACAGCAGAGGAAGATAGAGATTAGAATATATGAAGCAGATAGTTGAGAATGTAGGTTGTAAGGGGTATGTAGAGATGAAGAGTTAGCTGAAGATAGGAAGGGATGGACAATTGCATCAAACCAGTAAAAGACTGATGGCAGCCAAAAAAAAAAAAAAAAAAAAAAGATATAAACCCAAGCAGTTAACACTTTGTGCCAACTTGGCTTTCCGTGTTAAGCCTAAAAATTAAATCAAACTATCCAACTATTTAAACGGAAAATAACCGTCTTGCTACTGTTGAGGTTAATTACAGAAAAAATTAATAAAAATATAGAAAGCATATGTAAGCCAAACTGAACTTAAATTTAAGTGACCTAACTGGGCCAAACTAAATGTACAGTTCATGTACATGTACAAATGTACATGAAGTTAATAATCATAAATTAACATACCTTTTACAACTTATGTTATAAAATTGATGTTTTTATATTTTTGTTCCAGATTTCCTTTGAAGACGTTTGATTGGATTGAGGGTGAAGTAACTTTATGGAATAGCAAATATCACAATGTTGAGCTGTCGTCAAGAGAGAACGATTCATGATTTATGTAATGAAGACAACGAAAGTAAAAAATTTCTCGAAAAGGAAACTGCACATAGTGGACCAATTTTATCACGGCAAGGCTATTTCACTGAACCCCCGATTAATGTAATGCAATACTATGCACAAAAATGGAAGGTATTTGCTGAGAACTTAAAAGTAGGTCGTAAGGGGTTTGGTATGATAACGTTTCTTGGAATTACGGATGTTTCAAACCTCAACCTGGATGAAATTGTTGAGATTAGCCGTAACCAAGTCATCGTGTATCCTGAAGATAATTTAAAACCTGATTTAGGGATGGGCCTCAACCGTAAAGCACTGGTGACACTGGAAGGGGTTTGGCCCATCGACAAAATAACGAAACTGTTCATCAAGGATCCTGAGAGAATTGTTGCAATGGGGTTTGTTAGAAAGCTTACAGACGCCAATGAGCAAATGTCTTCAAAGTTTTTAAACTATGATCCTCTAACAGGCTCTTGGACCTTCTTTGTAGAACATTTCTCTAAGTATGGGTTTTATGATTCTGAAGAAGAAGAAGAGAAAAATACAGAGAAAACTCCAGTTCCAAAACCTCATGCTCCTAGTTCTGAGGTGATTTCGATAAACAGAAACGTAGAAGCGGCCAGTGTCAGCAGTTCGCGAAAGGAACAGGTTGAACCAGCCGGCGAAGATAGGAGGCCGACTAAAGAATCAATTAGTTTACGTTCCGTTCCCGTGAGTTCTGAAAGCAACACAGAAGTTGGGTGCATTACTTTTATTGACTTGAATACAGAAGTTCCGATGGTTAGCACATTGCGAGGGGAACAATCTTCAGAAGCAGTTGGAATCATTAGACCCACTGAAGAATTAGTTAATGTGGGTTCCCTTCCTGCGAGTTCTGGAAGCAACAGAGGAGTTGAAATCTTTGCGCCTATTGACTTGAAGACTACCAATAACGAAGAATTTCAAAGAGCTGGGAAATTATTCTGGATGAAGCGTTCCTTCTTTGGAAAAGTTGAAGATACTGAGGAAAAAGAATTACTTACATCGAGTGAAATTACAAAAACCGAAAGGCCATTTTGTATTATCGCTACAGAGAAAAATAAACTTTCCCAAGATATTAGTGTTGTTACGAAAAGTAGAGAGCATTCACCGCAGTCCAGAAAGACCGTAGTGACAGAATTGTCTCGCATCAAACGAGAATGTTGTGATTCTGAGGACAAATGGAAAGACTGGAGCAGCTTTCTGAATTCTGTGAGCAGAAGTGAACATGCAAATACGTATGAAGCTCATGTTGTGCATAATGTTTCCTTAACAATACCATTCTTATACACAACAGCCTGTGGACTCAAAAGCGCATGTTTTGACATTGACCTATTCAAAGGATACAGTTTCCGTGTTGGCTGGGGACCAAGATGTACATTCCTGGTGCAGAAAATACAGAGGTCTAAGTTAGCAATCCATCCGCGACAAAATTTTTTGGAAGTCGGATCTCGCGCACAGAGAGTGTCTGGACAAAAGACGTATGGTCGAATAATACAAAAGATTCGTCTTCAAGATAGAAAAGCAGAAGATTGTACCATGCTTGGGGAATCTCTGCAAAGTCATTTACAAATTGAACTTGGAAAAAGTGAGTTTTATGAAAGTAACCAGGTTCCAGGTGTAAAGCCTATTCCAGGTATACAAACCATTAGTAAACATTGCTATGTCACTTATTCCACAGATAGAGAGGGGCCTGAAAGTAAATATAGTAAAACAGTTTTTGGCCTCGTGAATGCTTTATGGGGTCTTCCTGTGAATAACTGGAGTGTGAACAGTCATCAAAATATAATGGCAAGGAAAGAACGTCTGAGCCTGTGGTTACAAGCAGCTGTTAGGAGTACGGTTCTTAGAAAAGCAAACAAGGAATTGGTATTTATCGGTCCGTGCATGCCAGCCATTTGGACTTTACTGACAGGAAATTTAGTCCACGAAGCTTGCAAGTTATCTGAACAGCAACGTGATTATTACACTACTTTACTTATTTCGCAGGTAGGTTCCAGTGCCTTTGTGAATTACCTGATTCGAGAACAAATATTTCTTTGGGTACAGACAGCTTCAGATTGTTATATAGATGAAAACCGCATGAAAGTATTTTTACTTATGTCTAGAATACCTGTTCTGACAAACGAGGGTAATGTAATTAATGTTTGTAATGATTTGGATTGGAAAGAGCTTTTGGAATACACCTTTGGTACATGACAGCAGAAGTTGGGTCAATCAAAGATGCAGTCAGGAAGTATGATAAAGCATGGCAATCTCAGTCGAACATGAAATACGCTAGAGAGCCTCTACCTCATTACCTAGAGGATGAGCAAGAAGAGGAGGATAGTTGCTGCTACAGAGATCTTTGCTACCATTTGCTACAGCTGTATTGCGATCGCTATTACCGTCTGGAACAGTTGCTCAATCCTTCAACATACAGCAGAGATCCATTGGATTATCAGCTAAGTTGGATCATCTGGAGGATTGTCTCTTCGCTTGGTTATAGACATATTTCAGAGTATGCAACTTCTAAAGTTCATACTCTTTTCGCTTTACAACTAGAAGCCTATGGAGAATGGGAATGGGCTATGTTTTCTCTACTTCATCTGAAGAATGATCTGCTAAGGAAGAAAGCTTTAACAGAGATTTTAGAACGAAATATAAGAATACAAGGTGATTCAGAATATAATAAAAAAGAAGAATTCGTTATATGTAAACTCCAGATACCAGAAAATTGGGTATTAAAAATTAAATCTGGGAAAGCTATGCAGGACGGAAATTATAATCTTGCGATCCAGTATCTGCTGATAATTGAGGACTGGCCTTTAGCTCATTCTGTGGTTATAAATCACCTTGCTACCACGCTAATTGCGACTGAGAATTTTAATTGCCTTTATTTTCTATTGAAGCCAATCGTAGAAACAGAAGGATTCAGAACTATCCTTGATTGGAATTACCAGGGTAAAATTCTGTGGGATTTCTTATGTGTATCTCGAAGCATTAATAAAATTGATGGTTTTGAGACAGAAAGATTTTCAGCTAGGCTGAGGTCAGACGTAATAAGTTTGTGCAACAGGCTGCAAACATTTAAGGAAACTACCCGGGATCATCAATTGCTTAAGTACTATATTGCCAAACACATGATACAATCGTTGCCCAAAGCTGGAAATATTTTAAAAGACCGTCTTTTGTGGTGTCACATTCTTCTTCTGGTTTCGACAAGGCTGCCGCTACAAGACAACTTCACGTCAGGAGAATTGAAGAGCTTAATCCAGATACCACTGAATGACGAAAGTGAAGATGTATTACTAGGTTACACTATTATCTAATGCCTAGTTATTTGTATTTTTTTTTACTATGCTGTATGATTTGTAATTCGTAAATATAGATTATGTTACTTACTATGGCTGCATACTGCTCTCAGTTCTTTACGCTCATCATAGTTACAATTTATAAAATAAATTTGATAACGAGCAGAAATAATCCAATCTAAAACAATTCAGTGTTTCATAATTCTAAAATATTATAAAACATTGTTTTTTTTTTAATTGCTTGGTTATTTTTTTTGATTCAGACTGCATAACATTATACAGTGACGTCATTATCCTCGCAGAGCAAAGTTTAGGAAAACAAAAAGTGCGCTAATAACCTAGATGTTGACGCGCCCTAAAGCCCTAA
The DNA here is from genome assembly GCA_031002005.1 of Vandiemenella viatica. Classification (NCBI taxonomy): domain Eukaryota; kingdom Metazoa; phylum Arthropoda; class Insecta; order Orthoptera; family Morabidae; genus Vandiemenella; species Vandiemenella viatica. The sequence continues at coordinate 12,752,828 of JARYHS010013631.1, read as the reverse complement.
CAACAACAACAACAACAGGAAAACAAAGCTTTCAACCTAATTACTAACTGATTGTAAGATTTCTGATAATACGTACATTTGTTCACACTATTCAAGATTAAAAGCGGATTGATGGGTCAAATCGTATTCGAAACTAATCTAAGCGCTGTATAATAAACATCAGTATTAAATTCTTTGCGCTGTTTAATAAACATCAGTTTTAATATTTTATTCATGAACGGCCTAAGAAGTTCTCTCTCCAATTGTCTCTCAGCTGTAAAGTTATCTTTTACTAAAGACAACATCTTCAAATTAAGGTTTCCTAACTTTGTACGACAAAAATTAAAACAACTTTAGATCAACTCGTTGAAATGGTTCAGATACGTAGGAAGATGAATGTGTGTACCTCTAAAACAGAAAAATGTTTATCGTCAAAGTAATACAACTTAGTGTTAAAATAATTATTTTTTAATAAAACACTTGTATAACTTTCCTTCTTCTAGTTAAATATTTATTGTAATAAAATGGTTGTAAATACGCAGGACTCAAAGGTGCTTATACGTATGTCAATAAATTTCACAAAACTGAGTGGCAAATAGAGCTTAGCATCAAACATAATCTCTCTTCTATGTTCTGAATTTGTAAGGCATGTGAGAAGAAAGAAACAGCAGTACGGAACGTTATTTCTCTTATCTGTTTTAACTATTACCGTTATTCACGACTCTTCAGAATACATTGGCACAAGCGGTTTGTCTTATATGTTCGTACGAATCTTTCACAAACTGAAGGCTCAAAATTTTGTTGCAATAAAAAAAGTTGCCAGCAGTAAGAACGTCTTCAGTGTATTTCATCTATGCTAGGTGTTCCCGAAGTTTTTGTTTCCACGCCCCCTGCTGTCGAAAGAATAGTTTCCACGCCCCCATTCCATCAAAAGAAAAGATCCCATGCCGTCCCATTCGACCACAATTTACTATTAGAAATGTAAATGTCTACTTCTTAGTACTAACAAAAAAATCTCAGAAGAAACTAAGCATGACTGTCACAATAAAGGTTTTCAACTTAAAGAGGCGATGAAGTAGACATAGTACGTTTAATTAAACTTCCAATAAACTATAAGGGGGTTTTCACACATACACACCGGCAAAGTCGGAGCAGGTTCCGGTGCCAGCGAGAGGGGATTTTCGCACATACCGACAAAACCGGAGCCGGCGCCGACCTTTTCGCATCGAGTGCAGCAGGTTTTTAGCTTTGGCGGAAGAAAGATGCGTACGTCATTCAAGAAACGTTACTATAATAGATTATTATACCTTAAAAGGAAGTATAGAAAATATCTGATTAACACACAGCGTTGGATACTTGTTCTATTGACTTAAAAATTAAAAGAGGATTAGAAAAATAGTGAAATAAATTAAGTACTCAAATATCCTGCTATATTTTTATTTCATTGAATAATTTTACTAAATCATCAGATTTAAAAAAAAAAAAAAAATTATTCTGCATTAGATATTATGACTGCGACTGAAATCTGTGAATAGGACACGAGAAACTTTCAATTATTATATTTTTTCTTTTGATTTTTTAAGTATCAGGAGCAACCTTTGTTGACTTACATGACACTTTCAGATTGGGAATAAGCACAGTAAACTGTAGGCGTGGAAAAGAGATGTATATATTTCAGAAAGAAGATTTCAAAGTGAAAGGAAAAAAAAAAGAACTGCAAGTTATACATTTATTATTAGTAATAACAATACAGAATAGTTTACACAATTTATTTTGTTAATTTGCCACGGCAACGCGCGTTTCTGACAAAGTATCTTTGGTTTGATATAAAAAATAATAGCACAACCAGACTTTACCTATGCTTTACTTTATTTAAAATTGTAAATGTGGTAGTGCTGTTTTTTGTGGTATCAACTAAAACAATGGTTCCCAATTAGTGGTAAGCGTACCCCCAGGGGGAAGTGAGGTTTCTTCAGGGGGTACGCGCGGTAGTCTCTTGGCTAAGGTGACACTAAAATAATTGAAAAAATCCTCTTTTATCAGCCAAAAGAAACATTACTATCACCCAAATATATTTTAAGATAAACTGTGTTTGTGTCAATTATATTATTGTAATCCTGTGGTTGTGAGAAGCACTCTACTGGGATGAACGAATTCATTTATTTATCATTTCAGCTGTAAGGGGTACGCGCGGTTGAGCTCCTTCTTGCAGTGGTACTCGGGAAAAAATAATTGGGAACCACTGAACTAAAAGATACTTTGTCAGTATCGAAGGGCCGTAGCCGTGGCAAAGTAACAAAATAAATCGCGTAAACCATTCTGTCTTGTTATTACTAACTTATCAACTTTCAGTTCTTTTTTTCATTTCACTTCGAAATCTTATTTCAAAAATGTATATATCTCTTGTAAGCGTTGATACTGGGGTTTTTAATTAATATTCGACGTGGCAGCTATGTTACTTGACACTATGTTCAATGCTTTCATTTACAGCTTATTACTTTTAATAAAATGATTCGAATGCCGTCCGATCGCCAGTCTAGTTAGCGTTGCTATTTGGATAAGTTAATTAAATAACAATCAAAGGGTACATGCAAGAAGCTAACGAGGAACACACACACACGTGTCAGCTTTCACAGTTCACTAAGTTTTATAGCAGTTCACTATAAACAGTCTTCAGCACACCATATCACTTTAAACAACATACACAGTCTACAAAATACTTCTGCACTGTTCACATAATATTCTGTCCATCGGAACATCGGTGATACCGCGATAGCGGGTTATTACAGCACATACAACCGCGACCATGACACGCTAGCTCTCGCCGACTGTACTACATCGCACCTTACGTATCACTCCGCGCTTGCGCTAACCGACTGACGTTATAGGCACATCTGAGATCACATTACCAACTTACAAAGTATACTTATTTTTCACGGTTTCGTCACATTCTTTCCATGCCTTCAGTTCAGTTTTCCACTCGGTCTTTGAAATTGTCGGCTGTTTCATCCCACAAAATACCGTTTAATCCCCTCCAATTCAATTAATGTCACAGTATCGTGTTACAACACTACGAGGAAAATCGTTGTGACTGAGATTAGATAGTATAAACACCTCTCCGTTAGCGGCACCAGTGTGCATAAGAAACAATGAAATCAAAAGGCCGGCGATCGTGACGGTCCCATTGTGAGGTCACCGCCGGTTGCATTCACCGGCGACGGGTGCCAGACGGGAAAATCTGCCGGACTGGACTACGTGTGAAAGCTTTCATTTGATTACATTGCATCCGGTGCCGGTTTTGCCGGTGTGTGTGAAAAAAGGCCTAAGTGTTCCCACAATAGTTGGAATAAGGAAGAAGTCGCTACAGGTTGCTGGTAGAAATCCAAACCATATTGCGACTAATTCACATATCTTTCAAGCCACGTCTATATTCTATCATCAGCTTGGAATACTTTTTTTTTCTGTGTGCATTTTCTTTCACTACTATTTTACTGCTTGTGCCATAACAGATTCATTTTTTGTGAAAATTCGCCACGATATTAATTTGATTTGTTTTTCAAGAGATACACACATTTTTGGATGTAATCGTGTTATAAATACTTGAAGCATAAATATGAAGTATTTACTATCAAACTGGATGTTACTTGCACATCGAAAAATGTTCCTTACTGTAGTGGTGGCTTGGGGGGCAACTACTAATTTTAGGTATATAGTGAGATTAGTATCAATTTTGTTAATCTGGATGGCCAGAATCTCGAATTACAGGTGAATGAAATATTAAGTTTATTGGGTCTTATGACATTTACATTGTTCGGTATATTTAAATTTAATAGTAAACACAAGACAATGCAATGCCAAGCAAGCAATACCCAGACCTTACAATTTGCGGGATTAATGTAAACAATAACTGGATTTTAAGTATTTCAAAAATTTATAAAGTGAATATGAAACATCGTGCCGTCACAGGCCAACAAACAAATGTCATACATATTATAAACATTCCCAGGGGTGCCAATTAAAACAAAAACAACATTAATTGAACCATGTTACAATGAACAAGAAGCTTTTAGAGTTCAATGTTGGGTGAAATGAAATGCCAGCTAACTCAGGGACATTTCCATAATTGAAGCTGAGATCCTATTCCCAGGTAGCGTTTACGGGTATTTAAAGCCTCGTTAAAACCCATGGAACCTTGACATGGTGTCGGAACACATTACCGTGTTGCTGCAACTGCTTGAAAATTGCGGCACAACGTGCCACTGTCCTACAGCGATCTCACGGATGGCTCATCCGTGTAGGTGCGTGTGATTACCTCAGCGAGACAGTACGCGCTGCATCAGCCCAAGTCTGAACAGCAAGTCGTGTGTATTGGTTCATGTCCGGCCAGAAAGCGTCTGTCTTGGGCCACGTCCGAATAGCAAGACCGCGAACAGCAAGTGTAGTTATGGCGTCCTTCCTTGCCACCACGAAGAAGCAAGCTCCTCCTTCTTCAGCACAGCACCCGCGTGACACGAAAAAGAAGCTTTGCCTTAATATTTGTCGACCCCTTAGATATACACCATTGGTGAATCAGCGTATGCCAAAAGCACGTGAGTTGCGAAGCACCTGTTATTCGCCGTTTGTTTTTGCGCGCATGTTCAAAACTTTCCAATGACCGCTAGCATTTTCACCGTTTGTTTCTTTATAATATCAATTTTGCATTAACTAAAATACATAATAATTTGGCCACCCGGGCTTATCATAAATAAATTACCTATGAATTGAATAACCCTAATACAATTTACATTGAATGAATTGTTATAGCTAACCTCAATACAGCAGGTCGCAGCATCTATATTCATTGGAGGATGACACTGTCTTACTGCGTTACTAACTGAAAGTTACATGCATACTAAAAGTAAATGGATGCATTTATGTGAGACAGGTAACTTATACTATTATCAGGTAAACATTCCAACGAAAGGGCATCAAAACTTAACAGAACTGTTGCAATATAATCGTAAATTTTCTGCACGAGATGCTGTTGTTAAAAATAAGTACCTATTCATCTTGCACCTGTAGTTTCAGATATGATGAAAGTATATCGTAGATGGATCAAAATGAAAGGAGGAAATGCAAATGAAATATGCTGGCCACGTTAATGAAAAATAGTGTTATTTACTACGGAAGAACATATTTTCATCAAATTTTCCCTGCATTGTAGCAATTCACGTTTAAAACGTTTGTATAATGTTTATGATCAAAAAATTTGTGAATCCTTCGAAGGTAAACAAGCTACTGTATAGGTTATTTTATAAAAATGAATTTGTAATGCTACAAACAGTAGGAAAGAAAATACGCACAGAAAAATGAAGTTCTAAAGTGAAGATGGAACCAATCACGTTTCGTATACCAACACAAATTTTTAAACAACACGGCTACTTGAACGATTTTATTTTAATGGTTTCTCCACACCTACACTATAAGCATGTAAAACTTCGCAATTCTTATTTACCAATTTTTCGCAAATGAAGGATCACTGGAGCGTATTTTATTAGGGTAAACAATTAAGGTGTCAATTTTTTCGATCTCTATTTACGAGCTGGAGACCTCTCCTTGTGGGAATGAGGAGGATCTTGTTGGTGAATAAACAAATGTACCACAAATTCATTGATATCGACAGACAACATTTATTACATATTTTTTATTTTAACACAGCTGGTGCCCACAACTTCTTTCGTGTTTGTAAAGAATTTAGATTGACAGCTACCGACATCTAACCACCATAGTGTATGATGGGAAACTCGATACTGTTACCACACACAAACGCCAATCATCAGCGCTATGTAGTTCAGGCACCAAAGTAAAATATACGGAGTCACATGTATTTGGTCGAAATACGAAAATATCCTTGATTGGCCTCTTTCAACCACCATATCTCCCACACTCTCACAATTACCGAAATTCGGCCAACGTTGTGATCGACAGGTGACTCTGTGCTACTACCACACACAAACACCAGTAATCTCACTTCCGTGTGAGCAGCGGTCGAGAACGGTCGTGTACTTCTGACGTGAGGAAGGTGGTGAAGGAGGCACATCTTACCAGGGTGGAACACATGCAGTTTCTATGTTGCCATTTTCGGCCACAGTTGAACCACGCTGTGTGGCGGGTAAACGTGGAAACAGTGATGTTGCTTGGAAGAGGCATTAGTTCTGTTTTCGGGGTCGTGCCTGTGATCACCATCGGTAGGTGGCCTTTTACTAGGCATGGCCTGCACCTAAATAGAAGGGAGTACTTTCTGAGTAGTTTGGTGTAAGGGAGCCCATTTCCAGTTATCATGGAGTCAGTCTTTTTTTATTTTAGGGACTGTTGGTGAGGGGATGGAAATAAGTGATCAAAGGGATACTGATTGTAAATGTACTATGCTAAGGAAACAGATGAAGCTATTGAAATAACAACGTAATTTGGTACAACTGGAAAGACAATGGTTAAAGCTGAAAATACCACAAAGCTAAAAATAAGGCTGTTATTGGTGAACTGTAGAAGTATAATGTACAAGGTGATAGAATTTGCAAACCTAATAGAGATACATGAACCACCAGTGATTATAGGGGTAAATCTTGGTCAAAAGAAGGAGGTTTTATTGAAGGTTACAGTGTGTACCGCGGAGACAGAGGAGCAGTTGGTGGAGGGGTATTCATACTGGTTAGCAAAGATTACTATAGTTCTGTAGTGTTCATAGATCATGACCATGAGTTACTAGGTGTAGATGTTTGGGGTGATAAAACAGAAAAAATATCAGGGTATTTGCTGCTTACCATAGCAGATGAATGAAAAATGGAGATGAGATTCTTGGAGAGAAACTAAATTCACATTCACAGTTCAGAGGTGAGTAACAAATGATTATTATTGGAGGGGATTTAATTTACCAGGTGTCAATTGGGTAGGAAAAAAAAAGATAACACAGGGGAACAGAGACTTGCAAATACCTTAATAAGGGAAGGAGAGTTTACATAAATGGTAGAGCAAAATATGAGGGAACCAAACATGTTGGACATCTTTCTAATAAAGCATGGTGAAAATCTTGTAGAGTGTCAAGTAACTGAAGGAATAAGTGATCACAATACAGTACTGATGGATATTAGGGGATCTAGTAAACAGGTGGTCAAAAGGGAAGGGGGAAATAGGTAGAGTTATAAAAAGGCACAGACTTTAGAATTGAAGATGTATTTCAGAGAAATGTTCTCCTGATGGAAAGATGGCACAAGTACAGTGGAGGCGAAATGGGAAGAGTTTAAGAAGATAATAAAAAATGGTGAGTAAATGTTTATTCCAAAACAGAAAATAAAGAGAAGACCAACACAATACTGCAGTAGGGAGGTGAGAAGGTTGAAAAGGATAGTGAGATGGAAACACAACAGAGTTATGAGAAAGGAAAGCAGTATGGAATACTTAAAACAACTAAACAAACAATTTATAAGAGTTAATAGAGAATCAAAGGATAGTTTTATGAAGAATGTTATTGGTGCAGAAGGACCACTGAATGATGAATCCAGAAATTTCTATGGCTATATTAGAAAACTGAGGGGATGGAAAGATATGTAGATGATTGTAGATAAGAATGGAGTTAAAGTAACCGAGGACTTTAAAACGGCAAAAAAAAAGAATAAAAAATTGAGTGACTGGTTTAGTGAGATAACTAGGGACTAGCATTGTGTTATTGGTGGGAATGAAAGTATAAATGAGGGAACTAAATAATTGAAATAGTTTTTTTTGGGGGGTAAAGAAACTCACACAGCTAAAAAACATTAAGGGGTTGGTGTAGACAATATTACTTCTGATTTATTAAAGATTGTGGTATATGACATTGTACCTTACCTTGAAATTTTATTTAAAATGAGTCTTGCTGTTTACCAGAGAGCCATAATAGTACCAGTTCATAAAGGAGGGGTTACGAACTACAGGCCAATTAGTGTGACGTCAGTGATTGGCAAAATGATGGAGAAACTGATACACAACTAAATCAGAAATGTCTGTGAGGAAAGACTCAGGTTTGCAGATCGACAATAGGGCTTTAGACAAGGATATTCATGTGAATCTCAGATGTTGGGCTATATCCAAGATATTCCAGATGAAATGGACAAGGGAGGCCAAGTTGATAGTGTGACACTAGGTCTTTCTAAGGCATTTGACAGAGTGAGTCAAAAAATTATTTTAAATAAACTGAAATCTTTTAGATTGGATAAAAAAGTTACTTGCTGGGTAGATGAATTCTTAAAAGCCAGGAAGCAAAGTGTTAGAGTAGGAAATGCACTATCAAAAGAGATGGTAGTAAATGTGGGAGTGCTACAGTTTAAAGTATTGGGGCCTTTGCTGTTCATTATTGTAATGAATTATTGTGTACAGTCAGAATTTATATTGTTCACAGACGATATAATGGTATATATTAGGATCAAAACATGAGAATACCATGAACAGCTGCAGGGTGACCTAGATATAATATCTAAATGGGTAAGTTAGTAAGGAATGAAGATAAATGCAAAAAGAGTCAGTGTATTAGGTACACAGATAAAAAACTAAAGTATGTTTATGATTATAGGGTAGGGTCAGTATTGCTTGTTGAAGGCTTTAAATGCAAATATCTTGCCATGACGTTTGATAGCAAACTCAACTGGGCAGAACACATTGGGCACGTGGTAGGAAAAGGTTACAAAATCCTTCATTTACTGGAGAGGGAGATGAGAGGATGTACCAGACTAGTTACAAAACTTTGGTGAGAGTATTGATTGAATACTGTGGTGTAGTTTGGGACCCACATTTTGGTTATCAAATACTGGAGTTGGAGGGTGTGAACAGAAGAGCAGCTAGATTTGTTTGTACAAATTTTCTCAAGACCCAGTCAGTAACTTATATGATAAAGGAGCTGGATTGGATGTCAATGGAGGAGAGGAGGAGGGTGAAGAGAGTGCTGGGAATGTATAGGGTATATGTTGGTGATGGGGCGTATTGGTAAATGAGAGGATATACCAGAGAAGTTAGGGAGTTGGGTTACAAAACTTTGGTCAGACCATTGGTTGATACACATTTCTCGTGCAGGTAGGAAGTCAAGGATTGAAATAATTTATCGAGGGAAACGCTGAACAACTTAACTGAAACAGCGAAAAAATATATGATAAAAAATCATGAAACGCGAAATTTACAAGTGGAAATTGTCATCAGGGCCTTAACCATATAGTAAATAAATTAAGTAACACACTTAACGGTCAAGTGTGCACAATCAAAGTATGATAACATTCTAATACTTTTCAATCATACAAATGCTGCATAATAATTCATTTTGTAGTTTTTTTTTCATTTTACTACCAAAATATAAGAAAGTGTTTTATGGTTTATAAGATATTACACCACAGATTTAAATTACTTACAAGAACAGCTTCCACAAAATGACGCAAATCCTGTTTCAGCAATGATATACAATCCCTCGACTTTCTAAGGAGCTCGCACAAATCTTCATCCTAAATTCACAAACACATATGTTAACTTGTTCCAGTCATTATGAGAAAGTAACATAAAATAGTAGTGTAATTTGGGACCCACATTTTGGTTATCAAATACAGAAGTTGGAAGGTGTGCAAAGAAGAGCAAATAGATTTGTTTGTGGAAATTATCGCAGAACCCAGTCAGTAACTGATATGATAAGGGAGCTGGATTTGGATTCATTGGAGGGTGAAAAAAGTGCTGAGAATGTACAGGGCAAATTTTGGAGTGGGAGCTTGGAGGGATATTGGTCAAAGAATTATGAATAGTGCATGGAAGGGTATAGGCGACCATGACCACAAGCTTGCACTCGATTTCATGCTAAGGGAGTGGAAAAATTTTCTTTTGTTGGTAAGGGTGTCAGGAATTGGAACAAATTACCAAGTGTAGTAACTAATTTTCCAAAAACGCTTAATGAATTAACATTCATAAATCATAATAGCAAATGGCGGAGGAATTTAACATTCCCCTTATGAAAGAAAATAAAATAAAAAATGTATATAAAAGGGGTAAATGGATGACTGAGGGAATTGCCACTGGAGTGTTCGCTCCAGCGCAATTAAATTAATAATAATAATAACAAAAAACATCGTTGAAAGCAGCACGAATCCCGCAAAAGTAAGTGGAATATTTAACTAACATGACGCCTGATAAAAGTGTAAAATATTATGGATAAGACGTCCTTTGCTACCTTCGGAAGAGTAGGATTGAATGAGTCGGCTGCGGACTTCACCTTTCCCCTTCTTTTATCTTTCACCCTCAACACAAATAACATTCTATACTGGACACACAGACTATCACAGTAATCAGCACTTGCAGTAACTCTTACGAACACTTTAGCAAGCATCTTGAGTGAGCAGTAATGCTTGAGCCTGGTATTCGGGGTCAAATTCCCGTTCCGCCTCCAGATTTCGTTTTCCTTTTATTTCTCAATACCACTCCAAGTGACTGCAGGGATGGTGCCTTCAAAAGGCCGTAGTCAATTTCCTTCCAAATCTTTTTCCTCAGTTCTCACTCACCGACGATGAATAGTCGTAAAACTCTGATTGTGAAGGTTCTGAAGAACTCTAATCCGCAATTAATAAACCAAGTCATTAGCACGCAATCATCCCTAAGTTAGCTAGTCTATTACACTCGTCTTACGTTCGACAACATTGGGTTCAAATTTAAACGAAACATTATTATGGTATAACGAGAGTGCTATCAACAGTTTTGTGAATCAAAATATGGCTTTAATAATACATTTGTGCTTTGACTTTTAAGTAAACAGTATGAATTTAAGAATATAAGTATGTGCAGACAGACACTGTAGGTTGGAGCTGGATTCGTGAAATATCTGCATTCCTTCGGAGAACAGGAGATCAGTCCACTCAGCGTGACAATACCCCCAGTGGAACGTGTCCTGGAGAAAATGTTGTGCTTGAAATTGCCTGCCAGGAAGGAGCCACTTGTTTAGAAGATGCTCATATTTTAAATTAGCGTTCTTTTTCGTAAAATAGAGAGATGGGATATGTGTAAATGAGAGGATCAAGTGGAACAGCTGTTGATCGAAGATGGAAGATGGACAAAATGCCACTAATGTTTGAATTTCAATGTTTATTTGTATATCCTTATTTTGCTATGGCTTTACACCTCATAGACGACAAGGTCAATTGAAGCGGAAAAAGACTGAGGGTAAGGAACGGGAAGAAATTTGGCCATGGCATTTTGAAGGAACCATCCCGGCATTGGTATGGAGTGATTTCGGGAAACCGAATCCTGGATGGCAGGACGAGGATTTGAACCCGCGTCTTCCTGAAAGCGAGGCCAGAGTGTTGTCGCTCACCCATCGCGCTTGGTGGGAGTTCTTAAACGAGAGAAGAACTGGAGAGAGGCGACTTGACTGTACGTCGAACTTGACCCATTTTCTTTTCACTTCGCCTGTTCCGCTGTCATGAGACGTCGATGTGTCTACTAGTGATCACTTACTTATATTCTGTTCGCTATCGCGAGTAATCGTAACATACAGTGTTCAGCGCTCGGCCACTGTAGCCATCAGTCAGATCTGTAACCGCATATGAGACTGATATGGCTCATGCAAAAGTTTTAACGGAATGGCCCGTAAAGTTAAGTCAGTTCTTTGCTAGCAACTGATCGGTTCGCGGAACGCTTCAATGATCGTATCTGAATTGATTAATTATTCCAGTAGACTACTACAAAACGGACGTATTAACGTTTTGCCACCTGTCGATTCTCTGATATCTGGCGATATGCCTACGTTGACCACCAGAGATCAAGAGTACGCCCTAACTCAATGGTAGTTCACTGTGCTTAGTCGCTTACAGCTACTACATCATTCGCCTGGTAAAAATTGGATCGTCCAAAGACAGTAATTAGGCCTGTGATGGCTCTCAGCGATTAACATAACGCAGAGATATCCATGCTCTCCTCCGATTGTAATTATGAACTACTAAGCTTGGCATCGTATTGTCTGTAATTGATTTGCATATTTAACTTTGCTGACTGAATGTTTCATTTTGAATGAAAAGTTTAATATTCATAAAACAAGGGTAATAAATTAAATAAATAAATAAATTTCATTCTATGGGAATTAATAGATTATTATATTTTAGAATTCATTAATTTGTGGATTTAAATTATTAGTGTTGACAGTATTTGGAAATTATTAATGTCTCTGAATAATCGCACTGGCGCTCAAATAAATTGTCAAAAGTTAGTAGTCACAATAATTAGCAGTTTACAGAGTTAATAATCCCAAATTTAAAAGACGTAACACCACAATGTATTCCAGTTTCTGAAAATAGATGGTTTGTCTTCATTTACAGGCGTCTATTAGCACGTTTTTAGAGTTCACTGCATATTCTAGCTCGCGAATTGAGGTACTTTCCCATGAACAGTCACCTGCTTCTGATGGGGAAATTTAATAAGTAGTTCTACTTTTTAAGTATATCTAAGATATAAGGGTCACACAAATCGAGCAACTATTTATCCAGTTATGAAGCTTTAAAGTGGATAGGGTGTACCAAATTTGAGTTTGTAATTTTCCGAATGGTTCAAGACTGAGATACATTATGAATGTATAATCTCGTATAGGTTATATTACAGAGGATTGTTGAATTACTTTTACGTATTTGGCGTGGGATGTATAGCGGTGATAATTCATGACAACCAACAACGTATACCTGTGAAAAGGATATCAGTGATTGGAATCATCTTATAATTATTATTGTTCTCGAGTCACAAACATAAAATACACATCAAAAGACCATTTAAGCTGGTTCGAATTCTTGTGATAGAGAAAATGTTCTCTATCCGAGGCAGAAAGAGTTAAGATAAAAATTTGTAATCAGCAATATTTGTAGCAAAGGCATTGGTTAAATCGCACATATGGACGTAGCACGAAGTATCAACTGATTATGAGAAACATCAATACAGACCTAAAGAAACAATCGCGACTTACCGTCTGTCGCAGACACCCGAAACTTTTTAAGTTAAGGTCTTCGCTCAGGCACTATTCCATTCATGGGAAATGATTATAATTTGGAAAATATAAAGTGCTTTCTTGAGATGAGAATTTTAAATCCAAATATTTACAACAAATACAAGTAGACACTGTGCGGGGAATTTTGAATTTAGAGTTCATGTATAAGTTTATGATATTGTAAATAATATTTCTTTCAGGAGTAACGGAGACTGAACGAAGGCTGATTATAGTACTCCCTTAATCACCACAGAAAAGTGTTTCGAACCATTTTGCTGACTAATACTATCCGCTTTCCGAGATTGGCACGTAAATAATGTTTGTTGTTTCTTATGGTAGCGAAATATAAAATTTTGAGGTGAGAATAGGGCATTAGGATAGAATGTCGTTAAATCGATATATGAAGTCAGTTTAATGCACGCCTCAGTGATTTCTACTGCGTTCCCTATAATTCCAGGTACAATTTATTCAATTAGTGTATTCTAATACAAACTGTTACAAACAAAAATCGTTTAACTGTTTAAAAAATGATTGTCGTATCAAATGTTTTAATGTCGAAAACAAATTTCTGTTGAAGGCATTAAGGAGCAATCTCCTATATCTTATACATTAATATTACGAATAACAATAAACGACAGGACAGCACGGGTTTCTGCAACGCTTCCACTCATTGGAATATTTAATACACTGATTTATCTATTCTTACAGATTTTCTTTTTCCTTGGACCACATTCAGAACTAGACTTGTGAACTAATCGTATCAAAAATTTCTGCTCTTGCATTCGTGTTTCTTTGGAAATATGAAGATGGATAGCTTCGAAAACACAGCACAAAATAAATTAGGAACAGTTACGATCCGTCAACTCACAATGTCGCATTAAGATACGATTAGTAGAAAATTTATGCGAAAGGATCCAGGGAAACAATTAACTATCTAACTGCAAACGAAAAATTAGTTCTTACTCGAGAAACTTAATAAAATTCTTTAAAAGATGTTGAATCTGAATAGATTATGAAACATAGTCGGTTTTAGCCTACTAATGCAATAATATTCTAATTGTTATTTGCAGACTCCTGAAAAATTCTGTAATGAAATGCATAAAGAGGCAGAAACTTCTGAAACTGCAAAGCTGTAGGAGAATCGAATTATGTTTTTGAGTCTCATAGTTTTTATTTCATTATTCTGACAGGCAACCAACAAGAAATAACTCAATGAATCTGAACGTCATGTTAAGTTTTAGGTTTATACTAGGCTTACAGACACTTTCCTTCAAACAATTAGTTCTTCCTATATATATATGTATTGAGATACATGCCCCAAACGTACAGGCAGCGAAGTTCGCATTCCACATGTTGGACATACTTGAAAGTTATGAGCACAACACACATAAACTTATGCGCAGTAGGTCGCTATTTAATACATTTTTACTAGTGAGAAATATTTAAAATCACGGCAGTTAGATTTAAATTTTTATTTTTGAACCTCAAAATCCTAAAGATACTGCGATTATTACTCTCGGTTAATATATATTTTATATTACTATCATCTTGTTTCATTTGTAATGGTGCGCTAGGCACCACATTCCATAACGTATGTTATTGTATTAATGAACTTATATTAGATTAATTATACATAAAATTTTGGACGATCATTTTTCTTTATATAATTTTACTAGCCCGTATCCGCGACTTCGTACGCGTGGATTAAGAATTTTTTTGCCAGAATTAAATACAGAAAGTTGTTGGTAACGAAGGATTGGTCCCAAACAATATCGAGTCGGAATAATATGACAGGAAAGCTAACACTATATCATTGTACCATCGAACCTGTCTCTTGAAGAGAATCATTTTCCAACATATTTCTGTCACCATTCGATAAGGTCTCAAAATTTCGTGACTACAACTGTTAATCATACTGGAAAAAATATCCTGTGCCCTTCATACCGATTTCCTTATAAAATTCCATCACAACGATATAGCCATTTAGTCGTCAAAACGTAATAAAAAGACAGAGACTTTCTTCCGTATTTATAATAATATTACTGTGATTCACACTCACAAACTGACTGCGAACAACACCTGAGGGATCATTATAACGTAAAAAAGTATACACCAACAACATTGCAAGACTACCTACGATTTGCCTCGCACTGCACCCCTAACTTTGTAATATCTACAGTTTAACATTCAATCCGAATAACCTACGGCCCAGGCCTGACTCTTACGATGAAAAACAATTTTTAAAAATCTTAGCCTCCACGAAGATTTGAACCGGAGATCAGGATGTTCGTAAGCAAGCGCTTTAACCACTGAGATGCCAGTCCACTACACGGAAACACGGTACGGAGACGTCCATATCCAACGTGTCTGTCTATTACCGTATTTCGAAGTTATGAGACAACATGTGTTATTCATACAGATAATTTTTCAACCAAATGTAGACAGTATTTTTCTCCTTGTTTCAAAGGATAAGTGTGCAAAGTTTCATCGAGATAGGATGAAAACTGTTGATTTGTATGAAGAACAAACAAAGTCCAGTGCCCTCTCTACAGATTTTCTCTTCAAATTCCGTCAATATCGGTATAGGAATTTAATTGTCAAAACGTAACATAAGACAGAGACTTACTTTCGCATTTATAGTATTCCTACTGCAGATTACACACACATTGACTACGAATCACCCCTGATGGATCAATATAACGTAAAAAAGTGTACATCTACTATATTGCAAGACTACCTACGAATTGCCTCAGGTTGCACCCCTACCATTGTGAAATCTACTGTTTAAAATTCAATCCGAATAACCGACGGCCCAACCGTGACTCTTACGATCAAAATCAATTTTTAAAAATCTTAGCCTCAACGGATATTTGAACCGGAGACAACGACGTTCGTAAGCAAGCGCTTTAGCCACTTTTTTTTTTTTTTTTTAATTTCTTCTCAAATCAACAAGCAAATTAAAATTTAGGTTTAGAAATTAGGTGTATTATTCTTTGTTGTAAAATAAATAAGATCTTCTTTTTTTTATCATAGTGCTGTGGGCACCAATGTACTAAAGACTGGATTAAAATAAATATTTCTTCTATTCATCTTCTTCGAATAGTGATATAGGCGAAAATAATAATAATAATAAAATAATAATTTTTTCTGATCTTCAGGATGTGGAAGTGTCGATCTTGCTCTTCTGTCAGTCGTTGTCTTGAAGTACAGCTGGTACTTAGTAGGGCATTATGACAAGCAGGAAGCGTGCAAAGTTTTCCTTATATTTTCTCGATTTGATTATTTTGCTATGTTCATTTGTTAAATAGCTCCAGTAGTCTACGATGGTCATCTCTTCTCTTTTATGTACAACATAATGGGTGTAGTTGGCCAGCAACCAGAAGTGGGCATTTCTCTTAGTAGTAGGATATATTTTCGTGTCAGGGATTAGTATATCCTCTGGCGTGAAATTGTTTGGGGTGGTTCTATTTATTATTGCCAGTTTGCTTTTTGTCCATCTCCATATATCAGGAGCTTCGCATCCTAACAGTCGGTGTTGTATTGTGTCTTGCAAGTTGCAGCGTAAACACATTGGAGTAGGACAGAGGCGTAGTGCGAAAAGTTTTTCGTTGGTATGTATCTTTCTATGTACTACTCTGTGCCACGTGGAACGGGCATTACTGCTGATATATTGACTGTGAATATTCTCCCATATTGTTTCCAATCATTTCTTTTATAGGTGAGTTCTAGTTTACTTTTATCTCTCTTTTCATCAAGCAGTATAGTTTCCTTGTTGATGGCACCTGGTCTGTGTTGTTTATTCTTATGTAGCTGTTTTCAATGTAGAAGGAGCGGAAGTGGCTTAAGGTAGCGTTTATGTGACTGACGTCAACTGGCGCTTTGTTGCTGCGGTTCCATTGCATTTATTATGTGTCTTGTAAGGTTTGTTTGTTTGTTCTACATTGACTGTACATATTCCTCATGAAGATTGCAGTGCATTTCGTACGTATATCAACCAGATTTAGTCCTCCTTTCTCATACGGCATCTGCAAAACTTTATGTTGAATCTTCAGTATCTGTCCCCTCTGTACATACCAGCTGATTGCCGTTTCCATTTTTTTAGCTATTTCCACAGGTATCTGAAATATGTGAGCTATGTACCATATTTTGGAGAGCGCTGTGGTATTTATCAACCATATTTTCTGTATTGGGTTTAGTTCTCTATGGGTGAAATCATGCAGTTTGCTCGAATAACTGCCAATAGACGTCTCCAGTTTACTGCGGAAGCTTTTTGCAGAACTTTATTAAATTCTACACCAAGAATCTTTATTTTGTCACATGGCTTTATCCATGTTGTGTTGTTTAGTTCTATACCAGCGCCTATGTTTAGTATTGCAGATTTATCTAAATTCAATTTTGCGTTTGAAGCTTTTGAATACGAATTTACCAACTGTCGTGTGTTTTCTAGGTCTTCCAAGTTGGTTATGATGATATTGATATCATCTGCGTACGCACACACCACTGTTTTTGTTCCTTGGTACTTTAAGCCAGGAAGTATATTATGCACTGCCGCTAAATATGGTTCAGCTGCAAACGCATAAAGGAACATGGATAAAGGGCATCCTTGTCTAATGGATCTGGTTATTTTTATTGAATTGGTTATAGATCCGTTTATAGATATTCGCGATGTGGCTTGGTGTAATAGCATGTAAAGCAAATTGCATATTTGCTGGCTGATACCCATTCTTTCCATAGTAAGTTTTAAATAAGTATGATTAATACGATCAAATGCTTTATGGAAATCTTGTGATAAAATAGCCATTTTCACGTTTGCTGCCTTCGAGACTGCAGTTACATCACGAATATTTGTTAGGGTTTGCATTATATTTCTGCCTCCACCAATGCAGGTCTGGTATTCTCCAATCATCTTTTTAGCTACAGCCCCAAGTCTAGTCGCGATAATTCTACCGAATATTTTATAATCTGAATTGAGAAGAGTTAGAGGTCTGAAATTTTCAACATTTTTCTTATCTGTTTTTTTCGGGATTAATACAACTAATCCTTCTAGCATTTCGGTTGGAGCTGACTGCATAGCTAGAATCTCATTATACATTTTTATAAATTCGTATTTTAGAATATCCCAATATGATACGTAAAATTCTATTGGGAGGCCATCAAGACCAGGTGATTTCATTCTCGGACTCCGTTGAATTGCGTTTTTTATTTCTTCTTCCGAGATTTCTTCATTCAGCATTCCGTTCTCTTGTTCTGTTATTACTGGGTTTATGTGACGTAACAGACTGCTGACTTCTTCATTATCAATTGCCTCTTCAGTGTATAATTCAGAGAGATACTTTTTTATTTCTATCTCTATTCCTTTTTGGTTGGTAATGATACATCCCTCTTCTGATTTTAACTCCGTCACGAGTTTCCTGTTTGCTTGATGTCTTTCTTTTATGAGATGAAATGTTGAAGTTATTTCTTCTTGTTGAAAGGATCCAGTTTTAGCTCGTATCTGGTAACCTATTAGTTTTTTTCTAGTTATATTTGTTATTCTGGCCTTGGTATGTTTTATTTTTCTCATATTTTGGATGCTATCTACGTCGTTGGTGCACAGTTCTCTTAGGACCATGAAAAGGAATTCTTTTGTTTTGTTTTCCCATTTCTTCAAGCATCTGCTGAAGTTTATCAATGTATTTCTGAGGCGTGGCTTTGCACACTGTAACCACCATTGGACAGTTGTATTGTACTTGTTTTTTTGTTTCTTGCATTGATTCCAAGTATTATTGACTATCTGTTCCAATTCTTTCTCATTTAGGATGGAGGTGTTTAATTTCCAGTATCCTCTGTTTCTAAAGATTTCTTGGCGCCGCAATTTTATTTTGCAATGATATGCACTGTGGTCCGAAAAAGCTACTGGCCATATCTCGACTGATGTTACTTCACTCGATATGTCCGGTGAAATATAAATTCTATCTAATCTACTTGCTGTACTCTCAGTTATAAATGTAAACCCGGGAATTTGCCCGTTTCTTATTTCCCAACTGTCTAACAAACTTAGTTTATTTATTAGGTACTCGAGTTCCTGGCATTTGTTAAAATTAGGGTACTGATCTTTTTGAGATAAAACGCAATTAAAATCTCCTGCAAGTATGAGACTTTCACAGGTGTTTGTCAGAAGCTGAGTTATCTCTGTTTTATAAAACTGTTTCCTACTTTCTCTATTCTGATTTCCGGAGGGAGCATAGATGTTTATTACACGTGTTCCTGCTATTGTGCAGGCTAATCCTCTTCCATTTTCTAAAATCTCAACATCTTTGATTTGAATACCCTCTTTCGTTAGAATTGCAGTCCCTAGACCATGGTCGTAACCAGGATTCTTCAGTTCATTGTACCCGGTGACATTCAGTGCACCTTCCCAGGCAACTTCCTGTAAGAGCGCTATATCAACAGATGCCGCCCATAGATATTCTTTGAGGCATTGTATTTTAGTTTGGTTCTTTATTCCGTTTAGATTTAGGGTAGACACACAGTATGTCTGAGTGGGCGTTGTTGCACTACGGTCTGCCATTTAGATCAAATGTTGTCACACAAGGTTGAAAACGAGACAGTTATTTTTTTTTCTTCCCTTTCACGTTTATTTAATAACATTTATAATCTTGCTTTTGCCTCTTATTTGCTTGACTTATCTTCTTCCTCAGTGTCATTTAAGTCGTCCGACCAAAGACTTTTATTGTTCCCGCGGTCATTTCCCATTTCAACTATCTCGCTGGTCTTGTTTTCATAGTTGTGTCTTCCTTATTGGAGTTGGCGCTTTGGGGCATTTCGTCATCAATTGTCTCCATTTGTAAGGTGGTTACTTTCCTGGATTTTTTCAGCTAATTCTTTTGCTATCAAATCTACTCCCCTCTTATCAAGTCTCAGTCTTTTGGTATTTGGTGTATTTTCGTGCTTGTGTTCTTCCATGAGCATAATTTCTTTTTTCTCAGATGATGGCACTGTCACAGGATGTTGTTTAGCATTTTTTATAATTTCTTTTTTCTCAGTTGGTGATATTTCCAGTAAATGTAGATTAGAAGTTTGGTTATTATCTTGTCCAGTTGGATAGTTTGCTTCTTTTTCCTTCGGGGGTTCATCAGGTACTGCGTCATTATAAGGATTCTCTATTTCCATCATGATGTTGGTGGGGTCATCTGTTTCCATGCTGAGAGTAGGTTCATCATTTCTATGTACACTGGTTGATTGATTACTGTTTGCCACGCTAGCGTATGATGCTTTTAAAAGTTCGCCTCTGAAAGCTGTATCAGGGGCCAAGCGCTCAGATGGTAGCTGCAGGGGTTTCTTCCTGGTGCATTCAGCCTTGAGGTGTTCGTTTGAGTTGCATATGACACACGTACGTGGTTGTCCGTCGTAAATAACGAGTGCTTTAAATCCGGCAATATCTACATACGATGGTACGTGGCACTTCAGATCTATTTTCACAGTTCTAATACCACTATCTACGACAAATCTTTTGCTACCGTATCTTTTATCGGAGGTTACACTCAAAATTGTACCAAATTTATCCAAAGCTTTTCGTATTATGTCTGTATTAATTTCAAAGGGCACATTATGGATTTTACATGTCTTATTCCCAGGCCTGCATGTGATATGGAAACGGTGCTTACCTCGCCATTGGTGTGTACAAATTTTCTTTCTCCGTTGGTTTCCTTCAGTATTCGCAGACATTCTTCTTCATTTCGTAGCTTGACGTATATCACATTGGCCAGGAAATCCACCTGAATACCGTGTACACTTTCTTCTCGTAATCCTATTTCACTATATAACCACTCATCGATTTCAACTGCTTTCGGACGCATATATCCATACGCAAAGGAGAACTTTAGCGTTGATTTTCGTATGAATTGATTCACTTCCATATTTGTTGGTTTTCACTATACTTTGCTTTTATTTACTCTGCAGGCACTTGTCACACGACACAGCAGGAAAAGTGTGATGCGACCGCTCGCTACGGCAGGTCGCGAGCGACTGGCCACTGAGCTGGCACTCCACTACACGAAAACACGGCACGGAGACGTCCATATTCAACGTGTCTGTCTATCGCCGTATTTCGAAGTTATGAGACAAAATGTGTTATTTATGCAGATAATTTTCCAACCAAATGTAGACAGTATTTTTCTCCTTGTTTCAAAGGATAAGTGTTCAAAGTTTCATCGAGAGCGGATGAAAACTGTGAATTTGTATGAAGAACAAACAAACAAACATAAATTCATCTTTATATATAAAGATAACATATGCAAGTTTGTAAGAAAGGCTGCGATGCCCATGTAAATATTTAGCTTATTTTAATAAGAGTATGCATTGGACAAATAGCATTTTGTACATCACAAAAAATGAGATCTGGTCTAGTATCGATAAAAAGAGTCGACGGACATCGCGATGACCCTAGGATACCGTTTCTCAGCTGGGACATACCTTCGTCACGAGAGCCTCGTAACAAAGCGAGTGGGTTGGGTTGGTTTTACTTGAGCCTCCACTTCCTGGAGATTTGAATGGCCTCTTTCGAGACGGCGATCAACAGCAGGGCATTGCGCTTGGCTGAGATATGCGAGTCCGTGGTCCCAAAACTTTCCCCTCCGAAGGTTCACGGAATGTGCCGAATGTCGTAGGTGCAACGTGGATTAACGCAGGACGTGCGACGCGGATAAAGTGCCAGTGAAGTATCAGGTAACCTCAGGACCCACCTATCAACATGAATATCAGAAAAAACATGACTAAAATTCTGAAATTCCCTGTCCGACTTGTACCCCCGAGAGGATGAAAGGTGTGACTGCACGACGAGAAGTTGGAGCTAACATTTACATGGGAGATTGAAGAGGCAACGAGCTCATTTTGTTTTTCTGCTTCTGATGCAGAGACTTTTCTGACTCGTATTCTGAGTCGGATGCTGTTTTTGGTTAGACTCCTTCATGGATGTCTGTAGTGCTGACGTGGACATTGCGTGGACTTATCATGATGCAGTTGTCTTGTGAGACACGGGTTCTCGAATGCCGTGAGTCCATTTTCAGTCATCGCCAACTTCCAGACTTCAGCTGCTATGTTAAACTGTTTTATCACCAAGCCAGGTGTAAGTGCATTCCGTGAAACTAGATAGTGACCCGTAAGCTACCCTGAAAAGAGAAGTTTTGCTCTAACTTCTAAAATCAAATTCTACTGAGTTAACGCCATAATTTGTCAAGACAGTACGAGGATATTGTGAAAGTACCTTGCTTTTCAAGACTGTTTTGATATGTTCTCGTAATTTTGAGTGGTATATTTTTCCAGTTCATGGTGCCCGAGATCATTTTCATTGTTTAAAGACACAGTATCATGGATGAGGATGTTTGATGTCATAACGTATTATTTATATCGTTTTTGCATATCCTTTCCCCGTATGTATCAATCATTTGAAATTTGATTTGAAGGTAAATTCCGTTTTGTTTGTCTTTACTCAACGGCTAATTGTACCGCTAGGAGTTGTGTTGTTATTTTGTGCAATTATGTATTCACATTAAAGGTAAATTCGCCTAGAGATTTAATTGCCATATGAATTTAAATAAATGTCGTATCGTGACATTTTTCCTATATGTCTGACAGCTTTGAGATTCTTGCCTGTTTGATATTTGCATTATCTCTTGAAATTAATTCCTTAAGTATCCACATTTAATCTTATACATATATAAAAATAGACGTGTTTTTTCCTATATTTCACTTTTCAGCCACCACTACCTAGCACAGATCACTGATGTTTGTGGGTGGAAGTAGCATGGAGTTTCCTGTCATGCACAACGTTGGCCGAATGCCGATAGCTGTGGGGATGTGGGAGATATAATGATTAAAGTTGGTCAGTGCAGGGCGTTTTCATATTTCGACCAAAAATTGGTATCTCCGTATACTTCTCTTTCCTGCCACAACTACATAACATAGACCTTTGGTGTTTGTGTGTGGTAGTAGAATCGTCTTTCCTGTCGTGCACTATGGTTGTTAGATGACGGTAGCTATGGGGGTGTGGGAGATATGGGGGTTTAAAGTGGTCGACCTGTGGCAATTTCATACTTCAGCCAAAGACAAAAGTGTCATGGTGTATCACTTTTCAGCGAAAACTATACTTCACAGATAAATGGCGTTTGTGTGTAGTAGTAGCACAGAGTCACCTTTCGATCACAACAGCGGCCGAATTTCAGAAACTATGGTACTGTGGTAGATATGGTGGTTGTAAGTGGCCAACCAAGGATATTTTCGTATTTCGACTGTCTCCAAATATGTCACTTTCCTGCCACAACTACATAGCATAGAGCATTGGTGTTTGTGTTTAGTAGTGGAATCGTATCTCATGTAGTGCACTATGGTTGTTAGATGTCGGTAGCTATGGGGGTGTGGGAGAAATGGGGGTTGAAAGTGGTCGACCTGTGGCAATTTCATACTTCTGCCAAAGACAAAAGTGTCATGGTGTATCACTTTTCAGCGAAAACTATAGATCACAGATAACTGGCGTTTGTGTGTAGTAGTAACACAGAGTCACCTTTCGATCACAACAGCGGCCGAATTTCAGAAACTGTGGTACTGTGGTAGATATGGTGGTCGTAAGTGGCCGACCAAGGATATTTTCGTATTTCGACTGTCTCCGCATATGTCACTTTTCTGCCACAACTACATATCATAGAGCATTGGTGTTTGTGTTTGGTAGTAGAATCGTATCTCATGTAGTGCACTATGGTTGTTAGATGTCGGTAGCTATGGGGGTGTGGGAGAAATGGGGGTTGAAAGTGGTCGACCTGTGGCAATTTCATACTTCTGCCAAAGACAAAAGTGTCATGGTGTATCACTTTTCAGCGAAAACTATAGATCACAGATAACTGGCGTTTGTGTGTAGTAGTAGCACAGAGTCACCTTTCGATCACAACAGCGGCCGAATTTCAGAAACTGTGTTACTGTGGTAGATATGGTGGTCGTAAGTGGCCGACCAAGGATATTTTCGTATTTCGACTGTCTCCGCATATGTCACTTTTCTGCCACAACTACGTAGCATAGAGCATTGGTGTTTGTGTTTGGTAGTAGAATCGTATCTCATGTAGTGCACTATGGTTGTTAGATGTCGGTAGCTATGGGGGTGTGGGAGAAATGGGGGTTGAAAGTGGTCGACCTGTGGCAATTTCATACTTCTGCCAAAGACAAAAGTGTCATGGTGTATCACTTTTCAGCGAAAACTATAGATCACAGATAACTGGCGTTTGTGTGTAGTAGTAGCACAGAGTCACCTTTCGATCACAACAACGGCTGAATTTCAGAAACTGTGATTGTGTGGGAGATATGGTGGTTGTAAGTGGCCGACCAAGGATATTTTCGTATTTCGACGAAAGGCATGTGTCTCCGCAGATTTCACTTTTCTGCCACGACTACATAGCATAGAGCATTGGTGTTTATGTGTGGTAGTAGAATCGTGTCTGTTGTCGTGCACTATGGTTGTTAGATGTCTGTAGCTATGGGGGTGTGGAAGATATGGGGGATGAAAATGGTCGACCTGCGGCAATTTCATATTTCTGCCAAAGACGCATGTGTCACGGTGTATCACTTTTAAGTGAAAACTATCAATCGCAGATCACTGGCGTTTGTTTGTGGTAGTAACACAGAGTCTCCCATCGATCACAACGTTGGCCGAAATTCGGTAACTGTGGGAGTGTGTGAGATATGGTGTTTGAAATTGGTCGATCTTGAATATTTTCGTATTTCATCCAAAGACTTGTGTGTATCCGTAAATTTTACTTTGCTGCCGGAACTACATAGCGCAGAAGACTGGTATTTGTGTGCGGTAATAGTATCGAGTTTCCCATCGTGCACTATGGTGGTTAGATGTCTATAGCTGTCAATATGAATTCTTTACATTTACGAACGAAGTCGTGGGTTCCAGCTAGTATCTTTTAATAGTAATGATTAATTAATAATGATAACAATAAATTACTTCACACCCAACGTATTAAGAGAAACCTATTACATACTCATATGCCAAACACGATTTTTTGTTTGTTGTAAAGAACGTAATTTTCGGCTTTAAAGGTATCATCACTGAGGAAGTTTTTTTTTTTTAAAGAAAACAATACAACTGTAAATTTTACTTCGTGCAGTGTGGCTTGTATACAACTCATTTTTAAATAGTGAAAAATCTGCCGTTAATATTGTAAAAATGATTTAGTTTCTTAAAATCACGAAAATTTGTTATATTCTGAAATACTTTGACAAGAATTACATTCCAATAACAACGTTAACAAATATTTCTCCTTCGGATTTCCAGGTTGCAGTACATATTAATATAAGCTAAATTCGTTTTCAATTGTGAACAGAATATTGGCAGGACCAGACAAGAACATTACTTAAGTGAAACTGCTAATACCGCTTTGTATGTGTCAGTCATACCGCCGGCCAAAATTGAGATAAGATTAACATAACAAATGTTGGAAGTATCTCCAAGTACTGTACTACGATTACATTTACTACTTGGGATCGAGTTTCAAAAGGTGTGACCTGTGTTGATTAGGCATTTATTTTATGCGTCCTCGGGATGGCATACAGGTGTCTGAGAAGGTGCCTACGCAGTTGCTCCTCTCTTCCGGATCGTCAAGGTGTTGACACACTGCTGCCAAGGAGAGAGAAAAACAGCAAGTAGTAGCGGTAGCGATAGTGTGTCTGCGGCTGCGCTCAGAGACGGAACAAACATCGTACGGAGCTGTGAGTGAAATTTGAGAGTCCTTGTACAGATTAATGTCAGTTCTTATTAGATCGGTCCTTCAACTTCATTGTTGTTAGTAAACTAGTGTTTTAAGGATTACATTAAAGAGCAAACAAGGAATACCTTGCAATATAATCCTCTCGGATGTCCATCCGGCTGGAGAACCGAGAGGATTATATTGCATTAGTACGCTAGGAAAGTCTCCACTCACACAACAAGGAATATCTTTTTCTATCAACGCTGTTTCTTTCGGAAAATCTGCGTTTAATTCTGCTGACATTCGGTTCTATCGGGCTTGTTTTATACATGGAAAAAGTACGTATGTTAGAGGAGTATACATATATATTATCGCCTGCACAACACGGTTTAGGAGACTGTTCTGGCTTCATTCCTTATTCTATTTCGGTCGTCTCAACTTTCTTCTTCCTTTTGGTTTGTAAGAAGTCACTTGCTTTTTCAATCTTAAACTGTACATGAGCATTTTGTACATTTTTAGATCTTGTCTTGTTTAATCGTTTCTTATTTTGTCCTGTTTTGCGCATCCTCTGACTTAAACAGAAACCTTTTACAGTTTGCTTGTATTCCTGATTTATTTCTGCTAGATGAAATTCAGCTTTCACAGCCATAAAATAGTACATGCGTTGCTATTGGCTCGTAAAATTTTACCATAATGTCTTTCTATTCACATTTTCAGTATCCTATGCATGGTGCCATACATGTTTTAATTTGTGTATATTGTTGTGTAAACCATAATCTTGGTTATAACTTAGATCTCAACCCAAATAGCTCAAGCATAAACTGATCTAAACGTTGGTTCTCAATGACTGATTTTTTTCTAACTGTATGCTCTTCTTTAAATGCCATAACGTTTCTCTTTTTCTTTTAAATTTAATGCTATCGTCTCTGCACAGCTGATCTAATTGGTGAACTGATCTGTGAGGGTCATCTTCCTTTTCGTAAACAATGATTTTGTCACCAACAAGAAATAAGCTATTTGTGTATGTCTTATATTTCATTGTAATATTGTGTTTTTCTTTCGTACTCCATTCTCTTAGAATTTAGTTCATTGAAATTTTGAATAATGTAATCCTACTTCAGGACTGGATTAGTTTTTACTTTCTTAGAGTTATCCTCATCCAGTCTATACAGATGTTTATATTTTCATACAGAATTTTAATTACACTAGATTTGTCGTATATAATCTTTGGTTCATTATTGTCTATTGTTTCTCTCTATTTACTCGATAAAAACAATGTATATAGATTCAATTCTCCCCGTTTGTCTGTAATCTGTTTAAATAAATAAATAAATAAAAAAATGCCTGTATTATATCGTCCTTTTTTTCATTACAGCAAATAGTATCGGATATTACGTTTAGCCTTGTGTTAAAAATTTTAGAATAGAGCTTGTAAGCTGTATCTAACTAGCTAATGACTATAATCTGTTCACTTTAAACTAGGGTTACCAGAATTTTTTATCCGAATCCGGGGACGCTTCAGAACTTTTTCACCAAAATCCGGGGACGCATTCGGCATTTGTCATAATGACGCGCTGCACTTTTATAAGTTATATGATTAAAGGTTGACTTAACTTAAAAGCCACATATTGTTTATATTTTCTACTTTAACCGAGGACAGCCATGTTGCACACATCAAGGAGACATGAGTTTCCAAAGATGTTGTGTCCAAGACACAATATCCTTGCAATTTTCTTATATTCCTAGGCACGCACGAGGGAAAAAGTGGGTTTCATATCACTTGCTTTAATCGAATGCATTAGGAAATCTGGGCTTTTAATAGAACTCTCGCTTGATTAAAAATAAAAATAAAATCTGTGGACAACAGTAAAAATCCGGGGACATTGCGGGGACGAAATCTGCCCGGCGACAGAGAGCTAAATACGGGGACTGTCCCCGGGAAACCGGGACGTCTGGTAAGCCTACTTTAAACAATGAATTTACTTGAGATGTTTACCAGTCTCCTGGTTTTACGTATTTCTACCATTATTACTAAAAAACTGCACGAATAACCGCATACCATTTGAAGCACAGCATTCTCGGAGTTTCGCGTGCAGGACTGGGACACCGCCTACCCCGAGTAAAATTTACTTTCTCCTTCGGGAAATGTTCCTTTTGCATCTAATGAACTCCCTGTTTCCAATAGGAAAATATATTGTTCAACGAAGCCTTGTCGGCTGATTACCATCTCTCAATAAATCGACGGTTGGTTAAAAAACATGCCTTTATACAGTAAGTCTATGAACTAATGACATCTCAGAAGAACTAATATTATATTAATGTGTGAACGTGGTGGGAACTATATGACAGAAACCACCCCAATGTATGTTACTGCTAAATAGTGTCCATATGGTTTTAACCTTATGCGAATTTCGTTAGTATAGTGCTGAAGAACATATCTATTCTTAAATACTTATTTCAAAGTTATACAATAGATGAGATATGTTGAGGAATTAACAAACAATCTTTACGAAATGGCCCACACACATATATTTTCTTTCATACGATGCCACTGTTACTTTTTAAGTATTACAATGAACTCGTGCTCTAGCCTAAGTCTAGGGACTAAGACTGAAAAATGCAGTTTTGTATGCCCTAAGGGTGCTAGACAGAGGTACATTCAGTCAATATGAACAGTCACCGGCACCAAGTGCAGTAGATTGTTACCTTTGGCGGAAGAAAGATGCGTACGACATTGAATAAACGTTACTTTAGTATATCTCAGAAAGAAATACAGGAAATATTTAACCCACACACCGTTGCTAGATACTTGATCTATTGACTTAAAGATAAAAAAGGGACTAGAGAAATAAATTAAGTACGCAAATATCCTGCATTATTTTTATTTCATTGAATAATTTTACTGAATTATTAAATCAACAGATCTTTTTTTAAATATAATGCAGTAGGTATGATGACTGCGACTGGAATCTATAAATAGGACACAAAAAACTTTCAGCTTATTATATTTTTTCTTTTGATTTTTAAGTATCAGGAGGAACCTTTAATGACTTACATTACACCTACAGATTGGAAATAAGCATAAGTAAAGTGAACTGTAGGCGCATGGAAAGAGATGTATATTTATCTGAAAGAAGATGTCAAAGTGAAAAAAAAGAACAACTGAAAGTTTATAAGTTATTCATTTATTATTAGTAATAACAATATAGAATAGTTTACACGATTTGTTCTGTTAATTTGCCATGGCAACGCGCCCGCGGTTTTGACAAAGTATCTTTAGGTTGATATAAAAAATAATAGCACAACAAGATTTTACTTATGTTTTACTGTAAATGTGGTTGTGCTATTTTTTTGTCTTGTCAACGCAAAGATACTTTGTCAGTATCAAAGGGTTTAATCTCCACCAATTTAATTAATGTCACAGTACCATGTTACAAAACTACGAGGAAAATTGCTGTGACTGATATTACACCTCTCCGTCAGCTGCACCAATGTGCGTAAAACTGAAACGGAAGGGCTGCCGATAGTGCAGGCCCGGTCGTTGAGTTCGCCGCCGGCTGCATTCGCCTGTGCCGGACTGGCGAATCTGCCGCACCGGGCTACGTGTGAAAGCTCTCATTTGATTACATTGTATCCGGCGCCGGAGCCGACGATGGCTCCAGTTTTGCCGGTGTGTATGAAGGCGCCCTTAGGCCCTTCGTCCACCGGCCCAACGCAACGCAACTGAAACTTAAATCCAACATGTTTGCCACGGTTGGATCGCAGTTGCGCGTTCTTCGTCCTCTCTCAACTCTCCTGTAACTCTCTTCTCAACTCAAAACCTTCCGTCGGCTCCAGAATGACAAGCCATGTGGTTCGTAACCGTAATGTTATTGCGTATTGATACTTGGGATGACTTCAAAGAAGGCAGAAATTATAGGTGAATCCATTAATACAAAAGAAACCGCTTTTGTCCTAGCGCGAGAACTTGAAAAAAGACGAAGTAAAGTTCAAAAGGCTTTATAAGATGTCCAGGAAACTGTTTAAGGAACTGGCTGAGAAGTTGCGTCGAGTAATCTTAAAAAAAAAGGGACACAAGCAGGAGATGTATCTCGGTGTATGAAAGACTCCGGATTACTTTGATGTAAGATGTATTTGTAATTATCAGAATCTACGAAATCTTTTCAATTCGATGATTTACAAAAATTTAATGGATATATCTGACGTTGTTCATGCACGGACAAGAATCTGAGAATAATAAATATAACTTTTTATGGATTAGCGAAACGTAATTTTTAAAAACAGCTTAGATGGTTACCTCAAAAGGCCATGGCAAAATTCCCTCCCGTTCCTTGCCTCCAGTCCTTTCCAGCCTCTAATAACATCAACGTCAATTAGGCATAAAGCCTAAAGATTACCATCCCCCTACAAATAATAAACGAAGATAACTGTTAAAGCCCGTTCAGTTAACAGAGGCGTCTCAGGGTCAGTCTGCTCTGTCTCCACTCCGCTGCCTTTACCCATACATTCGAAGGGGAAAATTGCCACCCCCTACATGGATACAGTGGTGAGCTCCGATAGTTAGAAACGGGAGGGGGTGGTGAGGTGAGGAGCGCCTGTTTAGAGTGAACAGGGTATAACAACTGTGGACCTAGTCAGAACAATATTGCTCTAATTGGATGATTATTAGTTAAGATGTACAAATTTTATCCGATCGTCAAGTGAGGTTTTCACCCCACTAGAGCAGTTTGAACTGCTTCGTAACTACACGAGAGATAATTTCTGAATAATGTAAAAAAAAAAAAAAAAAAACCTTTGCCTACTAAGTCATAGATCTGCTTTGTTTCTGACAAAATTAACTTTAGTAAACTGAAACAATAGGTGTGTAAAAAAGGTTTTTTTTCTTATGGCTTTACGCCTCGTCGACGTCGAGGTCATTAGAGGCGAGATGGGACTGGGGACAAGGAACGGGAAGGAATTCACCCATGACCTTTTTGAAGTAAGCATCCCGTCATTCGCCTGGAGTGATTTGGGGAAACCATGGAAATCCCAAATATGGATGCCCAGACGGGGATTCGAACCGGCGTCCCCCAAAATGCGAGGCCAGAGCGTTAACCGCTCACCCACCACGCTCAGCAGAAAAGAAAAAAAAAAAAAAGATTTTATAAAATGCTCTCGGGTAACTAGCCGAGTTAAAAAGCGTTATCACACGATACGCACACGTAGTGCACTTCACCAGAAGATGGCAACAGTGAATGTTATCACCGAAATATCACGTGATAACACTTCGTTAACACGTGAGAATTTAACACCCGAGAGCGTTTTATAAATTCTCAACGCCTAGAGAAACCTCGTTCTAAAGAAAAAATGTACTTGCATTATTCGTTATCTGGAACAATATTTGCACACGCTAACTATTATTACTTATTGTAGCCAGTGATATTGTAAACTGATGTACATATCACACGGTATTTAATAATAATTAATGTTTATAACGCACTTACCACTCGTATCAAGTTATTTCATTACAACTTCTCATGCCAAAGCGTTATTCTGGCAATGTATGGTTATATATTATTTTTCTACTGCTTCCACTAGGCTAATACTAAGCACCTGATTGACATAATTTTAACTGAACCGAAGACTGAGTCTATAATAAATTGTCAGACTCGACTTGCATGATCGTTGGCCACGCAACTGACAAGCCAGTCGCTTCAGAATTGGTCGCTCGGGAGTTGAACAGAGGTTGCGTTGCAGTTGCGCTGGTGGACGAGAACTATGCAATACAAAAGGTCCGACTCCGAAGCGACTACTATCCGACGTTCATGCGACGTTACAGCGGTGGGCGTAGGGCCTTAGATCTGCTGCTGACACTAATGCAACCACTGCATAAAAGGATAGAGCAAGCAAAACTAAAATGGTGTGGAAATGTTATGAAAATGAGGGAGCATAGGAAAATACATGTAATAGAGGTACAAGATAGACGAACTACATAAATTCCGAGTGAGTGATGACGGAGGGGACTGGACCAATATGGCAACGGAGAGTTGGAGGGAAGAGAGATAAAAATGGATAGGGATATGTGTAAAGCAGACCCGGCCTTCGGATTGAAACTGTGAATGGTGATGAAAGAAATAAAGCTGGATTGCAACCATTATTTTACGTAGGAGATCATATTTCAGATCCTAAGATAATGAAGTAGATTTCTCAAAACTGTACGACAATATGTTCCAGACACTTCTGTTTCGTTAGCTTTTGTATTCTGCAGTACAATACCAGAAACATTAACTCAACATCTTTTCTAAAAAGATGAGAAAGACATAATCTTATTGTAGTTGTCTTCCTGTACACAGTTTCGTATTTTACGATAGAAACGGAAATCTTCCTTTTACATTAATTCGCATTATCTCCGCCTAATATGTATCTTGTACCTTGTCTCCAGCATTTGGCGGGTGCAATGGACAGCACTTTCAGAAACACGAGAAGGTGGTTCCACGTTCTTTAGGTCATCTCAATTTTTCACATTATTCATCCACGATTTCCATTTTCTGCTTACTCCTAGGAGTCCCCCAGTTCTCCGTTTTGTGACTAGCTGCTGTTTTTCATGTCTTTCACCATGCAATGCAAGACCCAAGTTTCAGATTTTTCTACATTCGATGCTGAGCAGCAATTCTCTTCTGTGATTTACTACCCGTAGTATCTCATGTTTGGTGATGTAAGCAGGTGATTCTATTTGGGGATACTTGCTTCTCATGACTTCATCTTCATACCTAGAACAAATACCTCAACAAAGATCTGCCTTTTAAGACAACTTGGAATTTTACAGTCATTTATGAACCCCACAATACAAGTAAACACTGTGTATTCCAGCTGTATCTGCACAACTGAATATATAATTCATTAGAAAGCTGTATTCTGGATTGGTACTACACTTCAGTGTTCACAGGATTCAAAGAACTGTGGTGAGATACTTGGATTGCGATGACAGGATGGATATAATTGGAGACCTATACAAAATCTCTCTTTCCTAATGCCTTTAAAGAACTTAAACGAAAAGTTATTTGATCGGGACCCTAAGTAACTTAAAGCATTAACCTGAGATTATTATAGCTACACCACTAAGTAATAAAATAAATCGGGATGGTTTCTGCCACATCGCTCCCAGAATGTTCGTTCAATGGTCTAATATCAGTAACTTTGAGATGTTATTAGTTCATATATTTGCTGTATACAGGCGTGCTACTTAACGAACTGTTGACCTTTGAGTGGTGGCAAGCAGTCGACAAGGCTGTGTTGACAGAGTATATTTTCTGGTTGGTAACAGGATGTTCATTCGGTGCAGACGAAACGCTTCCCGGAGGAGAAAGTAAATTTCACTCGGGTAATGCAGCTGTCCCATTTCTGGATGCGGAACTCCGAGAAGGCTGCTCTTGAAACAGCATGCTGGTTTTGGGGCAGTTTTATCTTCGTTGCAACCAGATCTCTTGTGGATTTTCCCTGAGAAAAATTTCTTATGCAACAGCCTCCATTCCGCTATTCTCGCTTTTATCCATTACTACGTAGTTTTTCAAAACTAAAATTCTTTTCTTACTTCTATTCATGCATGGTTATTGTGTCAATGGAACTGTGTGTTGGTTCTATAGGTTGGCACCATAAATTCCTATAATGCTGTAGTAATTTCTCCTTGTGTATTGTTTTAAGATGTGCCACATCTTTATCTGTTCTATTATGTGTTGATTACATTACAATCTAGTTATTTCTTACCATGTACGTCGTTTTATAATTTGATGAAGAAGTTATAACATGATTTTTATGAGCATCTTTGGTGAGGCGTTTACATTTTTTACTGTCTTCATTGTTTCGACTTTGGAGGTATTTTAAGGATTATCTTCGATTCCATGTCTTATTTTACAATTGCTTTATTTATGTAAGAAAGAACTTTCTGTCTACCAAGGTCGCAAAGCCACCTACAGGCTTTCGTATTTTAGTCTACAGCATACCAGGTCATACTGAAATCGTCAAGATTCTTAATACTACCTCGTACTTCTTTATTTGTATTCGACATGGCTGCTGTATGTATCTGGCTTCTTTATATTCATTTGAATCTTTCTCTGGAGTTTGGTTCTTTCACAATCCAACTCTCTGATATATTTCATTTTTCATTCCTAATCGTTTACAGTTGCGTCGCCTGAGTCGACTTTGTTGAAATCCGTCCGACTTTTACCTAGTACGAGACTTCTGAGTACTAACCTTATCCCCTTATAACAGCCCACTACCCACTTGCCGAGGTAACTGGGTGGTGAGATTGTCATCTCAAGTCATACCGATAAGCCTGATTTTCTGGCAGGATTTCCTACCTCAGCCTGAATGCCCGAGTTTTAAGTCGCCAGGGCCCTATCTTTTGTCCTGTCCCGTCTGATACACTCAGTTCGGAGGGAATTGACCGGGGGCCAGGGATCACGTGGGGTTCGACTTCGTGGATGTGTGAGTAGGGTTTGCTGGCAGTGCTAAGAAAAGGATTACTCAACGTTCTATTGTCCTGATCCAATCGACATGCTATGTATCCTTTGGGCTTCAACAGATTGTATATTATATGTAAAACTAAACTCAGTCTACAACCCGAAGGAGGCATACTAAGCCATTGTGTTAGTGTTAGGACGGTCAGTTCCTTTCCTCTGGGACCTACAGTTTAATGTGGAATTGGAACCACGGAGCGTCCTGGTATAGCTCGTATGATCAAACACAACTCTCAAAATCCCCGCGCCTGCCGGGATTCGAACCCGGGACCAGAGCAAGCGCCTTAACCACTGAGCTACCAGATCGTTTATAAACTATTGGTTTCCTTTAGAGTTAACTAGAGTTGTTTTTATTTAAATCCGACATGGACATAATAATTTAATGCAAACAGTTCAGAACTCATTCGCAAAAATATGCTCAGATGGAACAATCTACCACCAAAGCGAGTACTCCGAAATTTTACACAACTTTTATGAGGATTTCTGTTTATCAGATGAAACATTTTTTCGTAAAATATTGAAAAATTAATCACAGGAAAGATGGAAACAAGAATAAACTAAGAAACTAAATATGTGATTTGCAGTTAGAATTACTGATATTTGATTGTTAATACTCAACATGTTTTACACTGTCGAAGCAACTAACTGTTAACTGAGTAATAATTGAATAGAAACTTGCGTCTGACTGTGTTCGCCAGAAACTATATTAGTAATTGCCACCAAATCAATAAAAAATCGCAACAAGGAAAACCAAAATTAACAATAGTATAATAATCACCAAAAATTGTGACCCATCAGTTAAAAGATTTCATCACCCAGTTTAGTTTACTCAATTAATACAACTCCATTTCGTTTTAGTTTTAGGAGTATGGCGTAGTCATTGACCGTGGTGGATGAGCGGTTAACGCTCTGGCCTCGCATTCGGGAGAACGCCGCTTCGAATCCCCGTCCGGGCATCAAGATTTAGGTTTTCCATGGTTACCCCAAATCACTCCAGGCTAATGCTGAGATGAATACTTCAAAAAGCCATGGCCGAATTCCTTCCAGTTCCTAGTCCCCATTCCCAACCCGCCTCTAATGACCTCGACGAGGTGTAGTCTCTTCGTTTAAAAATTATTCATCACAACAGTTCTGCTTTTGATCGAATTTGTAGTTCAAATTCTAGCTAACGACATAGTGTATATCCAATTTTACGATAGGGTGTAGTCAGGTTTTGTATTTTCTTAATACTAAAAACACGTGTGACGCCAGCCTTTCTGTGCTAGTTTTAACCGTTGCCTTGTCGTATTGCAGGGACACTCATAAGAGAGGAATTCTTGTAAGCTTGGTGCATCACTTGTAAATGGAAGGGTAAGATTTATGTAGCTTTGGATTATTGTAGTGTACTGTGATGAAAATGGTATTAGATTTCACTGGTTGCGCTACATTTTTGTTTTGCTTTGATTTTGCGCCTCGTCGACGGTTAGGTCATTAGAGGCGGAATGGGATTGGGGCAAGAAACGGGAAGGAATTCGGCCATTGCATTTTTGAAGGAAGCATTCCGGCATTTGCCTGGAGTGATTTTGTGAAACCATGGAAAACCCAAATCTGGATGCCCGGATGGGGATTCGAACATGCGTCCTCCCGAATGCGAGCCAGAACGTTAACCGTTCACTCACCACGCTCGGTCGTTGCCCTACAGTTATGGTGTTGTCATGTAAAGAGAGAAATACACAGGTACTTTTGTTGACACAGGATTTCTTGGACATAATCTAATGAGTCACATGCACACCTTTTCGTCTTAATTTCTTAAGTCTCTCCAAGAGTTAAATGGAATTTTCAACATCTTCTTATTCTGTGTAAATCTCTTCGTATGCACACACCTATAACATCTCGTACCCTTAAACGTATTTTGCATATGCCATTAACTTTTGTCTTATTCTACATCTATACTCTGCAAATCACAAATACTGTGGGTGGCAGAGGGTGCTAAGCACCAATCCTAATTCTGCGCATTCCAATCCCGAACAGATCGAGGAAAGAAGGAATACATAAATGAATCAGTACGGCATCTTATTTCTCTAATCTTATCCCTCCTGTCCTTGCGACCTAAATAGGTTGGCGGAAGAAGTATTTCGTTGCACTCGTAACTTAAAGATTTTCGCATATTCTCCAGCAAATTCAAACGATCCCAGCCCAACCCACGAATCAGCTCTGTGACACTTACGTAAGGACTGTAACTAGCAGTCACGAATCGAGCGGCTCTTCTCTGTACTTTCTCTAATGTGTCAATCAATACCTTGCGATACGGATCCCAAATTCCACAACAGTATTCCAAATGCGGACGCACTAGTGTTTTGTACGCTATTTCCTTTGTATGAGCATTACAACTTCTCAAAATACGTCCTATGAATCGTAGTTTGAAATTAGCTTTGCCTACAACGGAAGTTATGTGCAAGTCCCATTTCATGTTGCTTTGTACTGTTACGCCTAGATACTTCAGGGAATCCACAGTGTCAACAACTGAATTGTTAACTTTGTATTCCTGAGCAAGCGGGGTCTTTTTATTACTTATGTGCATTGCTTTGCACTTTTTACAGTTAAGTGTAAGCTGCCATTCACGGCACCATTCCGAAATAACATCCAGATTGCGCTGAATTTCTAAGCAATCGTCGGAGCACCTCACTTCCCTATAAATAAGTGCATCATCAGCAAAAAATCGCATCCTGCAATTAACGTTGTCACCGAGATCGTTTATAAAAATTAAGATAAGAAGTGGTCCTATTACACTTCCTTGAGGAACGCCCGAAGTAACATCCCGTTTAGAAGAGGCTTTCCCGTCTACAATGACATACTGTGACCGACCAGTTAGAAAATCGCATATCCATTCGCAAATCTGTTCAGATATACCGTACGCTCGGATCTTCGCTAAGAGTCGGTTGTGTGGTACATGATAAGCATTCGTCATTTCTTAACTCACACTACGTCTAATGTTCAAAAAATGTGATCAATTAACATTACGTTTCTTTTTCCTATCCCTTCTTGGTCTACGAATGTTTTGTTCTATATACTCCTTTTTTAAGATCAATTTAACTGCGAATGTGGGTATATTTTTCTAATCTTTACTGAACATAATACGTTAAGTTAAAACTTAAAAAGTGTGGCTCATAATAATAACAGTTTGAAACTAAATCAAAATTTTATTGATGCAATGAGTTTTAATTAAATATGAAACGGCGTATCTGCACTTACTCACGATAAATTACTTGCTGTATGAGATGTCAGATTGTGGAGCATTTGGAAGAAGAATCCGTGGGTAAGTAGTTCTTGGTCGCTTTTCAATGGAAACGATTTCAAGTGGTGGATGCATTAGGATGAAATGTTTTTTTAATATTATTTAACTGAATATTTCTACAGATCTATATGTTTTAACGACGCGACATGTGCTGTATCAAACAGCTTGTTACATAAACGTTTCAAGGAATGCATTTGATTAAGCCAAATGCATTTTAATTGTCTTATCATTCTAAGCGTTCCCACTCTTCTTCATGTAGTTGCGTAACTGTGTCTAAAGCAGACCCTAATCTGCTGCGGCTGTGGCGGGACGTATTTGATCTATTTAAGACGAAAGCCGACTGGCAACAAACAGTTCAACCAGGGCACTGGAGAAAACACATCATCGTCCGGTGAAGAAATAGCTTGTCTGTGCGTATATTATTCACTGTTTAACAAATGTACTTTTCAATGTTTCTGCGTGCACCTTTGACAATTTCTCATGTATCTTCAGATACACGTTCTTCGAAGAATACGTGGAAATTTTAGGATTTTTTTTTTCTTTTTGGAAATGGCAAACTGATTAAGGACATAATTTTTTTTTCAGTTTCATAGTGGATTCTACTGAAGTTGTTTTATCTTGTTCGATACGGTGTATATGGTACATGATAAGCTGAATATCAAATGTCGAAATTTCTCGAAATTATTTATTTTTCTGATAGTTTATGTGCTGCATTTTTATTTTAAGAGAACTTGCTTATATTTTTATTTTTAAAAGAACACCTCCACTGAAGTATGAGAAACGTGTCCTGGGAAATTTGTTACTGAAACATACTATAACAACTTAACTTCCTAACATTCGGCCAAATAATTAATGAATCTCCTCTGCTCCTTTGATACAATTTTGCGTAACTTTTCATATTAATTCGCCTGTTAATTTCATGTTTGGTGTTTACATTCCAGATTTCAGTACGTTTGGATTTTGAAGTTTATCAGTTTAATTAAGCTATCCTCTTTAAACTGAGATTATTTTTAATCAGAAAAATTGATGTGAATGGTAAAAAACGTTGATGTCAGTATCCACTGTGGCCTTCCAACTAGATGTTGAATTCAATTCAGCTATAATTTCTCTGTCATTATTTTGATCAGCAGAGACGGAAAAAATGCTTAGTTCGATACAGCTGCATACTGTGAAGAAAACCGATGTATTGTACACATTCTCACTCTATTTAAGAGGTATAATGGTTTTAGGGAAACTCTTATACTGTTATCACAAGATAGTTTCCATATAGTAGCTCCAATTATTTTACATGTACAGTCTTGTGCATTACGTTCATTGAATCTCATTTCATGGTATCTGCACTGACTCTATCAGTCACACAATTCAGATACTGAAAAGTTTTTAATACTTAAAATCTTAATTTTATTTGTTATTGGATTTTACTGTGCAGAACAGAATGACTAACAATTCTCTGATACCAGATTTTGTGCAGGAATCAACTGATTAAAATAAATGATCGTATTTTGGAATCGATTTCTAATGTGTAGAAATTTTTGTGAGTAGAGTGTCAATATTACCATGTTGTTTTGTTCAAAAACTGTGCCGTGTCAACAGATTTTCCAGTAATTTTCACTGTATTGCCCCATCCATATTATCTCAAGGCTAAATTTAACACACACGTTCAAATAGGTGTTCCAGTTAAATGTGGCTGATGCAATGATAACATATGTTGCATCATGTCCGAGCTTGACAATCTCTTTGTTGAGATAGAGATTAAAGAATTAAGTCATGGCAGTAAAATTGTTTAGTTAAATATGAATTTAAACGACAGAAAAGTTGTTCGCTTTGACCATAATTTACTTAATAGTTTTTAGATTTTTTTTACCATGAAATTTATTTACACATTATGAAACCTTTCTATATATGGAGGAAAATAAAGATGGCTGTGCTATTATCGTAGACAAATTACGTTGTGCTGTATTTTCCATGGTTATTTCCTGCTTAGACGATAGTATAGACTCCCGAGATTCCAGAAGACTTTTCGCATTCTGGGATGCTACCGAAACATTTTTGCAATTCTCTCGTGAAATTCTATTGCAACCATCTATTTGATTAACACTGTGATCAGACTTACAGGAAATTTCGTTTTTGTCTGCGCATTATAAAAATAATAGCGATCAGATTGTGGTATCTACCTTTTTTTTTTTTTTACACCGTTAACTTATTACCTTTTTTCTGAAACTCTGGTGAAATTACACGACTATAACTACATTTATTGTAATTATACATGACTACTGGTTGCTCTTCAGTGATAGTTAGGTATAATTTTTTTTCTATAATAATTACTTTTTTCCCATCTAAATTTATACGATCAGTTTTGTTTAAAATTTCTCATTATATTGTGTCGTTTACATTACGTTTAGAATTAGTATATCACTGTCATTTCAGTAGCTTTTTTTCACTTATTTGGGGTTTGAACGTAATGGAGTGGTTTATGTAAAAAACAAAGGAATACTGGACCGGTCGGAAGCATTTTTGAAATGAAAATAATAAACTTCACCACAAACTCAAAATTTGCACTGGCCGAGCTAACGAACTGTTTTCGGAATCCTTGTCAGATAATCGCTGCAAACAGTGGTCAGTGACCTCGGAACGGTCTGATAACGTTCAGTTTTCGACGCTGTGTTGCAAGCATGTGCTTCTACAACACATATGGGAACAGTTTCCAGTTATGATGGAGAATCAGTGTACAGCAATCGTGTTGATATCTTAAGGATTCTTCTGTCGTTACGCGTTGAACATCTAGAACTAACACAGAAATGACTGTAATTATACATCAACTGTTTTAAATCTGAATACCGCTCGAGAAACGTACATAATATAAGAGAAATAATTCAAATTCATGGTAAAACAAAATAAATATCTTAGTGACTGAAATGCTAGTTAGTTGTAATGCAGATATCTGAGACTAAAAGTTAATGAAAAACTTTATTTGAATTTTTGAATAGATCTTCGATTCTCTTATCGCGTCGAGTTGGTATCTCCACCTATGATATTCGTCGTCTTTCCAATGCAGCATGGACTATCATCTCATGGTAGGTTCATTATGTTAGTGGAGTTTTCAAAACAAGTTGATTTTGGCGGACGTATGATTTATCACCGTTAGTGAGCTGAAGTATATGTCTTCCCTTATAGACACACACTTTTTACTTCGTTCTTTTCCAAGAGACCACTTATTATTTAGATGATAGAATCTGTACATGCAAACAAAGCTTCAACTTCAACACTATTGCTGCAACGTCAGACAGATAGTAGATTGTTAAGTAAGAATTATTGATTAGCAGTTTGCATTGAATTTGTTCTTTATAGAAACTAACATGTATACACTCACATCTTGCGAGCTGTGAAAGAATCTATGTGGCTTCTCAATAAAGAAACATAAAACATTACGTCACCGCAGCAGATAATAAGTGGGGCACTGTTTATCTCCGGGCAGCATCGCGTTAGTAAACACTGGACTGTGAGAAGTGACGACATTAAATAACACATGTGAACCAAAGGAAAGTGGAGCACTCTTCAAATCCGATTACATTCATTCGGTTTCTTAGTCCAAAGCTTTAAATTATAAGGTAATTTCGTTTACAAACAACGCATCGATGTCAGATATCTCTAATAGCTCCAGTTTTAGTCAAATCATTACTTACTTTAGTAAATCATTACTTATTACGTTAGGAGTTAGATACGATTAACAAGATTTTTTTAATAATTTCTGATTTTTGTTTGTTTGTCATTTCTCGGTCATTCAAAGATAAATGTAGCTACGTGACGTAAAGGTATAGCTGAGAATTTTAGTGTTGAAGAGTAACTTAAACAATATAAGACGTGTGTACAGAGGATACAATGATAGAAATGATAGGATTCGAGTGCAAATAAAATCGTATTCCGAGGGACTGATGTGTTTGTCTTATCTCAATATACAAAAAAAAAAAAAAAAAAAAAAAAAAAATTGTATATCGTGATGAAAATATCGTGAGACAAATTGTGGTAAATGAAACATAAACAAATAGTAGCCATGAAATGGCCAGAAAAACCGAAAATAACAGACTAAATATGTAAATTAATACAGTGTATAAGTATTAACAGAAGTAGTAATTTACAAACGATACGACGGGTAAAGTATATGAAAACACATCAGCATAACATGAGGCTTCTTCAAAGTAAGAAACATTTTGAAGCAAAAACTTAATCTACAAAAATAAAATAAAGGCTATTAAATAGAGTAATGAATTAGGAAATTAGCAGTGTCTGGAAATAACTGTTGTAAAATCTCGCAAAAAAAAAAAAGGTCTTCACCGATTCCTTATTGGGGATATTGGTTATTCCTTGTTGGGGTTTTATGTGGTGTCGAGAAATTTTTATGTTTCTTTTCCTGTGATATGAGAATAACCGGCAGCAGATTTTTTATAGGTGTTTATCTATAGAAACATTCTATTCCAAGTTCAAATCAAAATTCTAGAATAATATAGTACACTTTGCGCCGGTTATCATGATATTCCTGTCCTTAATGTTTTTAATGAAAAAGGTATGTTCTAGAGATTTCTTTGCTAAATCTTATTTCCATACTCTTATCTGCTTTATCTTTATAATCCAAGTAATTTGTTAAAGGATGATTTATTTATACTTTTGACTCACAATCAAAGTGGAACATTGCTTCAGGTAGCATGAAATTCTCAAAATGTCTAGAATCTTCATTTTCAATACTTTTACTATAGATGAAATTTTCACTAACGGCTTTTGATTTTAGTAAACGTATACGCGGTGAGTCGTTGGGTACTTCCAATAATGTCCTATTATTTTTACCACGCACAGCTACCGCCTCTGACACCTGTTTATAGGTACCCACGATGCTGGAAGCCTTGACTGTGTTGCTGCTGCTTATAGCGGCGGCAGTGTTGTACTCGTACTTCCGTCGAAGTTACAGCTACTGGTCTTCTAGAGGCGTCAAGACGGCACCTACTTTGCCTGTAGTGGGCAGCATGCTGCCGATGATAATGCTGAAGCGCACTCCTGGACAATTCATGCACGATCTCTACAAACAAGAGCCTGGGGAAGATATCGTCGGTTTTTACATCTTCAGCAGGTGAGTAGTGCGAAAAAAAAAAAGTAACAGCTACATAGATTCATTGCAACGAAATGTCCCTCTACAGAATACATAAAAAAATCTTCTTAAGATTATGGCTGAGGCTAAGTGGCAATCGAAAGCGCACTGGATACTGTAAGTAGATTGTGGCGTTTCAGCAATCTTACTTGTGCAGTAGGAATATTTGCTTTGTATTCCAGTAGTGAGCTGGTACACGTATACTACTTTGCACCACAAAAGCAGAATAAACCTAACTTAATGGCCTGCCTTTTTCTTGGTCGCGACTGCTTTTTGTGAGTGAGCTTTATAGACCTAGGAGGATTATGGCTTAGTCATTAAAGTGCCTCATTCGTTATCACCATTTTCGTTGTGTGACTACTAGTTTCTAACAGAGTTTTTATAGTTTTTTAATCCCACCTTCTCAGGTAAAAAATTGTTAATGGAATGTGCTGTAAGAGACACCGAGGATCGTATTCATGTGAAAGTGTAATCATCTTTTACCTGGTTAAATTTGTAACAGAGACGAAATGCGCGGCAAATCGAAACTCTGTCACCATGCCTTGAAAACTATACGAAAAGAAACTTGTATTTATTGACTTAACTGAATATAATATTTGTAAAACGGTTGACTGTTAAGTGAATGATACGTTAAAGATATTGGTGCCTGTTTATTTATTTATTTTTCAGGAATCAGTGCACGGCAATCTGCAGGATAAAAAAAAGATGATTCTGTAATTTTAAACATCACCTACACACTAAAGCAATAACTGTGCTGATAAAAGTACAGCCAGACAGCTCAGTAACTTTGTGATGACAGAGCGTTTTCCTGCCCTCTAAAACTTTACTGTCGAGAAAAATCTCAAGTTCTACGAAAAGGAATTAGGCTGGAGATTACATTCGGCTCTAGAAACACACTGACTGAAAACACTTTAAATCACTGACATGCTAAAAGTCATGGAATATCGCTCTAACAACGTGAGGAGATTCCTGTAGCAGCCACCACATGTGACATAAACTGAAGTAATAGGCGAAAGTAGGGTCTACCTAGATGTGATCTGCTGCCGTTGTATTATCATCCTGGAACTTCTTAACCTTAAATTGTTATCGGTACATTAAGTCTATAAAGTATGGTCACATTTGAACATAGTGACGTCCAGTCAAGGGCCTGTTCAGTTTGACCAAAGGACACAATCCAGACCACTTGAACATGTCCCATGTAACATACACCCGCTTGCTCAGTTCCTTGCTGACCAGTTTGATCCATGACCTCATAGAGTTTGATATTTAATAATTACGATCTTTCGGCACTTAAGCACTGTTGACAGAGTTCATCCGAACAGGGAACTTGAGTATGTTGTATTACACTGTGTTTCAGGCCTGCCGTGCTTGTTCGCCCTCCAGAGCTGCTTCGTTCGGTGCTTGTCAAAGACTTCAACCACTTTTCCGACAGATTTAACGTCAGCGACCCAGTTAAGGATCCTTTAGGTGCCAGAAATCTCTTCACTATCAAGGTAATTGATTTTCTTTTTAGCCTATCACAAACCGATGATTAAGATTTTTAGCAGCTAAAATTGATCTAGTTAAGTACCTATTACTGTTCTCATTTGGTCGAAAAAACTTTACCATGGTTTATTTCCTTCTAGTTAAATTTCTACATCTTTTTATTCTGAAACATGGTTCCACTTCAAATTT
Source organism: Vandiemenella viatica (assembly GCA_031002005.1). Lineage (NCBI taxonomy): Eukaryota > Metazoa > Arthropoda > Insecta > Orthoptera > Morabidae > Vandiemenella > Vandiemenella viatica. Next base: position 12,708,550 of record JARYHS010013631.1, on the reverse strand, counting down.
CTTGAGACTGAATGAGTCCGTGTATAAGAAGACAAACGGATAATAACTCAGAGCTCTATCTGGCCCTATGATGCGGCTCCTGTAAGAAAATTTATCAGGAGTTATCTTCGGCAAAAGCTACAAAAGGCAGCTGCAAGCAACTTAAATAAAAACCCAAAACATATCCAGAAGATATTCAATTCCATTAAACAACATTTCGAAGGCCTCTACCATATTAAATAGTGGCTAAAGGTCGAGATAGAAGACAGTTACAATTTTCAGAAAATATCATACATCGATCACGCTCTTGAAGAGTCATACAGGAATAATATCCTCACAGAAAGGTCCAATTTTAGAAGAATGTATTAAGCCAAAATGTTTTAATATTAAAGACTTTCCGGAATATATATATATTTTGTACTGAAAGTGGATGTGGACAACAAATGTGACAGGCAGCCTGCGACCAGTATCACTAGTTCAGGCGCAATCGATCCAAGTAGCAACTAATTCTCAATGCAACATCTGAGACACCTTGTGATGTCATCCTTACATCATAAGTACGCTTAAAATTCTTGGTTAAATTCTGAAGTAAAATTTAATTATAAATTGCCCTTTTTGCCCTGTTAATAACAAGAAAGCCAAAGCAACACAGGCTGAAAGAACTATATAAAGTACTAATTATAAGTGAAGTACGTACGGTAAGAGCAAACATGACTCTGTGGAAAGGGAATGAGATAGGATAGCATAAATATTGGTGATGTGAACGTTGTAAGATTAAAAAAAAAAAAAAAAATGCCTCCGTGTCATGACTGCCGATTTGAAAAAATGTTGAGTACGCCTGTGTGCATACGCTTACACTCTTACCATCGAAAAGAAACTTTTATACATCTATTCATTCTATAAACGATTTCTGTGTTTATAACCTGTAATTACAGCAAATGTATGCCAATCGACACAAAATTCTATTAGAATCAGGAAATTAAAACACTTTTCAGATTCTATTTTTAGTATAACTATCAACGAGAGTGCAAATCTGACAAATTTTTAACGCTTTAGTATGAGTCGTTGGTGCCTCATGCCAAAGTGGGAACCATACAAACAGACAGCAATTTAATATTCTAAAAATTGACACTACTTAGCGTCTTTCATGTATCCCTTTTATCCACCCAGCATTTCGTTTTCTCTCTGACTATAATGATGTGGCTTGGTACCATGGTCACAGAAAATGGATGGTATGATTTTTCTCTTTCCCTGTTTTCACGTCTTTTGCAATTTGTCTATTCCTTACTCTATTGATATTTTTCGCCCGTCTCTGATGGAAAATTCAATCATCCTGATGCATGAGATTGCCATATTTATTATGTTTATTTGCTCCAGGAAAAGATTTCTACAAAGACTTTGTAATACTCCACTATATTATTAATTTGTATTACTAATTAAAGTCCACAGGTTTTTAGACGGTTTGGCCCTTAAATACCGCCATTCAACCCACGTACGCGGACAGAGGAGCTACTTAGTTTCATTCAAAGGTTCTTACTATCCAAATAAGACATCTTAACTTCATACAATAAATAATTTGCTATTTTATTGATTAAAGCTCGATTACTGCTCTTAACAACTTTATTTTTACAGGAGACACAAAACTACAGTTGAAAATACACTCGTTCTGTATATTAAGAAACAATCACTGATTCATCTGGCATAATACAAAATATTAGATCGCCGCCACAACTTTGGCGCACGACCTCTCACTCCCGCTCACAGCCAGAGAGTCCACACCTCTGCATACACTCAAAACCATAGATGTTAACATCACTTATACTACCCTTTTTTACATGCTTAGTATCGTCTGTGATTTCCGTGAGCATAAATACAATTGCTTACAATGCATATTCATACATTTATTTTAATATTATAATATATATACATATCTAAATATATATTTGGGGATAGTGGATATGCTACAACTTCTTTACAGAAAAATTATTTTTGGTTTAGGGACCTGAGTGGAAATACCTGCGAGCAAAGCTGTCCCCAACATTCACATCCGGCAAGATGAAGGCTATGTACCCTCTGGTAGCCCGCTGCGACCGCCAGCTGACTGATCACATCATGTCTAGGACGAATGAGGATGGTGTGGCAGAAATTGACATCAAAGAGGTAAATTAGGCTTAACGGCTTACGTTGGTGACAACTGTCTCGATTCAGCGTAAATATTGAATAAAAATAACTGTGAATATTTTGATGTTTATAACAGCTTTCTGGATACTACACAGTTTCTAGTGCGTATGGAATAGAGCTAGTTTTGATCATTTCAAAATGAATTTTATTACAGCTAATGCCTTAGTGCTTCCTAATGCCTTGATGCCATTTAACACTGACCATGACCCCTTGTTATATAGGCGGCGGCGCGATGCACCACTGATACTATCAGCAACTGCGCCTTCGGCATCAACAGCAACTCTCTGCGCGATTCTGACGCCGAATTCCGGGGAAAAGGCAAGAAGATGTTCGATTACAACATCAGAAGGAGCCTTGAGGTAATTCTTCTTACCTGCCGTGGAGTGAATCCTTCTTCACCTTTCTTTCCTTTCATAACAATTCTCAACAACAGTGTGATGAATACGCCGTCTTCTCTGCACGGCAACCAGAGTGCCGCACACGTCTTTTTTTTTACAATCTTTTGGCCACAGTGCTTAGGAGGTCAGCTGTCAAAGCTGTATTTACTTGGTCAGGCAACACTGGAGGCTGCAAAAGATGAGCCCTCCCATCTTGCCTACGTAGCTGCAGCAGCTGGCCTTCGCGCCCTCCACTTCCATACTGTTTGGTGACCGGATCCCACCGCAGATGGTCAACCAGGCTGGTCTAGTTTCCAGTGCGGGCCTTTCTCGAAGAGCGGTCGGTGTACGTGGATCTTTTACGTTCACAGCTGGCATTTGTGGCGGGGTAGACGTGTCTGTCAAGTCACTTTTCTCTCTTGCTTCACTGTCGTCGTCATCGTATAGCTAGAAATTTTTTTGCAGCAGTTGTTTGTTGGACTACAGGCTCTGGATGTTCCTGTTTGTCTGTTATCTGCCAAGTAGTGATGGCATTCTGTTGCTTTCTTCTTTGTCAATTAAGCCACCAGTTCAGCTTGGGGATCAGCTTCTTGCGACAATATGAGGTTGAGTACACGCAAGCCATTTACATGGCGCATCCTAGCGTGTCTCTTCATGTCTGACATGGTCATAATGGATCAATTACACCAGGTTGCGGTATGTGGAATTCATTGCTGCTGCCATGAATTCCTTGTACGTTATAAGTAGCTACCAGACTATTCACTTGTCAAGGTCGACATGGAGTATTATTTTCTGATGCTTTCCGACACGTGCGTGTTACTCCCAATGTTTCAGTCGGTAAGAATGTGGACGGAAGAAATAACTTATTCCGCTATGCGTCTGAGCATTGAAGATTACTGCATCTCGCTCGGTACAGATATCTTCAGTACATGAAGACTCAACGTAATTGCATGAACCGCTAGCTCGCGGTAAACGTACATGATCTGGAATGCACGTCTTGGTTGGTGCGATGAAACTTGGCTGTATGTTAACTACTACCTCGTGGCTGTTGCTGGTTAGGAAGCACAGTTTCTTTGATGATTTATTGCGGGCCTTCTGTGTGCTGCAAGTCTCGTGGACGGTTGACTGCTGCGTAGTGCTGAACTCTCTCCATAACAACCTATGTTTTGCTCGGGCCCCTCCTATCGCATGTGAAAGGCGACCAGAATTCTTAGAAAATTGAAGCCGGCTGACGCCGCCATTTTAGGGGCAAGAGATTGATGGAACTTTGAAACCCTCGTACAGTCATATAACAAACCACTGTAGAATGGAAAATTTTATACTGTTAAGGGTTTCCTTTGCTCAAAGAAGATGGAATGACTTTAATTATAGAATTTCCGCTGAATATAATTAACTTTCGGACTTATTTTCTTCTGAGCTATGTTAAATTTTTTCTCCCTCTTCAAGTAGGCTAATTTAACTGATCCGGAAAGATGTTAACATTTCAATAATAGTGACGTATTATTTATAAATGTAATGAAGGAAAACTGATGAAATACTTGTTCACAATTTTAAGAAGTCAGAGCTCAAACTAAGTTTTCTTCTGAAGTTGAGCAATCATTTTCTGATTAGTTCATCATATTGAAATGAAGAATATGACCGAGTAGTTCTTTCAGTTTGAAGGAAATCGAAGAAGTAAAGGTTTAGCTTTTCTATTGTGCCTATTTTTATCTTTTTTGTTCATTGTTATACCAAAATCTTTCACTTCTAAAGACTTAGATACTCAGCACACGGGTCCAGGAAATCAAGCATGATACTCCTTGCTAATCAAATTTTGTCAAGGCCAACAAAATATATTAAAGTGCATTTTTCATATTACATATTACTTGAATTCAAGTGCATCCCTGGGTTTTAAATTATAACCTTGTATATCAAAGTCACTTTCCATTCCATATTTTCCCCTATTTTTGTATACTCCAGAGACTACCTAAAGTTTAGCTGGCAAGGTGCCAATGTCAACATTAATTTTATACCACCTTTAATGCAATATATGGAGAATAAAATTACGAAATTAATAACAATCATATCATTCATATGAGAATATTAGGGAAGTAAACACGAGAAATTAACGTGTCTACTTCTTTTATTCATTATAAAACAACACAGTTTTGTTTAATTTCTGTTTGATTGACACTTTCTGCTTTTTTGTGCATTTTTTTGCAGTATGATAAATCTCAGCCTGACAAACTTATCAATCATTTTCTTCGAAAGTAGGATTACATGATTTTCAGGATCCGGCGTTTGTTAGTTCACCTCTTCCTCAATTTATTCAAATATCGGAACGGAAATCTGTATCGAAAGAAAGTATTAAACATGTGATCAGCAGGTTAGATCACATCCAGGCGTTAAGATAGTAGAGGATTTTGAACTTATTTAAATGATTACTTACTTGTGAAACGACAAATTTGTGCCTCTTGTAGCACAGTTGGTGTAGTTATATGCAGCGCAAGACGTAACCATTGTAGAAAACACTTGTAAACCAAAAATATACGAGCACGCGATCATGTCAATACGTCTCAACTGTACAAAAGTAAATACTAAAAGTTGCCGGTTACCCTCAATATGGCGGCGAGCGCATCGTTGAATTTGCGAAGGAACACTAGCGCCGTTGCTCCTTCTAGTGTATAATATTCAAACTTCTTTGGTTTTTCCGGCCACAGTTGCAACCGGTTGCTTCCAGGGCATTCGGATGATGTGTGACCAACCCTGCATCAAACGCACCTCAATATATCATGGAATTTCTGCCATCGGAATCACCGGACTACAACGTTGATTTTTTGTTTAACAAGATTCGTCCCTTGCAGCCTTCCAGGTCAATCCTAGGAGACGAGCTGCCTAATGGGAGAGAATTGGAAAGAATTGGGCCTTGCCCTTTTAAAGGAAACATCCCGGCATTCGCCTGGAGTGACTACTGAAAACTGTAGTCAGGAATTCAAACCTCTATCCTTCCGAATGCCAACACGTAGAAAGAGATCGCTTTCATTTGGTGACAGCGCAGAATATTTTACAGGTTTCATTCCTCCAAAGTGAGTCCTGGGAGGCTACTGGAGGGTCTCAGGGACTCGCTCAGACTAGCAAACCTACGGGGAGAGAATGGAAAGGAATTCAGCCGTGGCTTTTAAAAGGAATCATCGCAGCGTTCACGTTGAGCAGTTGCGGAAAACCAGGGATGACCGCAATCAGGGTGGCTGGACTGGGATTTGAACACCCGTTGTCCCACATGCTAAGTATAAGAGCCATATCAGATTCCAACTGACTCGGTCCAAAAGTGCCGAATCTCACTGTCTTCTGGTATATTTCTGAAAATGTGGAAATCACTGTGAGAAAGATGCTGTATTTTAATCTGTAATCTTGTTCGTACACACACGCACACACACACACACACACACACACACACACACACATCTAATATATACATATTAGATCCAAAACGTAACTTTGTTAATCTAACCGTTTGGAATATTGCTGTAGCATTCCTATAATTTTCTGATATGTTCACGTCTTAATTGTCTCTACCACCGTAGAAACCGTTGTAATCTGCAAATATATCCGGCAGTTTCTCTCTGACATTCCCAACTTTCGCCTGGGGAATTCAGTTGACGTTAGTATTTGACCTTTCAGGTACTGGTGTTCTTCTTTGTTCCCCATCTGGTGCGGCTGCTGCCGTGTTCCTACTTCCAGAAAGACACCACCAAGTTCATGCGACGTGCCTTCTGGGAAACTCTGCAAGAGAGGGAGCGCCGGATCGCGGCAGGGGACACAGCAAACCGCCGTCACGACCTGGTCGACCACCTCATTCAACTCAAGAACCAGGGCTCCATCCAGCGCGACGAAGACGACAACGAGCTGGATTTAGCTGAACCAGTTGACGAGAGTCTGTCCAAAAAGTTTGGTGAGTTTCCGTTGACTACTCATATGGAACCCATTCGCTTAGGAGCATCGTGTCACTGACTTCACCGTCAGTGATTAATGTGTAGTGGTGAGCTTAGTTACATCCTCTACAAGTCTGTGTCTTTCGCTGGATTATTGTCTGGAAAATGAAGCATAGAAGTTAGTGCACCGCAAAGTGTACAAGAATTGACACAATCTTGTGCATTGTTCTATTGCGGCCTTTCTTATCAATGATTACAATTTTCTTACTTACTACGCCTCAAATTATGAACATTACATAGAATGTCGATAAATAAATGATTTTCCAGCTTTCACTGAAGTTTTCCTTCTATTGAACTTTGTCAGCCTAATACCACCAAACTCTAAAATAAAATTTTACAAGTTTGTCAGAAATATTGTGAGAATAAAGGATGAAACAATTTCAGATTATAATACTAGGTGATCTGTTATTCAAGAAGCATTACGTAAAAAGGCCATGTAAAACAATTCATTACAGTGCTGTTTATGGATAAATACTCCTCCGTTTTTGGTGATAAATATTCTTTTTCCGCCAACTTATATCTTGCTACATAAAAGAGATTCATTTTGCTGTCGATGTTCACGGATGTTGATCTTTCTTTCAAAATTGTACTCCAGTTATAGCCACTGATATCACATCTTCAAATAACAGTCTTGAATTCTTTCACAAATTTTATTTATTAACAATGATGTATGGTTCTGTGTTTTGATGAACCTCTTCTACAATCGTTCCTATCAAATGTATCACAATTCACGCTAAATTCAGAAGCTGGATGATCTTGTTACTTTCTCGTATATTGGTCTCAGGCAAAGCAGACGCCTATAGTAGATATTTTCTAATTCTGTAATAGTACATTAGAAACCGGCATTTCTGAGTACCATTAGTGACACTGATTTAAGGTCTTACAGGATACTGTCCCAACCACATCAAGCACTATGTCCGACATAGTGTTGTCAGGGAACGCTTGGTGAATCTTCGAGTTCTTTATCACAAGAATTCTAAATAACTTGCCACTACTGTACTTGATGGATGTGAAAACCTCCGGCTTTTAATATTGATATGGTGTCACTCACCGTCTCTTGTTTCTTATCATTGACGAATCAAACCCAGTGCCGCTGTACACGATTACTGATCATCTATGACTGTTTAAACAGTAATTCAGCAAAATGTGCCATTTACCTTCTAGGTGTCCGTGCTCAGCGGTTTATCTGATACTCAGATTGTTACAGACTTTTCTGGGGACGATCTGCTGGCGCAGTCGGCAATCTTCTTCACGGCTGGTTTTGAGACAACCTCGTCGACCATTTCCTTCTGCTTATACGAGATGGCCTGTCACCCGGAAATGCAGTCCAAACTCCGGGATGAGATCCGCAAAGAATGCGCGAATGGCATCACCTACAATGTAGTCACCCGGATAAAGTACCTTGACATGGTCATATCTGGTGAGTACTGTCAAATATTAAATTCAGAATTGCTGCTGATTAACGTTTCTTTGTACTACTGTAGCAAATCAAGCGGGATAGAACGTGTATGTCATTGGTAGATCAGGGGAAAAAAAATCAGTTTACGAATCTCCGGTAACTAGCAATAAAAATTTGTTCCAAGAATTCATAAACAGTTAAACAGTAATGATTCCAAGAAAGTATACCTAATAATTTTATATGGAGTGATAAAAATTTCACTATTGAATCACAGCATAAAAATATAACTACACAAATGACACGTTTTCAAATTGGCCGGCCACATCTACTTATTGACAGAGACCGGCGATGTCAGTGTTGACAGACATAAGTACAGATGTTAAGTCCACCGAGCGGGTTGAGGTGTTAAGCGGCGCCTGAGCCGAAGCCCTCATCCGCCACCAGGGACGGTGAGACAAGGCGCCTTTCGCCACCTCTAATGGATGCCCACGGGAAACGACGCGGATGCGGCGACCCGCCACGAACCAGGCCGAAGACCCTTTCAAAACCTGGCCGTATAGCTGGGTATCCACTACGCGCGGCAAACCCTCGAACACTGGGTCGCGCGGCGATACCTGGCTTTTTCCAGGAACATTCTGGCTTTTTCCAGGAACATTGGCGCGGTCGAACATGCCGCGCTGCGAGCCATTCTCTGTCGGTCTTTTGGCGCGCGGTAAAGGCCCCCCACTGATTAGCTCGCGAGCAGTTGGGACGGCAGTGTCTTTCTTTGAGTTGGCTCGCGTGGCACAGCGACAGTTTACTGCCATGAACAACGAAAAGTGTCGGTAACTAATACAGCTGTATGGTGCGAAAGAATTTTTGTGGAATAGTAAATGTGCAGATTACCACAACAAATAGCAGACACTCCTTGTTCATTTAGTTTATGTAAATGAGGAGTTCCATAAGTTTCATTGCTAGAAAACAAATTACCACTGCCAACAACATTTTCTTAAATTTCATTTTAACTACTAGACTTATTACAATAGTGTGGAGATGTAATTTGGACAGTAAAGAGAAGCATATAAAATTTTTATGTTCCTATCTTGAGTAATTTTCAAGAAAATGTTCCTTAAATTTCAAAAATCTAATTTATAGCAAAGGGCTTTCAACGTATGACAACTACATGCAAACACTATAGGATGTAGGGTATAAAAAAAAGCAATAATTCTACTTCTAGGACTTTTATAACGCAAAATGAAGGTTTCTCTTGTAGAGGAAAGTTTAAAATAATTTTTGGAACAAAAAACCAAATTTCGATTATTTTTATTTTACCACCTTCGGTTCCGCTTAATAATTAACGTTATAAGTAGTAGTAGGTATATGAGTCTCCAGTTGCTAGAAATCTTAAAGTTATTACTAGTCTCTCGGTAACTGAAATCGCGTGTCGAAACTTAGTGTTCACTTTATTCACACTCGTCCATGGTCGCGAAAACTGACTGTGCCTGCATTGCTTGCCGCGCAACTCTGGCTGGATTGCGCTGCCGCGCGCGGCAGCCGCGCTTGTCAACAGAAACACACGAACATTGGCTCGCGCGGCGATTCCTGGAAAAAGCCAGGTATCGCCGCGCGACCCAGTGTTCGAGGGTTTGCCGCGCGTAGTGGATACACAGCTTAAGCCTCTCTGTGGTTGCTACGCGTAACAACCGGCCCCACCCGAGCCACGCAGGGTGGGCGGAAGCCGTAGCGACCGGGCTTCGCGTAGGAATGGCCCTTCGCACGATCCACCACGCCAGCGGAACGAACGTATAGTCACTGCGTAAGCGGCTTCCCGCACTAGGGCGCGCTTCTAGTTCGCTTTCCCCCGCACCCGCCCGACACTTGTGTCCAGTACAAGCACTGGTTCCCACGCACTCTTCCAAGCTCCACAGAGCACCGCCGTAGTGCACGATCCCGCTGCAGGGACCCGAAGGTCCACGCAACGTTGACAGGGTGAATGCTTCCTTCCCCCCCCTCCCCCACCAGGTACACCAATGCGCTGCCAGTCCACACTTAAATAGTGGACCTATTATGGCAGCATTAGAGACACAAGAGACTAGAGACGGCTCCGACCAGCAGGGATGCTACCCCTGAGCCCCAGGGGCCGAACAGAGAGGTGGCAACCGCAACCATGAACAGCCCTCAAGACCGTGGTACTGACCCCTTCATTCGGCTACGGGGTCTATGCTGTACTGGCAGCAGAGGTGCACTAAGCCTCTGTAATGCTTGGTCTTCGTTCTCCAGGACACCCCCAACACTGAAGCACTCAGGGTAAGGTTGCTCAATGCACTTGAGCTGCGGCCAACACCGTAGTGCGCCTAGATGCAGCTTCACCACCCAAAAGTTTTCCGTTCAGCAGGGGACGGGACCCCCTCTGAACCTCCAGCCTCAAACCGGGAGCGACGGGAGACTGTGGACGGAGGGCATAAGTCCCGGGGACGGCGAAGGCGGTAAGAACACGCCTCCTACAACCGCCCACTGCAAGGACCCAATTCCGACGCTCAGCAATATCCCCTCTCTTGGTAGACGCAATAGGTACAATACCAAGACTAGCGGTTTCAAAGTTTTCCAGTCATCACAATTCAGAAAAGAGCGTTTTACAGACACCTCCAGCTCAATCAACCCACCACATCCTTCAGAGGGAGAATATTTCCCCCAATGCCCTAACTTGCATCTATAAAGATACAAGAAAAGCATCGGAGGGGGGAGGGGGGGGGGCTCGGGACCCGCGGGTGCGTCAGACCCGTCATTTAGGTCTCCCCAGAGGGAGGCCCAGATCCCTGGGGGAAGTGTTGACAGACAGACAACACTGCGTCAAAGAACAGAAACACTCGATGTGAGACGTACAACACAGCCGTCCGTGCAGACAGTGCAGCGAAATTTGTCGCTAATGGGATATGGCAGCAGAGGACCGACGCGAATGCCTCCGTTATCAAAACGATATCGGCTGCTGCGCCTCGCCTGGGCTCGTGAACATATCGATTGGACCCTACAGAACTGGAAAAAATTTACATGGTCAGATGAGTCACGATTCCAGTTAGTAGGAGTTGATTGAAGGTTTCGAGTATGCTGCAGGTCCCTCGAGTTTATGTACCCATGATATCAGGAAGGTACTGTGCAAGCTGGTGATGGCTCCACCCTAATAATGGCTGTGTTCACATGGCTTGGAATGGGACATTTGGTCAAATTGAAACGACCGTTGACCGGAAATTGTTACGTTCAACTGCTTGGAGACCATGGCCGAAATGTCCCCAAACAACGATGGACTTTTCCAAGACTACAGTGTACCATTTCACCAGGCCATACCGTTTACGATTGGTTTGAGGAACATTCTGGGCGATTCAAGCGAATGATTTGACCATCTAGACCGAGCGTGGTGGTGTAACGGTTAGCGTTCTGAGTAGGAAGGGAAGGCGGATTCAAGCCTGATAAGCTCTTTGGACAACTGTAAAGAGACACCACTCGTCCACGTGACGTCACAAGATGGCCGCCCCCGTTTGGCCGGTCAAGATGGCCGCCGTTAGTTCCTCGACCACCCGCCCAGGTGGCAGCACCGTCGCGTGACGTCACAAGATGGCCGCCCCCGTTTGGCCGGTCAAGATGGCCGCCGTTAGTTCACAGATCCGCTGGTAGATGGCAGCCCCCGTTAGTTCTTTGGCTCACTGGTAGGTGGCGTGGCAAGCACCATTTTGGTCTCCAACAAATATTTGTCACTGCTCTTCATTAGCCGTTCCCTGTTCTGGACGTCAGACAAGTTGTATCGTGGCGACAAAACTATGGATTCGTCTATCACTTTAGTTCCTAGTGGCCATCGTGTGTTGCGTATACCGATTCCACCTTTACCGAGTAACTTAAATATAATTAAAGTCTTAGTTTAAATGGACCCATTGGTTTAAGTAGACAATGGACGATTAGTTCATCCATTAATCGGGAAATCGAGTATGATGTCACGAATCCACTTCCTCTCAGATGTATACTGTTTGATACAGATGTCAAGCTAGCTAAAGAAGTGGGTGATAAATTTTTCCTTTTAACGTTCGATATGAAAAAAAAACGTCATAAACTCCAGATATAAAACCGAGGAAGAATTCTATGTGTACCTGATTTCATGAAATTATTTAGCGTTCTTGCCTCGCATTCGGGGAATCCCCCTTCCGGGCATCCAGATTTGGGTTTTCCATGGTTTCCATCAGGTGAATGCCGGGATGCTACCTTCAAAAGGCCATGACCGAATTCATTCCCATTCCCGTCTCTAAAGAACTTATTGTTAGAGAGACGTTAAAAAAAAAAATTCGACTGCCGAGGTGCAAAGTATCCTGGTTTCCGAAAGATGGCGTGGCACACATCATTTCACCAAGCTTTTACGAGAAATATTTCAGGTATTCCTGCCTGCTGTCTGTCTGCTATTATCGGTATATCAATGTGACAAGTATTTCGAAACTATGGAGTTATTCTCGGCGTTCCGTTTGCCCAGGTTGCGAAACTCTGTACACACACTATCGACAGCAAGGTGCAAATATTTCAGCACAGTAAAATATTTTCTTCGGTTCTGTGTCGTGAAATATACTTGCGTTTGATTAAGCGTGAACCATTACTATTTTTTACTAAAAACAAAAGAAGTCCACATTAGCGTATATTACCTACAAAACATTTCTGTTCCCATGTCTCCTTGTTATTACAGAGCAAAGCACATACTATTAATCAGTCACATTGCTATACAGTACAGCAATATTTCATATATGTTATTCCCCCCAAACTTAGTGGCCAAGAATTAAAGAATATTTCACACATCTCCAATGACACCTGATAAAGTGAAGTTACAGTGAGTTTATTCCTTGACAGCCTTTTCAGTCCCTGGCTTTACCCTATAATGTCTGATCATAGTCCTCTATCCCCCCCCTTTTTTCTATATAGTGTTCCTAATTAAAAATTCATTCATATACCGAAAACATACTTTTGCACATCATATCGGATTCGTTATGAACCAATTTAATAGCTAACAGCATTAATGATAGCTCACGAATTTTGGCTAGATACATTTTCATAGAAGATCCCCACACATCGACAAGTATCCAAAACGTCACCATAGGTTCTATTACGCCTAAGATAGTGCTCACACCTGAACTGTCGTAAATTGTTAGGTCAAAGTGGGTGTTTAGATATTTTATCCACTCAGGCCTCATCACCTAAAGTCTAGTGCGAGATTGTGGTCATGGTCAACTTAGGCTCCATACACCACTCAGAATTATTCCACCAATATCCATTCTAACAGCATTATACGCCACCTACAGCCCCTCAACACTCTTCCTATCTTCCAATGACATCCATACTACACCACACAAGCAATGGTCTGACTGTGGATTTGTACCCAAGTCCTTCGCTTCTCTGGTACATCACCCCTCTCTGTTAAATGATTTTTATGTAGTGAGAATCAAAATTCACCAGTACAGCACATTATTTCTCTAATCTCTGCTGTCACTGGTATAAAAAAAATATTTCATCACACTCGTAATTTTTTGCCAACAAGCTCAAACCTATATTGTCTGTCTATCCAGACCAATCTATGTATCAATTCTGTAATGTTTTCGTAAGCAATCACAAATTGAGTGCCCTTAGCAATCCCTTGTGACACATCAGTGATTGACTAGAAACAGAGAGATATACGCTGTGCCATGTACTTACCCACCTTTAACTGTATTTTACAGCACAGCAAGTATGTTCCAGGAACGAAACATACGTCTGTTAATCTTACTAATTTCACCCCTGCCCTATGTGATAAAAATCGAGTCACGCTAAGCACAGAACATGCCTGAGACCATCGCCTGTAACCAAGGTGGAGATATAGAAAATTTACCCACTTCCTTATAGAAGAAACCCAGTGCACTATTCCTAATTCTTTCACCAAGATCCACCCCTAGCCTCATCGCCAACATACGCCCAGCACTTCGTCAAACCACCTTCTGTTTCCAATGATTACCTGATCAGTTACAGACAGGGTTACCTTCTGTTCGTGCGTTAAAGTAAACCAAAATTGAAAATTCGCAAAGTCTTCTCCTAATCAGTAGCCAGGTACCAAAATGTTCACTTAAGGTGCTTCTACTGCAGTTTTCCAGGAAAATTCTCCAGGAAATTATTTTTCAATAAATCAGGACCCAGGAGAGTTCTCCATTCGGTTTTAAAATGTTCCCATCTAACGCCAACCTTCGGATTCAGGGCCAAGTGTGACTTTTGTTTGTAATTGCATGCTTCGTTCAAGTAACGACGATAAAGTTACCATAATGCTCTTAGCTAACTGATAGTTTCTTGGTCATCAAACAGGCATCATAACCCACATTTTAATAGAAGATCCCCACACATCGACAAGTATCCAAAACGTCACCATAGGTTCTATTACGCCTAAGATAGTGCTCACATTTGAACTGTCGTAAATTGTTAGGTCAAAGTGGGTGTTTAGATATTTTATCCACTCAGGCCTCATCACCTAAAGTCTAGTGCGAGATTGTGGTCATGGTCAACTTAGGCTTCATACACCACTCAGAATTATTCCACCAATATCCATTCTAACAGCATTATACGCCACCTACAGCCACTCAACCCTCTTCCTATCTTCCAATGACATCCCAGCCCCAGCTCCTTTATTATGTCACTTACTGAATATTTTACACAGATAAATCTAACTGCCCTCCTTTGCACCTTGCATTTGATGTACAAAAAATGTGGACTCCATACTACACCACACAAGCAATGGTCTGACTGTGGGTTTGTACCCAAGTCCTTCGCTTCTCTGGTACATCACCCCTCTCTGTTAAATGATTTTTATGTAGTGAGAATCAAAATTCACATGCCAACACAAACAGTAAACTGTAAAGAGCACATCGAAATGGGAGATTGTCTAAGCCCTGAAACAATGGTTAGAAGCACACGTTGATAATTCTATAACCATATATTTTAGACTCAAATCCACAGAGGAATGACACACGCACAAACTTGTACATGCATACAGCGAGATCGACAGAACTGACAGCAAGCATCACGGAAACGATGAAGTGGGGGCAGAATTGTCGTTACAACTGATTAACTGGACAGAACTATCGTTACAAAAATCATCAGACAGACGAGTTACTTACGCTTACATGCACAAAGAGAGACGCAGATACACATGTCCAAGTCTACACAACTACCGGTACCAATCATGGAAACAAGAAAGTGGTGTAGTACTCTCTTGCCTCATGACTGGCTGAAAAACAGAAGTCTCCTTACATATCATCAGCCTGGCGAGATAGAAGGTGTGCAAAAGATGGCATGTTTTCACCATAAACCTAATCATCACGCCCCAGTTGATTACATTTACCATCAACACGTCTCTCCCACACCAGAACCCTTTCTACCATTCAGTAAAAAAGTGACGCAGGTACCATGAGTTGCAATAGATACTTGACTATCAGATCTCACCCACAAATCCATACATCTCAATACACTAGCACAAACAAACATAAGTGGAGGGGACAGCAAAATCATTCGTCCAGACAGACGTGTTTATAGAAGGTATTACCATATTTACACATACAGACACAGAGAGAGACGCACAAACACTCACATTTCCATGCCTTCAGCGAGCTAGACACAACAACCAGCCCCAATCATGGCGACGAAAAAGTGGGGTAGAACCCCCCACGGCTCATAACTGACCAAAAAATCATCAGTAACATATGTTCCAAGCACCATACTCTTCACATCAACATCATCTCATTTATTTCACACTACTGACCTCACTGCCATCCAGTATCATGTGTGCTAGGTACAAAACTGTTCGCACCAACACGTCTATCCCACACCTAAGCTTTTTCTGCCATTCAGTAACATGTGCCCCCCATGTACCACGAGTAGCAGTAGACACTTGGTCATCAGACAGATATCATAACTCCCATATTCATACTAGGTCTCACCCACAAATCCATATGTCACCTCACACAAGCATAAGTGCAGGAACAGCACATCATACATCCAGAAAAACGAGATAAAGGAAGGTATCACCACATTTACGCAAAAAACACACAGAGATAGAGATGCATACACACGTACATTTCCATGCCTACAGCGATCTCGACTCAACAACTAGCCCAATCATGGCAACGAAAAAGTGGAACAGAACACCCATGACTGGCCAAAAATCATAGAAAGACACACACACACTCACATGTCAATGCATTCACACAGTTCCATTCATCACCACACATAACTGGAGGAAAGAGACTGAACATGCTAGATCCAAACTGAAGAGTTACAGGATGTGTGAAGTTTGAAATCACAGCCACATCTCGCCCACACCGCAACCCTTTCTGTCATTTAGTAATATGTGCCCCCATGTACCACGAGTAGCAGTAGACACTTGGTCATCAGACAGATATCATAACTCCCATATTCATACTAGGTCTCACCCACAAATCCATATGTCACCTCACACAAGCATAAGTGCAGGAACAGCACATCATACATCCAGAAAAACGAGATAAAGGAAGGTATCACCACATTTACGCAAAAAACACACAGAGATAGAGATGCATACACACGTACATTTCCATGCCTACAGCGATCTCGACTCAACAACTAGCCCAATCATGGCAACGAAAAAGTGGAACAGAACACCCATGACTGGCCAAAAATCATAGAAAGACACACATAAACACATACATACACACTAACATGTCAATGCATTCAAACAGTTCCATTCATCACCACACATAACTGGAGGAAAAACTGAAGAGTTACAGGATGTGTGAAGTTTGAAATCACAGCCACATCTCTCCCACACCGCAACCCTTTCTGTCATTTAGTAACATGTGACCCAGGTACCATGAGTTACAATAGACACTTGTCTATCAGACAGATATCATAACCTCCATATTCATACCAGGTCTCACCCACAAACCCATACGTCTCCACACAAGCACAAACGTATGGGAGGAACAGCAATTCATACGTCCAGATAAATGAGTTTAAGGAAGGTATCACCATACTTACGCACACAGACCCATATATCCATGCCTACAGCGAGCTCAACACAACAACCAGCCCAATCATGGAAAAGAAAAAGTGGGACAGAACCCCCATGTCTCAAGACTGACGAAAAAAAATCATCATTAACATGTGTTCCAAGTAACAAACTCCTCACATCAAAATCATATCATTTAACTCACACTACAGACCTCTCTGCCATTCAGTATCGTTGGTAATATGTACAAATCTGTTCACAGATCAGCACCACCTCTATCCCACGCCACAAGCCTTTTCTGCTATTCAGTAATATTTGCCCCTCGTACCACGAGTATCAGTAGTCACATGGTCATCAGACAAATATCATAACTCCCATACTCATACTAGACCTCACACACAAACATAACTGACCAAAAAACCATCAGACAGACGTTAGAGTGTGTGCAAAGGATGACATGTTTTTGCCATACACCTCAGTACTTATCACATTATTAATTAATTACATCAACACATAGGTAGCCAGTCATTGTGAAATCTCAAAGTCGAATATAATCCTATCGAGATAGACACACAGCCACATAGAAAGACACACAGCCACATAGAAAGACACACACTCACATGTCCATGCATACACACAGATGACTGAACACCCTAGGTCGAGACTGAATGGTTACAGGATGTGCGAAATGTTTCATTTCTTTGCCACAAACCTCGGTGCTCATCATACCCAAATGATTACATCTACATAGGTGGCCACTGATAGAAAAATCTCAAGTAGGCTCCTACCACCATAATTACACACAGGAACACGCTCACACACATATGTCCATGCATATACCACAATTTCATATGTACAAGTAACTGCAGGAAAGGGACCCGACACACACGACGTCCACACTGGGGTGTTACATGATAGGCAGACCATAGTATGTCTTTCCAATACACCTCAGTGCTCACCACACATACTTGATTTTTTAATGTGCCATCAGTATACCTTGTGGCTGGAACTAAGCTCTTGGCAATGTTTGGCCAAAAGTCATTTGTTAATAGCAGCTCATCAATCACAAATTTTGGGTCAACCTGCCCGGGCGGGCGCGGCGCGAGGTGGCCACCCTTCCCCACTGCGGACAGAAATACCGTAATACGCCGGTCTAAAAGCGCGGACCGCGATGGTTTACCGGAGTTTCCCGACCGGGACCTATTACCGGTAACCGCATTTTTAGGACCGCACTGAAGACCGGAATTTCATTGCGCTCGAGGCGGTAATATGCGCCGGTATACCGACCTACTAAAACACGATGTACGCGTTACTTGAACGAAGCATGCAATTACAAACAAAAGTCACACTTGGCCCTGAATCCGAAGGTTGGCGTTAGATGGGAACATTTTAAACCGAATGGAGAACTCTCCTGGGTCCTGATTTATTGAAAAATAATTTCCTGGAAAAGGGGTGAATTTTCCTGGAAAACTGCAGTAGAAGCACCTTAAGTGAACATTTTGGTACCTGGCTACTGATTAGGAGAAGACTTTGCGAATTTTCAATTTTTGGTTTACTTTAACGCACGAACAGAAGGTAACCCTGTCTGTAACTGATCTGGGGTTGGGGAGGTAATCATTGGAAAACAGAAGGTGGTTTGACGAAGTGCTGGGCGTATGTTGGCGATGAGGCTAGGGGTGGATCTTGGTGAAAGAATTAGGAATAGTGCATGGGTTTCTTCTATAAGGAAGTGGGTAAATTTTCTATATCTCCACCTTGGTTACAGGCGATGGTCTCAGGCATGTTCTGTGCTTAGCGTGACTCGATTTTTATCACATAGGGCAGGGGTGAAATTAGTAAGATTAACAGACGTATTTCGTTCCTGGAACATACTTGCTGTGCTGTAAAATACAGTTAAAGGTGGGTAAGTACATGGCACAGCGTATATCTATCTGTTTCTAGTCAATCACTGATGTGTCACAAGGGATTGCTAAGGGCACTCAATTTGTGATTGCTTACGAAAACATTACAGAATTGATACATAGATTGGTCTGGATAGACAGACAATATAGGTTTGAGCTTGTTGGCAAAAAATTACGAGTGTGATGAAATATTTTTTTTTATACCAGTGACAGCAGAGATTAGAGAAATAATGTGCTGTACTGGTGAATTTTGATTCTCACTACATAAAAATCATTTAACAGAGAGGGGTGATGTACCAGAGAAGCGAAGGACTTGGGTACAAATCCACAGTCAGACCATTGCTTGTGTGGTGTAGTATGGATGTCATTGGAAGATAGGAAGAGTGTTGAGGGGCTGTAGGTGGCGTATAATGCTGTTAGAATGGATATTGGTGGAATAATTCTGAGTGGTGTATGGAGCCTAAGTTGACCATGACCACAATCTCGCACTAGACTTTAGGTGATGAGGCCTGAGTGGATAAAATATCTAAACACCCACTTTGACCTAACAATTTACGACAGTTCAGGTGTGAGCACTATCTTAGGCGTAATAGAACCTATGGTGACGTTTTGGATACTTGTCGATGTGTGGGGATCTTCTATGAAAATGTATCTAGCCAAAATTCGTGAGCTATCATTAATGCTGTTAGCTATTAAATTGGTTCATAACGAATCCGATATGATGTGCAAAAGTATGTTTTCGGTATATGAATGAATTTTTAACTAGGAACACTATATAGAAAAAAGGGGGGGGGGATAGAGGACTATGATCAGACATTATAGGGTAAAGCCAGGGACTGAAAAGGCTGTCAAGGAATAAACTCACTGTAACTTCACTTTATCAGGTGTCATTGGAGATGTGTGAAATATTCTTTAATTCTTGGCCACTAAGTTTGGGGGGGAATAACATATATGAAATATTGCTGTACTGTATAGCAATGTGACTGATTAATAGTATGTGCTTTGCTCTGTAATAACAAGGAGACATGGGAACAGAAATGTTTTGTAGGTAATATACGCTAATGTGGACTTCTTTTGTTTTTAGTAAAAAATAGTAATGGTTCACGCTTAATCAAACGCAAGTATATTTCACGACACAGAACCGAAGAAAATATTTTACTGTGCTGAAATATTTGCACCTTGCTGTGTACAGAGTTTCGCAACCTGGGCAAACGGAACGCCGAGAATAACTCCATAGTTTCGAAATACTTGTCACATTGATATACCGATAATAGCAGACAGACAGCAGGCAGGAATACCTGAAATATTTCTCGTAAAAGCTTGGTGAAATGATGTGTGCCACGCCATCTTTCGGAAACCAGGATACTTTGCACCTCGGCAGTCGATTTTTTTTAACGTCTCTCTAACAATAAGTTCTTTAGAGACGGGAATGGGAATGAATTCGGTCATGGCCTTTTGAAGGTAGCATCCCGGCATTCACCTGGTGGAAACCATGGAAAACCCAAATCTGGATGCCCGGAAGGGGGATTCCCCGAATGCGAGGCAAGAACGCTAAATAATTTCATGAAATCAGGTACACATAGAATTCTTCCTCGGTTTTATATCTGGAGTTTATGACGTTTTTTTTTTTCATATCGAACGTTAAAAGGAAAAATTTATCACCCACTTCTTTAGCTAGCTTGACATCTGTATCAAACAGTATACATCTGAGAGGAAGTGGATTCGTGACCATCATACTCGATTAATGGATGAACTAATCGTCCATTGTCTACTTAAACCAATGGGTCCATTTAAACTAAGACTTTAATTATATTTAAGTTACTCGGTAAAGGTGGAATTGGTATACGCAACACACGATGGCCACTAGGAACTAAAGTGATAGACGAATCCATAGTTTTGTCGCCACGATACAACTTGTCTGACGTCCGCATTCCAGAACAGGGAACGGCTAATGGAGAGCAGTGAGAAATATTTGTCGGAGACCAAAATGATACATGCCACGCCACCTACCAGGGAGCCAAAGAACTAACGGGGGCTGCCATCTACCAGCGGATCTGTGAACTAACGGCGGCCATCTTGACCGGCCAAACGGGGGCGGCCATCTTGTGACGTCATACGACCGTGCTGCCACCTGGCGGTGCGCTTCGGCGGCCATCTTGACCGGCCAAACGGGGGCGGCCATCTTGTGACGTCACGCGGACGAGTGGAGTCTCTTCCGGGGCCGGCTTAAGATCTTTTGTCCCAAAGTCGGTATCATCCTACTACTGTCTCCCAAAAAATTCTTAGATTATGGTTTAACCTAGTTTTGATAACTGATACACATAAAATAGCGTAAATATTGAATCCCCTTCTCCTTACATGAATTTCTGCGTCTAACTGATAGGGATAAAATATTGAAAATAGGGTAAATATTGAATCTCCTTCTATGAATGTCTGCATCTAGCTGTAAATAAACGAAAAGCAAGATGATGGTACGAATGTAATATGGTGGTTGATGATTGGCCGTTCTCTAGCCAATAGCAGTAGCAGCTTTAGACGACGCATCCAGACTCCACGTTAGCGTTTTATATATGGGGATAAAAAAACAATTTGCTAAAATAAATGAAATTTTCGTTTAAGTAACTTTTGACCAGTAAGAAGATATGCCCAGTATAGTTATTTTTAAACCTAATTACACAGAGACGATTCATATCTCGACAATCCAATCTGACATCATTTGTTGCGGCTAATTAGTCGTAAGTATGCGCACTAACATTTTTTTGCGACCTATTTTTCTATCGCAGCTATAGAAAATCGCTAGAATGCGTCTAGCCTAAAGAGTTCATGAAGTCATACATTTTCCAGTAGTAATTCAGTAAATTTCTAATACTTAATAACTCATTTTGATAACTGATTTCCATCACACTTTTTCCAGGCCTTGGACTGGCTTAGTGACTGTAATGCACGTAGCACACAATCGTTTAAGGCATGTTTAAATCGGCTTGAATTAAGCTTCGTCAATATTTATTTATTTAAATATTTACACAGTCTCTTTATTTACATTATTTTCATTTTTTTGTGTGTTAAGAAAGCAGGTCTAGCCCAGCTTTTGTAAGTATGATAACTCTTTCAAACAAGACCTAACGTCACCGTTTTCCTCATACTTTTTTACAGTTTTTTCCAAACATTCATCTAATTTAATATAGGAGCTTTTCCTCTTTTTCCCAGCAAGATTGATCTCCGTTCTCATGTACACACTTTGACAATAAATTTGGCCGCCGCTGAAAAATTCTATCACTCTTATTATGCACAATCTGACATCAATGTAATCCTAAGAAACAGTAACGCAATACTGGCTTGCCAGGATTGCATTTCTTTTTCCTGGGATGACATTAATGTCAGATTGTGCAAAATAAGAGTGATAGAATTTTTCAGCGGCGGCCAAATTTATTGACAAAGTGTGTAAATACAAACGAAATTTTCAGATTCACTCTTTAAACACATTATCAGTTCTTTGACCTTGGGATTTGGTCGCCTGAGAAGATTGTTGATTTTGTTGTTCCACCCATCCACAGCGTTTGTAGTGCGGTGTCGCCTACCGTAACAAGTCCACAGTTTAGGAGGAATTTCTTCATTCTCCAACCATTGTGCAGCGAAATAATAAAAAAAACTGAGACAATTTCGGATTTTCTGGAGCCTCCGAATATATCTCGAGCCAGCCGTCTAAGATGTCTTCAGTTTTGAGGAATGCTAGTGCAGCACACATCCTAACATGCAGTCTAATTTCTTCATTTTCCCGATACTCACGGGCCAATCCAATTTCCTCCACAAACATTTCTTCATGTGGAAGTAACAACCATTAATTTCAACGGTTGGAAAAACTTCTCCAAGTGCGGATATTGCACTTCCCTCAAAATCAATGTTAATTTTCCTTGGATTCCATTCTGGAACTATATGTAAAATATGGCGAAATAAACGAATATACGTTGCTTTCTTTTTGTTTGCCAACACGGCAAACTCTACTGGATACACATTAGTTTCTTCCTTGGAGCTTCCGTAATCAGCGTGGATACTATAAATTTGAGCATATTGTTTACTGCAACTTTTAAATGTACCATCTATGAAGAAATCTTCCTGTCTCTTCAGACATTCTCTTCCCTTCTGTCCACAAAGAATTATCATTCGATCTCCTGAGCTGTCATCTGTCAAAAGGAAACTTGAACCATCTTTCATCTGAAGCATATCACTATCTAAGACTACTTCGTCTCGGCTCTTCGGTTCCTTTCCGTTCCCACGAGCTTTGCTTCTCTGTCGAAATAAGGTTCTCTTGACAGTCACCTGGTGGGGCAATTTGGTTACATATTCGTAGCCTTTACTGTGTAAGTCTCCCAGTTCTTCTGTGTAAATTTTAGAAACGGGCGAATCTTCTTCGCGGGCCCTCTTCTTCGCATGATTCATTCTTTTAGCAACTTCCAAGCGAACTGTGTTCGCTGCTTCGCATGAATGTTCAGTTGCACATAAAACATCCCAGTTTTTCATTTTGAGCGTTCCACGACAACTTTTCGTCCTATCCCTTCTGACACCGCCATACCGTTTGCCCATCTTCTTTACTTTTGTATTTTCGATACGAATAACCTTCATAATGCACGGCAGGTTTACCCTTATTAGCTGGTAGCACTTCCGTGACGACAAAGTAGAAATACTTTCACAGTTGAACTGTATAGCACAAGTGGCACTGCTGCCAATAAGCTTTACTGTACGAATTACACGAAAGTAATTAGAGTCTAAACAGAAGAACTGTGCTAGATATTCAGAGAAAATTTTTTCTTGGAATTCTCTACTGTAGGTAGGCGAGGGTGAGCGCCTACCTGCGGCAGAGCGCTTTTGCCATATAACCAAGCCGCGCGGGCCCGGGTACATTTGACCCACATACCCTCCCCTAACGCCGGCCCTGACCCCTTTTGATGGGGACCCCATACAGAACAACAATATTCTAAGTAAGGACGCACTAGTAACTTATATTCAATCGATTTAAATTCCGGAGTGCATTGTCTTAAATTACGACCTAGAAATCGGAGCATACGATTTGCTTTCCCAATTAGATTCTCGATATGCTCATTCCACGACAAATTATTACGAATTGTTACCGCTAGGTATTTAGCTGAATCTACCGTTCTAAGGACAGTACTATTAATTGTATATGCAGAGCTAAATGGTGTCATATTTTTACTTACACGTACGACTTGGCACATTCAAGCGTTCAACTCCAACTGCCATTCTTTACGCCAAACAATTATTTTTGTAATATCGTCTTTTAATAAAGTGCAGTCTTCCTGGGTTTTGATTTCACGATAAATAATAGCATCATCGGCAAATAATCTTTTCATCCCCCTTATTATGTCACACAAATTATTAATGTCTATGGGAAACAACAGAGGCCCTATCACGCTTCCCTGGGGAACCCCGGACCTCACCTCGGAAAGTGATGAACTCTCACAGTCGAGAATTACACACTGTGTTCTGCCCTTCAGAAAGTCTGCAACCCAGTCACATATTTGTCTAGATATGCCGTAACCACGAAGTTTCTTAAATAACCTAGTGTGAGGCACAATGTCGAAAGTTTTTATTTTAAATCTAATAGAACTATATGATCCTGGGATTGCCCATCTACAATACGGCACAAGTCGTGAATTAAAAGTGCAAGTTGTGTTTCGCAGCATCGGCCTTTTCTGAATCCATGTTGATTTGTGTTTTAAAATCCTACAAAATATTGATGTTTACGAGATCGGCCTATAAATTTGATGATCATTAACATTCCCATTTTTAAACAGTGGACTTACGATGGCGGTCTTCCATTCGGCTATTATTTTCCCTTGATCCAAGGAGGCGGTATATAATTTCATCAAATACGGTGCAATTTCCTTTATGTACCTGGAGTAGAATCTTGTAGGAATACCGTCTGGTCCGGGTGTCTTATTGGTTTTTACATTCATAACATGGGTAACCAAGCCCTTCTCGTTGTACCGTCTAGCAACATTAGGCTTAAGCTCATCCACGAAGATAGATAGGCCGTCTGGATGCCATTCTGTGACCGTCCGAAATCACCTGAGTTAAATCTCTTGGATTATTATTATTTTTAATTGGGGATGTCTCGGAGACATTATTTACATAAGTCCTACATCAACATCTGAGGGGCCGCGAACGCCCATCCAATCAGCCGCTCAACTAATTAATACGGCTTGTCATGCACGCCGAATTAAGGGATCATTTATTAATAGTCGCAGGGCGTGTATTAGCGCGGAAGGGCACCCGTTTGAACGTTATTATTATTTTAAAAACAAAACAGCCTCTTTTTATACAAACGGCAGAACATAAACAGAGTGAATTAAAAATATATCAAACTGTCATTCAATCTTGAAAACCGTGAACCTGTTGCCAAGGTAAAAATTTTATATTTGCTAGGTCATGAAAGTTATTTCTACATTTCAAGCGTTACCGGTATTCAATTACTGGACGCCATATACAAAGACCGAAAACGCTCAGTGAGTGAAAGAAAATGACCACAACGCGTTATGGTTTCTTGAAAAGGGCCACAATACGTTGTAGCTTTTCAGTATCAAACTCTGTGTGTTCACGACGAATCGGGCCAGGCAGCATTTAATATATTTGATTCTTCTTACACATCGCGTTACAACGCTCTTTAAAAAAAAAAATAATAATAATAATTGTGTGTAGTCAGGTGTGGAGAGTGTGATGTGGTCATAATGCAAATTTCGCGTTGTAGCTGTTTAGAGTTGGCCACAACGCGTTCTAGCTTTTTTTGTAAGTGCCATAACGCGAATAACTTGTTGTGACAGTGTTCAAAAATAATCGGAACGTGTTGTGGTAGGGTTTTTTTTCCCGCTCAGTGAGCGTTTTCGGCAAAAACTATTATAATACTAACTGGTCAAAAATGTGCTAGAATCAAATATTGACATGAATTAAGTTTTAAGAAGCATAATCTGTTTTTAAAATTTGAACAGGGAAGTGAGGGTACATAAATTTCCTTATTGTGAAAACCGATAAACGAAAGAGGAATTAAAAGATTAAACAAATTCATAACCACGCCTACAGGAAAGATAAGGCCATATTTTCACAAGCTTTTTCTTAAACACAATGTTTAATATCTTCTCAGCATTTCGTGCTTCAAAACTATTAACGATTATGTCATATAAAAGAACAAAAAGGACAAGAGATACTGGATAAAGATCAGATAGGTATAGGAAAATCAGGACAACAAAATTAAGACATTACATTATCACATACCATCTGTTTAATAATAAGATGACCATTATTTAAAAGGAGGGGAAGCATGTTTAAGAGCCTATCAGGAATGGTATTCAACTGATTCATAGTGGAAAGATTCTAAAAAGTGACCTAATTTGTGATAGTGTCAAATTGGAAATTAGTGAGCAGCATAGAGCAAACCATTAGAATTTAAACTAAATGGAAAAAAAAGTTAAAAAAAGGAAAATCACAAATACCAAGTTTATTGCAAAATAGCAATATATTTAATTTCAAAATGGGAAAAGGCAATAAAAGTAAAATTAGTAAAGCAAATATACCAAGACCAGACAGGCAGCAACGAAAATAATTTTCTACATAAAAGAAACTGGTATCATACACAGATTTAAAATTCCGACAGAATTTTCTAAAGCTTGTGTTATCAAATTACAGAAAAATACCAGTTTTTTTGTTTAAAAAAACCATTTTGATAAGGTGAACACTATTCCTTTCTGAATGATTTGTTTGAGAGAGAATGAGGAATCACATCAATTAACAGAGGATATGTTTCATAGAAATAACTGCAAGAAAGATGATAGTACTTAAAATGCAGACTGTATAGTTCGTAATGAAGTGATGGAAACAGTTTGGAACATATAAGAGAGAGCACATTATTGAGACAGATTGGTGATTTTGTTAAAAGCAAATTAGGACCAATGAATAAAATGCCTTAACAATTTTACAGCTATTTTGTAGACAGGTCTTAAATGGTCACAGGTGACAAATCATTTCGGCCAAAAATGTTGCTCATTGATATAAAAGCTGCCATTCAAATGCCAAGAGGAATTTTAATCATTATTTTCACTGGGGTTTAATAACTATCAGCAGTGTTACTGAAATTTGGTATAATATTTGGATGGCCTGAAACTGTTTTCTGCTGAATATTATATCTGACCCACCGTAAGTTTATTAGGAGAGGCTCTAGTCAAATATTAATACAGTGAACAATAGATTATTGAACCACTCTCTTCATTCCCAATTTGTAGCATCATTCATATTACCTGTTTGATTTAAGCCATGGAATTTCACAGTTCCAATTGTTACTAAGTAATGGAATCTCAATTCCCTTCAAACTAACATTTTACCAACAGAACAGAAATTAATAATTCTTGATTATTTGAAAAACTCTTAAATGAATTGTCTGTTGATGTTTCCAATAAGGTTGGTATTCAGAAGTTGCTTTAATTCTTATTGCTAAGAAAAATAGGAAAAACTCTAAATATGCTCAATTTTGTAATGCAAACCAAAAAAAAAAATGAATTTATAATCAATTTAATTGGATAATAGTGACAAAGTAACTGCCTTTAGGCAATGAAAATAAGGAGGGACACTAAAAATAAACAATCACTTCCCACAGATGAAAGTGGAAAGGCCAGAATATAACAAAAAAAAGAGGACATTACAATATTTTGGTAAATAACTTTATTCATAGTGTAAAGTGCGCTCGTGTTTTGTGTGTTCATCCTAGCTCTCCTGCCTTCATCGGTGGTGTTGTATAGTCAATTTAATTATTATACTGCAATAAATAAACTGATGGTACAAAAACATTCTAAGCATTACAAAATAACTGAAAAATTGGACGAGGAAGGATATGGGAAGTAAACTCGTCATTCACACATACACAAATGTACTTTCCAATATTTCAGTTAAAGCTCTAATCAATTGGCTACAGGATTAGATGTGTACCCATAGACACTTGCCACACGAGTCACGTGGTGTACACATCTGGTCTCCTTGCCAGATGTCGCATTTTTCTGCACGATTAACGTTTTCATCAAAATATTGTAAAGTGTTTTGTTGTGGCTCTCCTACCGCCTGTAGTGACAGATGGGTTTACTTTCCCTATCCTTCCTTATTTTAAATAGCAGAGCAACATTTCCACTGTCACAATTATGATGATATCAGAGTTAATTATTTCTTTATGATCAGTTATATGAGATGGTAGCGTTTGTCTTTAAAGACTTTTACCAAGTGAAAGTTACATTCAGTCAAGGAAGAATTTCTGTTGGCCCACTTTTTTCTTCTGATTTTATTTAATTAGGATCATGGCTTCTGATGTGGTTTAGGTCTTTAGCTGCATACTATATTTTCTTTTGGCAATTATTGGGGTATGGAATGGATAGGCTTTATATCAGCAGTGGAAAACCAGTGGTTATCATCATCATCATCATCATCAGCAGCAGCAGCAGCAGCAACAATAAAACTAAATTCATAACAAAGTGTCAATTAACTGTGCATTCCAGTTCTGTTGTGACTGGACTCACACTTCAACATGGAATCTGAATTATGCAGTTTTATAGTTACCTTCAGATGAACAAAGCTAAGCACAGTTCTCCCAGAGCATTAGTCAAGTGCCCACAAAAATTCCTGGCCAGACCAAGATTCAAACACAGCTGCCTAAACTAAAGAGCTACCAGAGTACTCTGGATAGTAATATGAGGTTAAGTTATCATATAATGAATTTATCAGAAAAAGTAGTTGATATTTACATGGTATTCTACATCAAGTCTTGTTAATTTATGGATTGATATTCACTCCAGTTCTATCATTTAATGACCTTGCTTTTATTTCTCAAAAATTCGTATGATATGAACTATCATCACTTAAGCAGACAAACACTATGTTGAGTACTTTGTGACAATCAGCTTGAAGGAAGTTGTGATTTCCACTGGCTAACCAGCTTTATGCTAAGATGATTGTCATCCAACTTTTATGTTTCTTATTTTTAGGATTATGTATGTATAAAATAAATATGTACAACAGTTTAACTTTCTTGCTGATCATAGAAAACGAGGCCACATTTCAGTACATAAAGTAGTTCTTGTATGTAATTCATGGATATTCAGAGATCTTTCATGGGAAACTCTGTCACAGTTTAATCACTTACTTTAATATACAAAACTACAAGGCTAGCAGACTGATTCTTTAACAGCTTTTTTAAGTTCACTGGCAACAATACCACCAACTGGGGCTAAAAACAAAAAGAATTAAAATGTATACTTATTATTTATATGACTGTGTACAACTGCTATACTAGGAATATCTCAATTGCAAAACAAAGGAATACCCAAGAAAAAATTAACACAATTTCATTGGAACACTGTACAGTTTTATATGTTCAACAGAAATCTCGTGGGCACAGAATCACAGTGTTAGAATGATTTCTGTCCAATTATACACTGAAGCTCAAATTGGTGATCAAACATCCATTCTCATCAAAATTGACCTGTACTGATATGTAGCAAATCAAATGGTCTGGTGTGCAGATTTGAACCACATATCGTGCTTAGGTGCAAGCATGTTCATACATGTTTTTTACATCATTCATCCGTAACATGAAGTCGGATATTAAAAGGCAGATTTTTTTGTTATTATACATACACGAAACAATATTTACATTTTTATGTAATGCTGTGCATTGCTGACATTAAAAAAACATCAATTTTTACATAGAGCTTCTCATCAGCTATAAAGTGCTACATGTACAAATGCTCAGAACACATACATTTATTATTAACAATACAATCAGTGCAATTATTAGAGCAAGTAATTGTAACATGAATTATGAAGATTATCATCTTCTGTATGGTCTTTATCACTAGTAACAAATACATCAGCATAAAAATAGTCACTGAAATATCTGTAATCTCACAACTTTTTTTTAAAACAGTTTACATTCAGTTATACAATCAAAGTCTCAAGTTAAACAGACTGGTATTAATCCAGCGAATAATTAACAGTATTAATCCAGTGAATAATTAACAATAACTACATTTCACGAGTATTATATTGGTCATTTGATTATTGTGATATACTGGTTCAAAACATACCAGAAGCAAACATTCAGGCCTCATACAATCATACCATTACCTTGAAAACAACTACTTATACAACAAAGATAAACCTATTCACTCCAAAGTAATATTCGTTTCTCAGAAAGAAATTATGTGGGCAGCATGCCAAAAATATCTAGCTAAAATCTAGGAAAAAGAAACAAGCAAACCAACAGAACCATAGCAAAAGCAGAATTTAGAAAGAACATTTTTACTGAAACATTTACGTAGCCACATTTTCACCGACTTATTAACCCCCCCCCCCCCCAGAAAATCATCCATACAACAACCTGATTTTA